>JALGPY010000060.1:600000-1125296 GCA_023055425.1 Linanthus parryae | reverse complement strand
TATGTGTTGCATCGTGACCATGCCTACCTCTAAGTAAATAAACAGATGGTGTGAGTTGTTGAGTAGTGAGCACAAGTGCACGACCTCATAGTGTGACCTTTGCACCATGACTTTCCAAGCCGCGACAGTTACAAACCGCGGTTCGTCTCGGAGTGAGGGATTGAGTCAGAGTCAACAAAGAGAGAGTGAGAGAAACGCGATCAAACTCACGCTACTTTGGAATGAAAAAACACGTGTCGGGCTAATAATCTCGAAAGGAGAAACCAAACCAAACCTCACCGGTTGACACACCCTTCATTACATCTATCTGTCAAAAACATCTATCTTCTCCATCTCTCACAACACACACTCTCTCTCTCTCCAATCACCCGCGATCTCTGTCACTCTGTCTCTCTGAAGCGGTTATCATCACTAGCCATGGCTGGTCGGAAGAGAAGGAAGGTGAAACTGTAAGTTCTCCTACCTAATTCTCTGTGTATATGGAGTTATCGCTGTCGGCAGATTGTTATGATTGAATTTCGGGAAATGGTTTTATGAGTTTTTTTTAGATCAGATCAATTTAGGGGTTTTGGCTTCCTGTAATTGGATACTCTCTGTTACTGTTGAGTCTTTGATTTGGTTGATCTTGACTGGTAGTATGTAGTTCATTCGAATGTAGAACTACATGTGGCTAGTTCTGTAATTCATGTGTGACATGGGCTAAGTCATCAATTGTGCTAATTTGAAAGTTAATTACTTGATTGGGACTGAATGAGATCTGGTTGTTATACTTGGTGCTGATTCATGACATAAGCTAGAGAGTTTCATGGGTTTTCTTTTCTTTCTGCTGCATTTTGCCTTAAATGTGTGAAATCTAGTTGAATGGTCTACCCATTTGGAGTTTTACTTTGTTTCTTGAAGTTTCTGTGCTCTAGTTTGATTCCTTGGATAGACTACAGAAACTTCACCAAATATAGGACAGGGGCTGTGAAGCTATAATTTGGTTATAATTTTAAGTCCCATTTATGATCCAGCTAGTTCTCCACATTTCCTCGTGTGATTTCAATCCCTATATTGGCACAAGTCATCGACTTAAATTTGTATGTTGTAGTGGTGTCGGTTTCCATGCAAAATGGGAGCGATTCATGAGTTTTCTTGTTATTTTCTTTGGTTTGGATTTTAATTTATACACTTTTGTGGTTGGCTTTAAAATTCGGAGTTTTACTGAGTTGTTGTGAAGTTTTTTGTTGAATCCCTGGTCAATTTTGATTCTTACAATAAACTATAAAACTTTTTCAAGTAGCTTTAGTTTTACTTTCAGTCTTGTTGTTGCTTGTGGTAGTTCTTCTCTCAACATGTGACGTGTGGTTTGTTTTATCTGGATTGCTTAAGGTCTAGAATCCTTTTGAACCCCATGGTCAAATTGAAGAATCATTATGCATGTTCATCTAAATTTGATGGTTTCTCTTCATGTGTTTTGCCGTTCGTATTTTGATGTAACCTTGTTTACCGGATTACGACTAATGAACATTTCATGCTTACAGATTAAGTGACTCAATTGTCGAGGCTGGTGAAAAAGTTGCAACAGTCGTGAAGAAAGAGTCTGTAGAGTGTGGAACTTGGTCTGACCTCCCAATAGAGCTCTTGGAAACAATTTTGTCTCAACTAACCTTAAAGGAAAACCTCCGCGCTTCTGTTGCGTGCAAGAGATGGTCGTGTGCGGCAGTCTCAGTTAGAGTGGTGAACAAACCTCCATGGATTATGTACTTCCCAAAACTCGGTGACTCGTATGAATTTTATGATCCGGCACTGCGCAAGTTCTATTCGCTTGAGTTGCCGCAGTTACATGGAGCTCGCATCTGTTACACTAAAGATGGCTGGTTACTGCTGTATAGACCGAGAACATACCGAGTGTTCTTATTCAATCCTTTCACTCAGGAGTTGCTTAAATTGCCCAAGTTCGAAATGACTTACCAAATAGTTGCTGTCTCTTCTGCTCCAACTTCTCCTGACTGCATTGTGTTCACAGTCAAGCATGTCAGTCCCACCCTTGTTGCTATTAGCACATGTCGTCCAGGGGATACAGAGTGGACCACTGTTAATTACCATAATCGTCTGCCATTTGTGAGTAGCATTTGGAATAAGCTGGTTTTCTGCAATGGGCTATTTTATTGCTTAAGTCTGACTGGCTGGTTGGGAGTTTACGATACGCAAAAGCGCACGTGGACTGTGTGTGTTGTACCTCCCCCTGAATGTCCGGGTAGCTTTTTTACAAAAAACTGGTGGAAAGGAAAGTTTATGTTGGAGCATAAAGGCGACATCTTTGTGATATACACTTGTTGCAGTGAAAATCCAATTGTATTTAAGCTTGACCAAACAAATAGAGTTTGGGAAGAAATGGAAACACTTGATGGATTTACAATTTTCACAAGCTTCTCATCTTCCCAAGCAAGAACAGACCTTCTCGGAATGATGAGAAATAGCATCTACTTCACTAAAGTTCGATTCTATGGAAAGCGTTGCATTGCGTACTCTCTTGACGATGGGCGGTACTATCCTCGTAAGCAGTGTCATGACTGGGGAGAACAAGATCCATTTGGGAGTATATGGATCGATCCACCGCAAGATCTATCTGCCTTCATGTAATGGTTTGGGACCATAGTGAAAGCATTCAATGTAAGTTTTTTCTTCTGTAAATTGATTGTATCATTTCTTTACCTGTTCTGTTCTATAGACACAAGTCAAATTATTTTCCATAGTTGCTCTATCAAGTCGAATGACCACATTGAGAGATACTTTGTTCTAACTCAGAAGATATTGATTCCACAATTTTACTTGTATTCCTTTGAGTGAATGTGGTTTTTGAAGACATCAGAGCCGTTTCCTTGTTGCTTCCTTTAGTAACCTCCTTACTCTAATTTTGATTTAGGATTAGGATTATGAATCAGTTAAAGCGAGTATCTCTAAAAAATACTCGGTCGATGCAGGGTGTTCTGGTTCAGTCAGCTCTGGGTGAAGGAATAAAGCCTATTTACCTTTCACAAAATTCCAGAATGTCTCATTGTTCCTGGCCTCATGTCTAATTTTTCTTTCAGCCCTTGACATCTCTTGAATTGGGTCACTGAACCACAATTTAAGGTCACAGAGAGAGCATAGCCTTGAGACTTTAAAAAAATATTCAAACCTGTCCTCCGACAGACTTGAAATTCGTATTATGGTTTCAATGAGCTCTGGATTTAATAATATGGTTTCAGTGCGAGCCGCCAGGGAAAGCCATCGTTGCTAACCTTGTAGAAAGGGAAAGTGTCCTCCCACTACCTAAGGTAACGATTAAGGCGGATCCTGGACTCTGAATCTTAAGAAATAGGTAAGTGCTAATAAAAGGTTAGATTTTTTCTTATGTAATGTTATCCTATATGGATTGTGTCTTAAAGCATTTCAGAAGTATGTGCTTGCAACTCGAGCCTTGGCACTTATAGGTACTTATAGCCAACGCTCGTGTTGTTATGAAATGTTATGTTATCCCAATGTTCGTTTGGGTTGGCGGGAGGGGGAGGGGGGGGGGGGGGGGGGGGGGGCACGGGCCCTCCAAAGTTTTATTTTTGTTTTCTTAGGAACCTAAGTTTTTGTATTTTGTATTTTATTTTTCAGATTCGGCCCCTTGAAATAAATGATTCATGTTACTCCCTTATGATAAGGTCATGGCCCCAACTTGATATACATCTTGTGTCCGCCACTGGTTGACATTATTGTGATTATGGGTAACTGCCTTTTCAATAGAGTTAAGATTAAATTTTCAGTGGCTGAAAATCCAGAACAAACGCCATGTTGCATATTCCAGTGAAGTGCCACATTAATCCTTTTTTTTTAAAAATGAGTAGTTTCTTGTCTGATGAAGTGCCACAGCTAATTACTGATTAGATTCAGTAACCAAAGAAATGAAGGAAGCTACATTTTAAATGCACGAGAAAGCGAAGCCGAACTGGCCTCTTGGTTTCCTCGCATGCCGGAACCTAGTTACAATCTACTGTGTAGGTAGACCACGTTCTCCTGACTCCTGAGGTGTGACATACATGTCCTCTTCACTACAGCTTCAAAGAAGTCTAACTATGGTGATTTTGTCTCAAATGGGTTGAGTATCTCCTCGATACATCTAATGCTTACCTAAGAAAAATTGAAATCTTATAATACCCTCAAAGAGGTACTAGTGTAAGTATATATTATATAGGTGTCAAAATGATCGAAGCATTAGCCACCTTTGTAATCATTGAGAACTTGAGATATACTGGTTCGGAAGCTAGTGTCAGAGGATTGTTGAGGTGGAGTTGTTTCGCTATGAACACATGCCTATAAATTGTGTAGAGGCTCAAGGGATGGTGTTTAGCAACTAAATAAAATGTCTGCATGGTTTTACTAGCTGGTGATGTTATTATCGAACAGCGTACTGAGCTGGTTGTGGTTAGATGGATCATATATGATTTCTTTAGTTATGAATTCGTATGGTGAGCACTTCAGCAGCATTTCCTACAACTTTTTTGCGTGATAACCTTAGATTCATCAACGGAGCCTTCAATAGAAATATTTAGCTTATAGATAATAAGATCTATTATGATCCTAAAAATGATTTGACCCGACACTCTGGACTTGTCATCTAGCAACAACACAAAATAACAAGTACCATATTCATGGGTCATGGCATTTGGCATGCAGGTTTCTTAGAATAACGGTCCTTCCATTGTCTTTGGTCAAATTCTAAAACATTTTGGTCATGAGGACATGTAACCACCTAACCAAAGGCTAAAGTGCCTTGAAACAGATGGATGGGAAGTTAAAGCTGAGATCTTATTTTTGTTCTCTGATTTGTTTTGGGGATCATGCGTCTCTGTTGTTACTTGACCTGCTCTTTTTGCTCATCTTGTTTAGTAGTAGCTATTCTTTTACTCGACTGACAGATAACTTGGTACTCTGTTCATGAACTTATTTCCCACTTCTCTCTATCATAATACACAATTTTATTCTCTTCAGGTCTGTCTGCAGAGAACAGTTAAGTAGTACGACAAAAGTGGTGGTTGAAGAGCCCTATAAATTGGGTGGAGCCCAGTTCCAACTTGAAGCTGGCGTTAATTTACGTCAGGAAGTTTGGTGCTCGGAACATATCTAGTGAGAGACTTCCTAATGTGAATACGAAGGTGAATAAAGTTCGGGTCCCTGGTCGTTGAGACCTGAAGCATAAAATGTAACTGGAGTTCCTTACACCTATGTTATTGCTTTTCATCACCAGGAAATAAGTTTTAGAGGTCTAGTGATGTTACTGTAGATGCAATCTTGTAGTCTCTTTCTCCGGCTTCAAATTTATGTGCACTGTACAACTTTGACTCGTTTTTAATAGTTTGATTACCAATTAATTAGTATATGATGTAAATATGTCTTTTCTTGTATCTGTTATAATTTTCTTGTAATGTGACTTGCATTGCTATACATACTAGCAATGTTCCAATTAGGTGACCGGAATTGTTGGACCGACGGTTTCAAGTTGAGACATTGTTAGGGCATATCTATGCAGCTAAACAGAGCTTTCCTGTTCTATTTAATTAACTTGATCCAGGATTGTTAGTGGATTGAGTCAGGTCATGAACCATTAGTTTTTCTAGGTATTCTAAATCTGTAGTACTAGTCCATACCCACGTGGCTGCCCCACAAAGGTATATGTCACATCTTCCGTGTACTCTGTATAAATTATACCGAAAACTTACTTGAGCTGTGAGACATGGCCCTTGCGTATGTTACATACTAACGGGGCCAAGAGACTAATTGATTTGGAGGTCGGAGAAAGGCTCGTCCATGTGAGACTTGTCTTACTCGCATGCGACCCTCGTATGTTGTATGGAAGACTTGCGAATACCCCTCTGTGTACGGTGGAAAATTACTTTACAAGGAGAAGTTATATAACCACAATTGCTTTTTAGACTAGTAAATATAGAGAGGTTACCCACTTAACAGAGGTTTTTAAACCCATGGCAAACTATCACTCTTCTATATAACACATTTGTCTTATTCTTATCCCTTACTGCTTATGATCCTTATGACCCTTTACTTGAGTTGTTGTTGTTGGTGCTGGTGTCGTTGTCATGTTCTGTACTGACATGAATCCCTTGTCAACATTGATGAACCCGATGCGAACAACTCCAAACGATTATCAAGGTTGATCAAATCATTACTCGTAATAAAGATTGCGAACTCAGGGACTCTTCTCTATTAAAAGAAGAAACCGCAATTCTCCAATTCAATCACATCAACACAAAAGCTAATAAGACACAAACATTATCAGTGATTCCCCAACTGCTGCATATGAAAGCTTCGCCACCACCATGCAATAGCAAATGTCCCAGATGATGGCAGTCCTTAACAACGTTGTGGCAATTACTATTCAGAAAAACCATAAAACAAACCGCATACATCGGTTTACTAATTTTGTAGCCAAACCAAACCATTTAAAAAGATGAACCGAACCGAACCAAACCGAAAAAAAATCGGTTCGGTTTGGTTCGGTTGGTTTGCATAAATATTATTGTGGATATTATAATACTGAATTGTCAGAGAATTTTAAATTTAAAGGAGAAACAGATTAAATAGACGTAAAAAAAACTTATACAACTATCGTTTATGATGGAACGTGAGAGAAATAGAAAAATAAAATAAAATTAATATGATGATTTTAATTGCATCTATCTACTTGTGTTCTATGTTTTAGATTATTTAATATACTTTATGCAATATATATTTTAATAAAAGCAAATTATGAACATATCGGTTCGGTTCGGTTTGGTGCGGTGTGATATTTTTACAAATCGAAAACCGAACCGATTATAACGGTTTGTGAAAATTTGATTCATACTTAAACCGAACATTCAAAAAAACCGTCCAAAACCAAAGATTTCGGGTTGGTTCGGTCGTTTGACCAGTTTATTCGGTATTCCTTACGCCCCTACAATTTACCCATGCCTCCGCCACAGAGTACAAATATGCATCCAGAGTGCATTCCCAAAATGGGAAATCCATCCTCGGAGTCGAACTACGTGAAAAGACAATTGCACAACCTCCCCGTTGACCCAACGCAGGGATCCGCTATTTTGCTGACGGTTAATCATGCCCCGTATGATCCAAGCACGCCCTATATTGCTATTAATAATCCACATACTTCTCTCGTAGGTGCTGCAGGAGGGGTGTCTTCCAGCACTACGTTAGAGTAAAGATTGGATAGTTTCATGGCCAACCAGAATATTTCCAACAATATACTTCCAAGCGCGGAATGAACTCCCACCAATCCCGCTTAAGTATATTTGATGACAAACCATGTGGGCTACAAAAACTCCTAAATGGTAGAAATTTGACAAAGTACACGGAAACACATAAGATCATTCATGCGATTCATCGTCTTGCTCGACTCATATGGAGGGAACAAGAACTTACAAATGCGAGAACTCCCCAAATCTTTGTGACACGTTCCATATAAATGGTATAAATTACTCGAACCAGGTTCCGCTCGCACCAGAAAAGATATGGTAAAGCAATTCTACATGAAATTCTTTCAGGTAGAAGAAAATCCCACAATTATTCATCTGTCGCGTATGAGTCAGAAACATGACGAGGATGAAGTTTCTTTTGTCAAAAAAATCCATTTGAAATCACTCGAATGTGTAGAATAAGTATCCTAGAATCGTCTAGTCAAAATATGTTTGCAAATTATGCTCTTAGAAATGCTGATCAATCATGACCTTCCTACATTTTCAAATATGATATGTTGTACAAGAAACATCGAGTCTATTGTGAAGAAGAAAAGGAATATGTTCGCACATAATAATTCGTCGTTCAGGATTTTTACTTGCTCTCGACAAACCTCAAAGAGAGAACAATTGCGAGATCCTAAATGATGTGAGTGTCATGGCGCGACCCTACATCCGACGATCGGTTGCAGAAAACGAGGGGTATCTTATCGATAATAAAAAGAAGGAAGGCGAATTAAGAATAGAAAGGACCAGTCAAAGCCATTAGTGAGAATCCGTTTCCCACTCACGTGAAAGAAGACACAAAAGGGAAAGAAGTGCAATGATCTCAACTACAGGCGATCAACCATATGACATTCTGGTAGTGGGCGAAATACATCAAGATGGAGTTTAGAATATGAATGCTGAATACACGCGTGTGAACTCAATGGTTAATACATCAAAATCTGAAGCTTGTTTTGACCAAATGTTTTTTTTCAAAGTACATGTCTCATGGAAATGACTAAATCCATTCTTAAAGTCAATGAAGATTTTAAAGAAGATTGCATCACTGTTAATGGATCTGTGGTCAAAGCAATTTGGGCGCCTGCAACAAAATTTAACTTTATAGAAGCGGACAAGAAGACATATGATCAATATAACTGACCATATATGTTACTATAGTCATAAATGGCGTGGAGTTTAAACGAGCTTTCGTTGATGGAGGATCAACGTTCAACGTCATCCTAGAACACCTTGGAAATGGCGGAAATCTTTGAAAACAAAATAGTCAAAAGACTCTCACCACTCCTTGGATTTGGAAATGATTCCAAATGAAGTTAGAGTTTATTCAAATTAAATTACAAATTGGGAAGATCATTTCTTCGGCCAAATTCCATATGATTGATTCCAATAACATGTATCACATGATCATTAGTCGAGCATAGATCCACGCGGTCCCATCGACCTCTCATCAGATGATGAAAGCCATTTGGAAATAGGACGTGGTAGACATTCCAGCATCATCCAATCCTTTCAATTTGAATGAAGCCTATCTCATGGAAGCTGTTTGGCGGAAATCTTAGAAAACAAAATAGTCAAAGGACCCTCACCACTCCTTGGATTTGAAAATGATTCCAAATGAAGTTAGGGTTTATTCAAATTAACTTACAAATTGGGAAGATCATTTCTTCGGCCAAATTCCATATGATTGATTCCAATAACACGTATCACATGATCATTAGTCGAGCATAGATCCACACGGTCCCATCGAGCTCTCATCAGATAATGAAAGCCATTTGGAAATAGGACGTGGTAGACATTCCAACATCATCCAATCCTTTCAATTTGATGAAGCCTATCTCATGGAAGCTGTTTGGTGCTATGCGCTAGAAGACATGTAATCTCCAGATCCCTTAAAACCAACTCCGTTACCAAAATAGGAAGACATAAAAGATCAATCACCCGCGCGATTAATGCTAATAAGGGAAAAGGAAGAACTCATCGAAGTCTCTAGCCTGGCATTCACAAAGAAGAACATTTACTTCTTGAAAAGCATGGTGGAATATGATGACGAAGGAAGAGAAATTAGTAGCTATTACGAGAATGGGAATAAGTGTTATCGCATCTGAAGGTGCGCGGGGCCATTTCTTGCCATGAGAGATCTCGCCGAGTTCCCAATATGGAAGGACTAACACATGCGATGAGAGCGATGAGCGATATATTGAAGCTGCTCCAGAGTGTCTTAAAGACCATCCCAAACAACGGAAACAAGAATTAGAACAAGCATTTCTTATGCGCGATGAATGGGAGAAAATACCTATCTTTATATCTTCAGATATGGACACCGAGGAAAAGGATGAATTGAAGTTACTCCTTAAATATTATAACGATGTGTACGCGTGGGAGGATGCAGAGATTACGGGACTAGATACTTAAGTCACCATGCATTGACTTAATGTGGTATCAAGCTGAAGCTGGTGAAACAGAGTGCAATAATATTTAGACCTAAAATTAAAGTTAAGATCAAGGTAGTTGAAAATTTACTCAAAGCCAAATTTAATTTCACCACTTCATCATCTTACATGGCTTGCGAATATTTTCCCTGTTGGGAAGTAAAATGAAAAATTGCGCATATGCGTTGACTTCAGAGACCTTAATTTTTTCTGTCCAAAAGATGAGTTTCCATGAACCAATATTGGTCTTTTCGTGGATTCTACATCAGGGCATCAGATGTTTAGCTTCATGGGTAGTTTAGATTATGAATTTTGGATTAAAAAATGCAGGTGCTACACATTTGAGAGCGATGATGGCACTCTTTCATGATATGATTCATAAGGAAGTATAGTTATACGTCAATGTATTGGTGGTCAAGTCAGTGCAGAAATGCGACCATTTAATAGATCTACGACCGTTGTATACTAACGGTTTAACGCAAGTAAAATGTCGCGTAATAAAGAATGATTATTTTGATACTCAGGTTTTCGATCCCACGGGGACGATCTCATAACAAATTATTACTTAACGAATTAATGTATCTTACTAAGTAACCGGGAGGAAGTAGTTGAGAATAATGAGGTTGCCACCTCAAAAAAAGTGGCTGTCGCAATCGCAGAAACAACAGTAAAATGGAATTAAGAGGAAGTATTAATCAATTAATGGAGAAACTAGGCAATCTCGTTGATCACCTAGGGCTATAAATAATTTCTGGATAATCTGAGTAACACTTTAATTAAGTTCTAACTATGTCGGGTAATAGCACTGACCATCTTCTGTTGTTTTATATCACACTTCACCTAGGGTCCTTTCAGTCCAACTACGTTTACCGGTACGTTCTAGCAGGTTCTCTATTGATACACTCATAGGTCCTGTCGGTCCACAGTTTCACAGAACAGCTAATTAATGCTACCGAATCTACCCACACTGGCCAATCCTAACAAGCCTCCTTTCGGTATCAGTGATACGAGACTGATGTTCATGTCTCATCCTAACTAGTTAGAATCACTATCGTGCATTTTCTAGCTAAGTAATGTGTTCGGTTAGTTACTCCATTCTCATTAAGAAATTAAACAGTACATTACCAATTATATTAGAACGGTAATCAACTTTAAGCATGAATCATCTTAATGAACAAACTCTAGTTTATAAATCTTGGTTAATCTCTTAAGCATGTAAATAGTTTAGGACTACTAAAGATAATAAAAAACTAAGAATTATTCAATAAGAAGAAATCACCAACACATGAAACTAGATTCAATCCGGCAAATCTCGTTACATAAACCCTAGGATCTCATATGAGATTACTATCTTAGTGTTTTTAGCGACTCATAACTAAATACGCATACACAAAGAGTTTCTCCATTACGATTGAATAAGAGAGGGTAGAAGAAATCAAACAAGTTTCTTCAATCTTGAAGTCTTGATGTCGTTCTTCGTCGTGTCCTTCTTTCTCTCAAATATACATAGATGGTAGAATAGTCAATGATTCCCACTTGTTGTATTGATTAATCATCAAGTAGGGTTACGAGAGAGGCCCAAAAATACGTCGTATTGAAGAAGTCACAATCTGCCCCATCCACTACCAAGTCGTGTGACTAGGGAGAGCAGCTCGTGCGACCTGCTGGTCTTTTTACTATTCTATGATTTTCTCCACGAAGTCGTGGGACCTGGCTTTTCTGGTCGTGCGACCTGGCCCTCTTTTGGCCTCTGATCGTGCGATCAGGAGGTCAAGTCGTTAACTCCAGTGAGTTTATCACATTTTGACTCCAAAATTTGGCTAAGTATGGGAGCCTATCTACTAGGGGGGGGGGGGGGTCAAGGTATAGTTTCCAAAACTTTGTGAAATTGTATTTGCCTCCCCTCTTCACTTCTTCTCTTTGTTTCTTCACGATTTCTTCTTCGCTTAGGGTCCTTAATGATTTATAAAGTTCGTTTCCCCTCTCCGCTTCATCTCCCAAGCACCGTTTCCTGTCAAAACAACACGAAACAAGCCCGCGCGATTAAACGTGACAATAATACATAATATAATACGAGAAACGCTTGGATTAACAAATTTACGCTCAAAGCTAAACTTCTACATTTTCTCTCTATTCATAGCGTAAAACTAAGATTATCAACCCAGAAATTACACAAAACGATATAAAACGTGCAAGAAATATAACTCTAATAGAGAGTTATCAAATTCCTCAAAGTAACATTTTGCGCGTCCCTTGAAAAATCATTCCTCACACTACTTCTCAATCCACCTCGCATATAACTCTACTAGCCATGTGACAAATATGTCACACACACACACACACGAATATGCAAGTCTACATGAACTGTACAATGCAACTTGATTTTTCATATTGCAAAAAATTAAACGACACTTTTTTGTTTTCATTTTCTTGGAGATCGGGCAATCTCGCTATCACGAACCAAACAAATCAAGCTCTCACTAGTCTCTTTCAAAATTAACTGAACCGATAATAAGGAATTGAAGTAGAATGATCATAAGCACAAGTTCATGAAGGGGTATCCATACATCCACCATAAACCATCCAAGATTTGGGCACGTCCTTTAGCACGGAGGGTCTAGGCATCCTAAATCTCGCAGTACTCTTTCTTTGCCAAGTCATTTGAGATTAATCTCTTAGACTCAGGCAAGAGATTCTTACCAAAATTTGTGGCTTTCTTGGTTTTCACTGCACTGTGCTTAACCCTCTTCTTCTCAGGAGTTGCTTCACCCTTCTTTTCTGGAGTTGCTTCTGTTTTCTTTCACCACCATTTTTCTCTTTTGAATATGGTACACTCTTCTTTTCCTTCTCAGCAGCCACTTCTTTCTTTTTCTTACTAGACTCTTCCTCCTGATCCTTGTTCCCCTTTTCTTTCACCACTTCCTCTGTTGCAGATTCTGAATCTGACCCAGCCCTTGCTTCTTCCTGAACTTCCTTCTCCTTCTTGGTTTTCTTTGTGGGAGGAGAAGTCTCATGAACACTGGTAGTGTCTTCTGAGTCTTATCCATGAATGGTGATCTTCCTATTGGCCTTTTTCTTCACCCTTTTGTTGGAGGTCTGACCTAGCTGCTTGATCCTTTCTGATTTTCGCCCCATTTGGGTTAGGGTTTGAGAGAGTTTGAGAGAATGGGAAGAGAGAGAGATAGAGACGAAGAGATAGAAGTAGAGAATGAAAGAAATAAGTCCTGAAGCTGGCTTAAGTAGGTAGAAGAGTTTGAATGAAAATAGGAGATTTGCATGCAAAAAGATTTCAGAAGATTTTCAAAGATATTTGTAGATATTTTGATCAAATCTCTGAACATTTGAAAAGATTCTATAATTATCTAAAAAGATATTACAAAATTTTTCATGATTCAATTTTTAAAGATAATGCAAATCCACTCATCAAAGCAGTGAAACAGTAGTTCAAAGCTATGAGAAGTTTCATACTATTACAGAAACTTCAAAGCTTTGAGTCATACTTTCAAGGCTCAAGAAAGTATAATCTCAAGGCTTTGAAATCACACATATAATACACATAGTAACTAATTACTCCCCCTAAACCAATGCATCCTTGTTTAACATACCCAATTCAAGCCTTAGGGATGCAAACCTTTCATCTGGCAGTGGTTTAGTGAAAATATCAGCAATTTGCTTATTAGAAGAAATAAAGGATTGAACAGTATCACCTTTTTCTGTGTGATCTCTAAGAAAGTGATGTCTCACATCTATGTGCTTTGTCCTTGAATGCTGGACTGGATTCTTAGAGATAGAAATGACACTAGTATTGTCACAGTTGATAGGCACATTTCTGAAATCATATCCAAGGTCTCTTAGCTGTTGTGCAATCCATAAAACTTGTGAACAACAAGCTCCAGCTGCAATGTATTCAGCTTCTGCAGTTGATAAAGCTACTGGATTATGCTTCTTTGAATGCCAACTTATAAACAAAAATCCAAGAAATTGGCAGCATCTAGAAGTACTCTTTCTATCTACTTTGTATCCTGCAAAGTCTACATCTGAATAACCACTCAACATAAAGTTATATCTTCTTGGATACCAAAGCCTCAAGTCTTTGGTTCCATTCAAATATCTAAAAATCATTTTCATAGCAATTAAATGACTTTCTTTAGGATCAGCCTGAAATCTTGCACACATGCACACACTAAGCATAATATCTGGTCTACTAGCAGTTAGATACAAAAGTGAACCAATCATACCTCTGTACTCTTTCTGATTTACACTCTTACCAGTTGTTTCCTTGTCTAAAGACAGTGATGAACTCATAGGGGTCTTTACAATCTTGGACTGTGACATATTATACTTGTTTAGCAAGTCCAGGGTGTACTTTCCTTGATGCACGAAAATTCCTTTCTTCATTTGATGTACATGAAGTCCAAGAAAGAAATTCAGTTCTCCCATCAAGCTCATTTCGAATTCCCTGATCATTAGACTTGAAAACTCTTTTGAAAGAGCGTCATTAGTAGCACCAAATAAAATATCATCTGCATATATCTGAATAACTAACATATATTTTTCCTGATTTTTGATGAAAAGAGTTTTATCAACCATACCTCTCTTAAAACCATTTTCCAACAAATTTTTTGAGAGTCTGTCATACCTAGCCATTGGAGCTTGCTTAAGTCCATATAAGGCTTTGTCCAGTTTGTAAACATAATTAGGGTTGCGATTTCGGTTAGAACCGAACCGGAACCGAACCGGAACTGAACCGGTTGAAGCAAAACCGGTCGGTTTCGGTTCGGTTGGCCGGTTATTGTGAAGTTTTCCGAATATACCCTAATACCGGTTCCGATTTAAACGGCCCGGAACCGTGGACCGAAACCGCTTGGGTTAACCGGTTCGGTTCCGGTTCCTAACCGGTTCCGGACAGTTTGTATTTTTTTTCTTAATTTTTTTTATTGTGACAAATAATAAAAAAACATAAAATTAGACAATTAATCAAAAAAAAAGACACAAACTTGTACTATTAATTAAAATATAAAATTTTAGAAAAAATTGCGTCACTATAGTTTAGTACATCCCAACTAGGTTGGCACCCACTCAACTACCAATCATTTGCATTTTTTCTAACTTACATACAAACTTATTGAAATGAACTTATTGAAATACGAACTTATTTTTTCTAATTATTCGTCTAGATCTAGCGGAGTGTCCTCACCTATTCCCAATTCTTGGTAAAGTTCGCTCACGACCACGTCCAAAGGGTGTAGGTCTTTTGTGCGTTTGTTGGCATCGCTCCAATCCTTTGAGCATATGAGTACCTCCGACATCTCCGAAGTTAGACACGATCGTTTCTCTGACAAGACTCGTTTACCTGCACTAAAAGTTGATTCCGAAGGGACTGTAGAAGCGGGAGGGGTTAGTAAATCACGTGCCATTTTAGAAACAATCGGATAGTTGATTTCTTGATTTTTCCACCAAGCAAGTACATCTACATTTTCTATTTCTTCCTCCGTTTGTTGTATGAAATAATTTTGGTTAATGTACAACAATAATTCCGAGACGCAATTCGACCCGGTAGGGGTGGTTTGTCTACTCTTATATAAAGAACCCATTTTTTCCTTACCCCTCGGATCCCTCGAACTCGATGGTGCTTGAGAACTTTGATTACCAATACCAAACTTAACAACATATTTTTCATACATAGCATTAAGAGTTTGTTTAACTTCTTCAAAAGTTGGTGATATCACTACCTTTCTATAATCGGTACTCATGTTTTCCGAAATTTTTTCTAGCATAAAACTTGTGGTTTCATCCTTACACCTTGGGTCCAAAATACTTGCCAAACAAAAAACCGTAGGGATTTTTTCAAAATATTTGAGAAATTTTTCTTCCATTTCCGCAATTGCGTCGTATAAAATTACATTATTCCTATTATATTTAAAAGCTTCACTTAAAAACATTATTTGTGGAATAACGTTGTTAGTAGATGGATAATAAACACCCGAACGAAGATTAGTTGCGGTATAAAATTGTTCAAGAAAATCTCTTAAGACGATGGCGGCCTTCCAATCTTGAAGTGAAAGGGAAACATGATTGTTTGATTCATTCAAAAAACGTGTGATTGTGGTCTCGTAACCTTTAACACTTTTCAACATCAAATAAGTCGAGTTCCATCTTGTCCTACAATCTCCCCCAAAATTTCTTTTTTTCTTGCCGTTTTGAACACAATAATCCGAAAATTGTTTGGTTCATATGATCCCAAACGAGGCTTCTTTTATTTTTATTTTCCTTACGAGTTCTTTTTTTAGCACTTAAATTCGGATCATTTTCCTCCTAACCACCAAAATCATTAGCGGCACCTTCGCCAAATAATTCATCAATTTCATCGTCAATAGTCATGTCTACGTTAACGTTTTGGTTATGAGAAGAGGAAGCCATTTTTTCTTAGAAAAATTAGATGAGAAAAATTAAGTTTAACAAATAATGCACAAATAAGAGCACAATCAAATAGTAAACAACAAAAAATAAAACTTACAAACTCCAAGAATAATTCTTGGAGGAGAAATGTCGAAGATTGAAGATGTGTTGCTTGTCGAGGAGGAATGTGAGAAATTCGCCGTAAAAAACCAAGGAAGTTTGAGGAATTGAGGAAACTTGAGAGTGGTTGATGATTTTTAGTGAGGAAAGATGAAGAATTTTGAGAGTGTTTGATGAATTTTGAGTGAAGAAGTGTGAGAAATATGGAGAGTGTTTGACGAGGAAGTGTGAAAAAATGGTGGAAGTGGTTGGGTATTTATAGGAGTTGAAGGGAGGGAAGGGGGGGGGGTGATTGTAATAAAAAAAAGGAACTGCTACAGTAACTCAAAGCTTTGAGGCTTTGGTACTTAGCAATTTCTTTTGCTTGTGTTTCTGGCTTTCATCATCAAGGAGCTAAGCTCTATGCCTGTATACTCACAATATAATGTTCATGAGCTTCAGAATTATCATCCAATGTGGGCAAAAAAAATATGTATGTGGTTGTCCCCTCTAGGCCACAGATGATGGAACAGTCTGCTTTTACTCGCTACACTATTGGCCAAATCGGCCCGTTCATCTCTTAAATTATATTATTTTGTGGCAATGTTAAGTGATACCGTTTGAAAGTCACTGTCAAATAGGAATTGATAGATTGTGGGTTAATCGGATTTGACGTCCCGACCCCTACCACCAAAAGAGCATCGAACAAGATACGTTCATATTTTCTTGACGATGGTCGAACCAAGTTTGAAATTTCTCGACAATGCCCAAACTAAGTGATAAATCTCCAACCAAGTTACAAATTTCTCGATGAAGCCCGAAAAAAGTGTGACATTCCTCGATGATGGCTTCACTAAATGAGAAATTTATTGACGATGCCCGAACCAAGTTAAAAATTTCTCGACCCACGAATGAAATTTCTCAACGACTCCTTAACCAAGAGTGAAATTTTTCGACGATGGCCGTACCAAGCGTGATATTTAACGACAATGGCCGAAACGAATGTGAAATTACTCGAAGATGCGCGAACCAAATGTGTAATTTCTCGAATATGATTGGACCAAGTGTGAAATTTCTCGACGATGGCTGAACAAAATGTAAAATTTCTTGACGGTGCCGGACGAAAAGTGAAATTTCTCGATGATGTTCGAACCAAGTGTGAAATGTCTCAAACCAAGTGTAAAATTTCTTGACGATTGACACGATTTCTTACGTGTATACGCAAGTGCACTGTCAAGTAGTAAGTGGAGTATTTTACGACTCCGAGTATCGAACCCAAGGGAAATAGACGATTATTAGCTAATTAAGAATTAAATTTATGATACCTAAGTAACCGGTAAAAAGTGTTTGATTTTATAACGTTGTCGCCCACAAACAAGCGACGAAATTAAATAACAAGTAACTAAATATTTTTCAAGGGTTTTCAATTTTAAACAAAAATAAATTGTGATTTGATTACGATTAATGAGGAAGAACTAGGTAATTGATGTCCCTAGGGTTGTTAACGATTTCCGGAATTATGCATGAAACACTCTACTCACGTTCTAGTTATATCGGGTAATACTCATCACGATCTTCTCTCGATCTCACGTGAATTTGTGTAAACAATAGCTTTCGGGTCCTCTCGGTCCACCTCCGTCTATCACTACAATCTAATTGATTTGTTAGGCTCATTCATCGGGTCCTATCGGTCCACCGAATTCACTAAGTTCTAACAAAAATCAATTGAAACTACCCTCACACGATTAATCAAGTTTCTATCTCCTCTCGGTCTCAAGAAACCACAAGATTACCTACAATATTCTTTAACATGTCTCAAAGAATTCACTTTCGTGCAACCCTATCAACAAGTAACATTCTACGGGTGATCAAGCCAAGAACATTAAGAATTGAGTACAAGAATAGATAAGCTAACAAGAACGTTCATAGAATTAAGCAAAAGCATGCATCAAGTCCAAAATCCGGAAAATCATCCAACAACCCTAGTTTTCCATCAATCACCTAGCTTGAGAAGTTTAGCTAGACATAATATGGTTCAACATATCCAAAATAATGAAGTTCATGAAGAAAAGATGAAGAAACGAAGATCAAACGCTAAAATCTTCAATGTAGTTGATGATCCTTGCTCCAAGCTTGTTCTCCCTTCTTCCCTAGCTCCCAAGACTTCAAAGATACGTCAATATCCTGTTCTTAGGTCGTTCTCCCCGTTCTCTACCAGCTGGGCACGTTTTTTAATGAAAATATGCCGAAATTGCACTTCAGCCCCTCTACTTTGTAATTCCCGGGCAGAATTCTTTGCTGATTTTGCGCGGGCTGTTTCTCCCTCATACGGACTCGTCTTCGGGCCTACCATATACCGTTGGAAAGCTACGGATGTCTACTTTCCAATGCCGCAAGCCTTGCTTCAAAATTCCTTGTAGATTTTCCTGGGCATCGAAAAGAGTGCAGGCTGGTCCTGTGTGACTTTTCCAACTTCTCTTCGTTTGTGCGCCTCCTTTTCTCCTCTTCATCTAGCTCCATTCCAAGCATGTCCAAGCATCTCATAAGCTCCATTGCACCTATTTAACCTGAGATACACAACACTAAACAACCCGTGCAATTATCATAGCAAATATGAGAGAAAACATGCACAAATAGGCTAGAAACACAACTTTTCACTCTTAGGCTTGTAAGTCATCAATTCCACATATTAACGCACATATAACATATAAATCATGTGAAATAAGCCTACTAAAAGTAATATGAAAGTATTAAAATAACTCCTAAAAGAGAGTTATCAAATACCCCCACACTTACCATTTGCGCGTCCCGAGCAACAAATCAAAATTTAACCACCTTCTCACTTCATCCCACCACCAACAAGATACGAGCCAAGACAATTGCATACTATTCGAAACACCGTTGCATACAAATCTTAACTAGCCGACTCAATAACAAAATACGACTCAACAATGCAACGATATGATGCAAATGCAAGGTACGACTCGATCCTACACAACACATATTCACACACGCACACAAAAGTATTTCTTTTTGGTTGAGATTGGGAAATCTCAATAAGCAAACTGGTAAGTCATCAGGCTCTCATATCCCCTTTGGAAAATCTACAACCTCCATGATCGGCAGAATTTACGGCCAGTTTCGTTAGACAGAACAAGCACGAGCACTTAATAATTTGCACTCACACACTCATCAGACATATCCCTAGTGCTTACCATCCGAGCTATTTATCCACGGGTTAAAACTGTTGAAGGCTTAGGACGGGTGGGATAGGCTATTTAGAAGCGTAGTCCTAGACGTCATGATATTCTCACCTAACCCGTTTCTCACACTCCCTCACCGAAATCCAAGGAACCCAACCGAATCTCACCTACTCCGGCCCTCATTCCCTCAATCCCGGTGCAACGCCGTTCTCGCGGCCACAAATGTGAAAGAGTGTTAGACAGAATCATAGCTGATTTACTCGGTTCCCTTGCAATTGCCAAAACACGCTCCTTTATTTCCTTCTCTTTCCTTTCATTCTCTCTCTTTTTTTTTTCATTTTTTTTTTCTTTTTTTTTTCACTTTCCACAAATAATAAACACATGGAGCACAAATAATACTGAATGAACCCGAGGAGATAAAAATATCATGTAGATCACGTGGGGGTGGAATGTGTCAAATCAAAGAGATATAATAATAATCGTCGACACCCCCACACTCGATGTAAACCAACTCACAAATTTCGGTAGTCAAAGTGATACGTGCTTTCCAACCGATCCTCCTCATCACCTAAGATATAGAGAATAACATGAAAAACTAGCACGTCCTCCTATAATATCAATCAACCCCACCCCATATTGTGCGGAAAGAATGTCACGCACTACGACAGACCACCTGTGATCGTGGTGTAAGGACACGATTCACCGCCACACCGAAGTGTGCTGCCGTCTCTAACTCACCCTCACATCCCCTCGTAAGACGAAACCTGTAAGAGTATCCACAATGAATGTATCAAATCAGCACACCCTCATCGAACCTCCCTAACTCGACTCCCTCTATCATGACGCATAGGAAAGGGCCATTCTAACAAGTGATGAAAGTCACAATGAAAGGCTTCCTAGGCTAGAGGCTGTGAATAAAAGGGGTAAATGGATCGAAGAGGGTAACTAGTGGACCTAGGCTGTGAGACGGGACGTGAGGTCCCCATAAAAGTCACTCGCACGACTGTTCCGTTGCCACTACGAGGAGGGTTGACGACTACCTAAATTACGGCGGTGTAGTACTAGTAGGATATCTAAGTCTGAGAGACAGTTACTTGCATTTCTAGCGTGCATAAGCTCTATAAGTCTTCCTACTCCAGATTCTCGCGTCTCTGCCTCACTTCGGATCTTCATACTCCTAGAGAATTCTATCATTAAGCCCTCGCCAAGTTCAACTCATTTTGATTGCCCTTTCTCTTAAAAATTCAATTTTTAATTTTTAAGGATTTTTTCATTTTTTTTTTCACTGATTCCTACTCTATATGCAAGGCCAGACGCGAAAGAAGACTCGAAACTGACTCAATTTGGTAGGTGGACTCAATTAAATAAACGTGCAAAAATCAAACGACTAACACATATATACACCGCTAATACATCACCATACGACACTATAACTAAACATAACACGGACCACGAATACGACACTATACGACACAATACGAACTGACAATCTACATGTGACAGGTTAATGCATACACGGACTGGCTAGTCAAGACTAAAAATCCCCCCACACTAGAATGCGTCGTTGTCCTCAACGAATTTAGAGATCAATTAAGAGGACTCGACAATTCTAATAGGTGCGGTGAATCTACTCAGGAGCATCGTCATCCTATGCCTCAACTACTTTCTGTTTCTTCCTACAGTCAGACTCAGGCGCCTTAATTCTCAACAGTTTCATTGCACAAAAAGTAGCAATTCAAATTTAGAGATAATATTTGCTACATGCACGTGACAAGTTCTGTAGACAAAATTGACCAATTAAGTGCAAATTTCAGACGAATTCAGCAATCAATCCAACAAATCATATGCAAGTGCCTCAAATCAATTAAAAGAGAGAGTTTAGCGATACCTGAAGCCTTGGAGTTCCATTCTAACAGGGCTGGATCGACAAAATCAGTCCAAGTTCAAAACTCATCCAACACCTAAACTGCCTATCCTTGCACCAAAACCATCCACCACTATTCACCAATTACACCACCACTGTAACACCTTGCCTTCCTGATTCACAACCTGGCCTTAGTTCACCCAGTACACCACTAAACCAGTACCTACAACCTGCAACTTGCACCAAAACCAGACCCATCATCACCACCACCGTCCAACTAACCGCAAGAACCAGCAGCAAGAAGCCGCAACGCAGAACAGAGAATGAATCACGAAGCCCTGTGCTCAATACCGCGACCCAACAGGTCCACCTTCACCATCGTCCTTCTCTGCAACCCACGACCGCAAGACAAGAGGCAGAGCAAACCAAGAACAGAGCATCGAATCTGCACCTTCAGGGGATTTCGCAACACTTAGCCGAATTGATTTCGTGTTTCTGGCGTCTTCTTCAACAAAACGCCCAACCCTGTGTCGTCGGGGTTGATTAGGCGAGAAGAACCCAGCAAATCCCAAAAGTTCCGGTGATTTCTTCTGCGGGTTCGCCGGAGTGAGGAAGAGAGGTCGCCGGCTTCACAGGCGGCCGGAGACGCGATGGGACACCACCATAAATTGCCGGAATTCGGGACGGGGGGACTTGTGGTGGCGGCGGCTTGAAACTCGTCGGGGGGAGAGACGGAGGCTGCTGGGGTCGCCGGAGTGAGGAAGAGACGGTGAGGCTGCTGCGGCTTGAGAGACGGCGTGGAAACCACCTCAACACTGCCGGGATTTGGGACGGCAGTGTTGGTGGTCGTTGGTGGCTAGAATTCGACGGAGAGAGAGAGGGCTTGTGCTTCTGGGGGTCGCCGAAGTGAGAAGAGTCGCCGGAATTTAAGGCCGGCCGGAAACACGACGGGGAATCGAGGGAAACGCCGGAGAGTGGTCGGATTTGAGAGAGGTTGGAGGGAGGGTCGAGGGTTTGAGTACTGAGGAAGGAGATGAACCCATTTTTTTTTTTTTTTAAATTATACCCCTGCTTTTTGACAAAAATACACAAGGAGCCCAGACTGGTCGTGAGACCAGTGGGAATGGTCTTAAGACCAGCAGACCCCATGTTTCTTCACTTCTGCTCGTTTTGGCTAAGTAAAAACTGGTCTTAGGACCAGTACACTGATCCTGAGATCAGTCTGGAGTTGGTGATGTACATTTGTGGCCTTCTCGACCTCCCGAACTCCGATTCGTATGCCGTTCGCGCCGTTAGTTCCCTCAACTCGCGTAGAACTCATTTGCGAGTTCCCGAAACTCACGAAAATTCTCCAATCATGCTATTACGCGACTCTTGACTCGAAATCCACCAACTTTTTTTTTTTTTTTTTTTGTTCTATAAATTCATCTCTTCGCGTTCGGACCCCGATGCGTGCATTCTCGTATATCACCGGAAATCTCTTGACATACTTGTTTTGCTCACATAAGTATCACTCGTCAAGTTCGAGTGATTTCTCGTCTTTGATCCGTTTTAAATATTTTCAAGTGGCTTTCTTGGTTTCTATGCATTCTCGTCGGCGCGCATCAAGAAGGGGAGTCCGAATCGCGTCTTCACCTTGTAACCTGTAGAGACTCATTTCAAACGTGAGATCCTCACTCTCTCACCTCTCAGATAAAAATACAGTATGAAAAACACACACGACAGTATTTAAAAACACACTCTCTACACTAAAGCATGAAAATACGTTGGGTTGCCTCCCAACAAGCGCTTGTAATTTACGGTCGACGGCTCGACCCAGTTACCTCTGCCACCTCACGAGGGTGGTCTGGCACATTGTGCCGCTTCCAGCTTAGCTTTCCTGTGTTGGATTTGAAGCACTGCTTCATGTGCGTGCACCGCTGATGGCTTATTTCTTTCCCAGTAGTCAGGTGGATCCCCTTGCGACAACTCTGGGATTTGGCGCTTCATTGGCACAGAAAATGGAACCCCTGGCTGATACTCCCACGAGTATTGGGGCGTCGGTTTGAAGACCCAAAACGTCTCCATGTCATCATTGACCCTCATAATCAGCTCCCCATTCTCTACATCAATGAGAGTACGACCTGTCGCCAAGAACGGTCTGCCCAAAATGATAGGCACATCACCTGCTGGCATATCCAATATGACAAAATCGGCAGGAATTATCAGGCTGCCAACCCTCACAAGGACATCCTTTATCATCCCACATGCTCTCTTGGATGATTTGTCTACAAATTGGAGAGTGATACAAGTTCTTGGAGGCTCCCCCACACTTAGCTTTTTGAATACCGACAACGGCATCAAATTCACGCTCGCTCCCAGATCACAGAGAGCCCTTCCCGTGTAGGCGTCACCCAAGGTAGCTTCAATGACAAAACTACCTGGATCCTTCTTTTTCTTAGGTAGTCCATGCAAAACACATGAACTAACATGTTCATTTAAGTTCACTCTCTGAAAGTCATCCACCGCTTTCTTACCAAGGACTGCATCTTTAATAAACCTTGCATATTTTGGCATCTTTTGAAGTGCCTCATGTAGGGTTTTGATTCATGGATCGCGCAAACGGAAGCATAATCAAACAAACAACCATGCAAAACCCTCCAAGGATCACAAGTCTAGATGCATAACGATAGTGAAGGTAAGAAATCATAAACACACCTTTGGGTTCTCCTTGATGACTTCAAACGCGAATAGTGTCACGTTCTCTATAGTTGATCCACGCCTAGAGTTGTTCCTAGATCTCCAATCACCTTGGTGCTAGCCCGGATTGAAAAGAGGGTGAAGGAATCACGCAAAACGAGGCACCAAAAGGGGCTCGGCCCTTTGTGGCGTCGGGGACAAGGGGCGGCGGCAATAGGGGGCGGCGTCCCTCTTTGCTTGCTCTCTCTCTCCTTTGTTCTCTCCTACTCTTGTTATGTTCTCTCTAGAGCATAAAGTGTGTGTAGGGAAGGAAGGAGGAGGGTCCTTTATATAGCGTGTGACCCCATAGGTTCTATCTAGTTGGTAGCAACTCTTTGCTAATATGGAGCGGTTTCTAGCAAAACATCCATTCTAGCCAACTAATAGAATAGTCATCTAGACAACCTTGTACAAGTAATTGTCTCATCCCTTTGCCTCCATATCCGGATTGGACACGAGACATACAAGTCACACTCGTATATCCAATCCCTAGTTTCTCGATCCATGGAATAGCCTTATTCGTGCAAATAACATCAATATCTCATATATTGATTTATTTGAGTCTGGCCAGACATTCTATAAGCACTATCCTCGAGTGGCCTTGGATATTTGCTCCCGTTATGTGGGAGGGGCAAATCCTCTCTACGTCCACTACGATCTCTAAGCTTGCTTCTCATTGTATCCAGTACACGCCTTTATAACTACCCAGTTACGGTGTAGCGTTTAACGCTACCAAAATCACAATGATCCACAACTAGAATATCTAGTGACTTCAAGTCTAAGGATGACAATACCATTGTACCCGAGAAGCACTTGTGACTCAACATAACGTGTATGTAGCCTTCTCGGTAATGGGTCAATCCGGTGCAACATTCCGTAATGCACACCTATGTGTTGGATCGTGATATCTCCATATCAATCCAACCCCATACTAGTCTATAGATGATTGTCCCATTTAATCATTATACTTGACTAGGGATATTTAAGATAAACAACACAATTGTAAATCTAAGGACTTCATTATATTAAATATCCAATAAATAATAAATGAATTTCTAGCCAATTACAAATTCATACTAAACTAGATTGCCTCTAGGGCATCTATTCCAACAGTCTCCCACTTGCACTAGAGCCAATCTGGCGCATCTCGTATGCCCATACTCCTAGTGTGCCCTTCATGCTTCCACTGCGTGAGAGGCTTCGTAAGCGGGTCTGACAGATTATCATCTGTAGGAATCTTGCATATCCGAACGTCTCCTCTATCGATAATATCTCGAATCAGATGGAACTTCCTGAGCACGTGCTTGGACTTCTGGTGCGACCTGGGTTCCTTTGATTGCGCGATCGCCCCAGTGTTGTCACAGAACAACTCCACTGGATCCGCAATGCTAGGGACCACACCAAGTTCAGAAACAAACTTTCTGATCCAAACAGCCTCCTTTGCTGCGCCATTTGCAGCAATGTACTCAGCCTCTGTTGTAGAATCAGCTACCGTCTCTTGCTTGGAACTCTTCCAGCTCACCGCTGCTCCATTCAGGCAAAACACATATCCCGACTGTGATCTAAAGTCATCTCTATCGGTTTGGAAGCTTGCATCAGTGTAACCCCTTACACGCAACTCTTCCTCACCGCCAAACATCAAGAATGCATCCTTAGTTCTTCTCAAGTACTTTAGGATGTTCTTGACAGCAATCCAGTGACTCTCACCTGGATTGGATTGGTATCTGCTTGTCATACTCAAGGCATATGACACATCTGGTCTAGTACATAACATGGCGTACATGATGGATCCTATGGCCGAGGCATAGGGAATCCTACTCATGCGTTCCTTCTCAATCTTATTGGAAGGACAACCACTCTTCGAAAGAGTGATTCCATGTGACATGGGCAAGAATCCCTTCTTGGAATCTTGCATGTTGAACCGTTTCAACACCTTGTCAATATATGTACTTTGACTTAGGCCTAGCAACCTCTTAGATCTATCTCTATAGATCTTTATACCGAGTATATAGGCTGCTTCCCCTAAGTCTTTCATTGAGAAACACTTTCCTAGCCAATCTTTCACAGATTGCAGCATGGGAATGTCGTTTCCAATGAGCAGTATGTCATCCACATACAAGACCAGAAAAGCTACAGAGCTCCCACTAACCTTCTTGTAGACACAAGACTCATCTTCGTTTCTGATGAAGCCAAACTCTTTGACCACTTCATCAAAACGTCGATTCCAACTCCTAGAAGCTTGCTTCAATCCATAAATGGATCGTTGCAGCTTACAGACTTTGTTGGCTTGCTTTGGATCCTCAAAACCCTCCGGCTGTATCATATACACGTCCTCGAGGAGATTCCCATAAAGGAATGCTGTTTTGACATCCATCTGCCAAATCTCATAGTCGTAGTATGCTGCAATCGCAAGTAGGATTCGGATGGATTTGGTCATTGCGACTGGTGAAAAGGTTTCATCATAGTCAATACCATGAATCTGTCTGAATCCTTTAGCCACCAATCGGCCCTTATAGGTAATCACATTACCATCCATGTCGATCTTCTTCTTGAAGACCCACTTGCACCCTATGGGCCGCGCCCCATTAGGTGGTTCCACCAAAGTCCATACTTTGTTGGCATACATGGATTCCATCTCGGATCTCATGGCCTCAAGCCACTTCTGCGAGTCTGGGCCATTCATGGCCTCCTCATAGGTAGTAGGCTCATCACCTATGAGCATCGTGTCACCGGAATCAGTTACGAGAAGTCCGTACCTCTCGGGTTCCTGGCGCACTCTACTAGATCTACGAAGCTCTTGTGTTACCTGAACAGGTGGATCCACAACTGCTTGTGATTCCTGTTCATGTTCCATAATCGGTTCTGTGATTTGTGGTTCTTGAACTTCTTCAAGTTCTACATTCCTCCCACTTGCTTCTTTAGAGACAAACTCTCTTTCTAGAAACACGCCGGTCCGAGCAACAAACACTTTGTTCTCGGTTGGATTGTAGAAATAGTATCCCTTAGTTTCCTTAGGGTACCCCACAAATTTACACTTATCCGATTTAGGCCCTAGCTTGTCTGATTGTAAACGTTTTACATAGACATCGCAGCCCCAAATCCTCATGAACGACAGTGTGGGACGCCTCCCACTCCACATCTCATATGGTGTCTTCATGACTGATTTAGATGGAACACGGTTAATGGTAAAAGCTGCACTTAATAGAGCGTAGCCCCAAAACGATAATGGAAGATCGGTTTGACACATCATAGACCGAACCATATCCAATAGGGTTCGATTCCTCCTCTCGGACACGCCATTCCATTGTGGCGTTCCGGGTGGAGTGAGTTGGGACACGATCCCACACTCTCTAAGATAGTCGTCAAACTCTTGGCTCAAGTATTCTCCTCCACGATCCGATCGTAGAGCCTTGATACTTTTGCCAAGTTGCTTCTCTACTTCATTCTTGAATTCCTTGAACACTTCAAAGGATTCGGATTTTGCCCTCATTAGGTACACAAATCCATATCTACTGTAATCATCAGTAAACGTAATGAAGTAGACATAACCACCCCTGGCAGGCGTGGCAAATGGCCCACACACATCGGTATGTATGAGCGCCAATTGCTCACTAGTCCTCTCACCTTTCTTATTGAAAGGGGACTTTGTCATTTTTCCCAATAAACAAGCCTCACATGTCTCATATGATTCAAAATCAAATGAGTCTAGCAATCCATCCTTATGGAGTCTAGATACACGTTTCTCATTTATGTGGCCTAAACGACAGTGCCATAAGTAAGCAGGATTTATATCATTTATTTTAATCCGCTTGGTATTAATGTTGTAGACAGGATTACTTAGATCAAGGACATAAAGTCCATTAAATAATTGCGCACTAAAAGAGTGAATATTATTCAAATAAAAGGAACAACAATTGTTCTTTATTGAAATAATAAAACCTTCCTTGTCCAAACAAGAAATAGAAATAATGTTTCTGCTCATAGCAGGCACAAAATAGCAATTATTTAATTCTAAAACTAATCCTGAAGGCAGAGATAGCTCGCAAACGCCTATGGCCAACGCAGCAACCTTTGCTCCATTCCCAACGCGCAGATCTACCTCCCCTTTAGCCAATCTTTTACTTCTCTTTAGATCCTGCATATTTCGACAAATATGAGATCCACATCCAGTATCTAATACCCATGATGTAGAGACAGTTAAATTGACATCTACAACGAAAATACCTGGTGGTGGTGGAATCACTATTCCAAGCCGCTTGTCCTCCAGATATTTTGGGCAGTTCCTCCTCCAGTGTCCAGGTTGACTACAGTAGTGACATTCACCCTTAGTCACGACCTTGGCAATCCCACCAACAGGCTTAAGGGCTTGTTCCTTGGACTTAGCAACTGACTTGCCTTTGCCCTTGGAGGAAGAGGCAAACTTTTTACCCTTTCCTTTATGCACCATCATAATGGCCTTGCCCTTACCCTTGTTGATGCTCTGTTCAGCCGTCCTCAACATGTTGAGCAAATCTGGCAGTGGTTTAACGATCTCGTTCATGTTATAGTTCATAATGAACTGTCCATAACTCTCGGGCAACGATTGCAACACGAGATCGGTTGCCAACTCTTGGCCGACCGGGAACCCAAGCCGGGCGAGATTCTCCAAGTACCCGATCATTCGGAGTACATGGGGTCCCACCGGGTTCCCTTCTGCCAGATGACATTTGAACAGTGCCTTTGAGACCTCATACCTCTCTACCCTCGCCTGCTCTTGGAAGAGCTGCTTTAGATGTTCGATCATATCGACAGCATTCATGTTCTCATGTTGCTTCTGAAGCTCAGAGGTCATGGTGCAAAGCATTAGGCAGGCCGCATCATTAGCGTCATCAACACGCTTTTGATACGCCTTTAAGGCAGCAGGTGTCTGATTCTCTGGACCTTCTGGAACTTGCTCCTCTATTGCGTACAGCTTCTTCTCTTGCTTGAGAACAATTCTCAAGTTTCTGTACCAATCGAGAAAGTTGGTTCCTGAGAGCTTGTCCTTCTCAAGGACAGATCGTAGGGAATGTTGTGAACTCGATGAGTTGTTTGCCATTTGGAATTCTTCAAAAAGGAAAATACGCAAGTTTTAGTATTTGTGAATTTTTGACTATATTTAATAATGGCTAGTTTATTAAATATAGCTCCCACTATTTTTCTACGGATTAATAACCCTCAAGATATTAATGCGGAAAATATCCTTATATTTTCTAGTGGGCCAAGATCCATCTTTTTCATCTCCTTATGAGCTTGCTTTGGCAAGTCACCCATAATTCGATTACTTCTTAGGTAGGAACAATTCCAATTGCATCCCATATGCAACTCTTGGTTCAATCGGGCAAATAACTCCTTATTTATCCATTCATATGGATAATCCCAATTGATTGCCTCTAGGTTTCTTAATCAAATTAATAGCCTAGTTGTGTTCAACCTCTTATCTAAACAATTGCACATTGTTACGTGCCATCGCATTCCATCATTATGAACCAAGTCGCCATGCTTTGGCACGCACGAACTTGATAAATAATGATGATAATGAGTGTTTAAATAACGAGAAGGCAAGAACACAATATTTTAAAATTTGAGGGATTTTTTCAATTTTAATTATTTTGTTGATCAATATCAACTAATCTATCTATTTGAGTTTGGGCACAACTCCAAATAATAGATCCGGGTTGTCTAATTATCTTATTATCCTAATTGCATGCATCATCCATACACCAACCACACAAATAATAAGACAATAAATAAACAACCACAAAACAGAAATTAAACGTGATGTGGATATGGCCTTTTCTAGACTAAGATAATTCCAAGCCAATGGAATTATCTATGAACCCTAAACAAACACATCTCCATGCGTCTTGATCTTTTGGTCCATCCTTCATAGTCATGTGGTGTGCTCCATGCTCCATGCTCCATCTTTTGTGGCTCCTTTTGGCTTTGGGCTTCTTTTCTCCAATCTTGGCTAACAATCTACTTTATCTAGCACTAGCTAATATCTATTCTAAATAAAATAAATCTCACAAGTTGAGAAAAAAAAAATGGCACGCAGGCCATAAAACCCTAATTAATTATTACAATTAATTGATCAGCTCGCAGGCCGTAAAACCAAACCACAAAATTAAACATCCACATCAAACCACATCCTAGGGCCATATCCAATCACCATGCGATTTGCACATAAACAGTTAAAATCCAATTTTAACGCGCTTGGTCAATTTTAATTGATTTTAGGATTTCTAGGGTTAAAACGGTCCATGGGCCCAACAATCCAATTGCCCGGGCCCAAATAAGTGAACCATAAAGCCCTAGGGCCGGCCCGGCCCAAAACCCGCAAGCTAGGCCCGCGGGTTAGGGCCGCCCGCCCCCTTAGGGCGCCAAGCTTGGGCGGCAAGCAAGGGGGGGCGGCTCCCTAGGGGCCGAACCTTCCTTGTGGAGGTTGTTTCCAAAACAACCTCCTTGCTTGGAGCCCAAGTTTGGTTGTTTCCTTGTTGTGGGAGAACTCCTTCTTCCCCAAGGATGCCCAAACCCTAGATCTAAGATCCTAAAATTTCTCAAACTCACCAATTCATGCATCCAATGCAATAATTGGGTCTTGTTTTGATTAATTCTTTGACAAATTGCATCCAATGCTTGATTTGTCTTGTTTTACGCGATAAACAACAAATTAAGGTGTAAAACAACAAGAATGTAACACATAAACTACGTTTATGCTCTATGACCTGTGGCTCTGATACCACTGTAGGGTTTTGATTCATGGATCGCGCAAACGGAAGCATAATCAAACAAACAACCATGCAAAACCCTCCAAGGATCACAAGTCTAGATGCATAACGATAGTGAAGGTAAGAAATCATAAACACACCTTTGGGTTCTCCTTGATGACTTCAAACGCGAATAGTGTCACGTTCTCTATAGTTGATCCACGCCTAGAGTTGTTCCTAGATCTCCAATCACCTTGGTGCTAGCCCGGATTGAAAAGAGGGTGAAGGAATCACGCAAAACGAGGCACCAAAAGGGGCTCGGCCCTTTGTGGCGTCGGGGACAAGGGGCGGCGGCAATAGGGGGCGGCGTCCCTCTTTGCTTGCTCTCTCTCTCCTTTGTTCTCTCCTACTCTTGTTATGTTCTCTCTAGAGCATAAAGTGTGTGTAGGGAAGGAAGGAGGAGGGTCCTTTATATAGCGTGTGACCCCATAGGTTCTATCTAGTTGGTAGCAACTCTTTGCTAATATGGAGCGGTTTCTAGCAAAACATCCATTCTAGCCAACTAATAGAATAGTCATCTAGACAACCTTGTACAAGTAATTGTCTCATCCCTTTGCCTCCATATCCGGATTGGACACGAGACATACAAGTCACACTCGTATATCCAATCCCTAGTTTCTCGATCCATGGAATAGCCTTATTCGTGCAAATAACATCAATATCTCATATATTGATTTATTTGAGTCTGGCCAGACATTCTATAAGCACTATCCTCGAGTGGCCTTGGATATTTGCTCCCGTTATGTGGGAGGGGCAAATCCTCTCTACGTCCACTACGATCTCTAAGCTTGCTTCTCATTGTATCCAGTACACGCCTTTATAACTACCCAGTTACGGTGTAGCGTTTAACGCTACCAAAATCACAATGATCCACAACTAGAATATCTAGTGACTTCAAGTCTAAGGATGACAATACCATTGTACCCGAGAAGCACTTGTGACTCAACATAACGTGTATGTAGCCTTCTCGGTAATGGGTCAATCCGGTGCAACATTCCGTAATGCACACCTATGTGTTGGATCGTGATATCTCCATATCAATCCAACCCCATACTAGTCTATAGATGATTGTCCCATTTAATCATTATACTTGACTAGGGATATTTAAGATAAACAACACAATTGTAAATCTAAGGACTTCATTATATTAAATATCCAATAAATAATAAATGAATTTCTAGCCAATTACAAATTCATACTAAACTAGATTGCCTCTAGGGCATCTATTCCAACACCTCAATCAACGGAATATTAATGTGAAGTTTTGAAAATACGTTTAGAAAGCGCCTGTATTCCTCAGAATCGTCCTTCTTCTTCCTAGTACGTAATGGAAATGGTAATTCTGAAGAAGAAGGAGAAGATGGAAGTGGTACCTCGGTAGATTTCTCTGCATCCTGGTGAATCATGCCCTTTGATTGGGGGATCATGACAGGTGTCTTCTCAGAATCGAAGACTTCATGTTCCTTCGCCTTTGAGGCTTCCGCTCTGGCATGACTCGGATATGGAGGATATGTAAGTGCAATACCACTCCGAGTGGTGATGGCTTGAGCCTGTCCCTCTGATGTGTCAACAATACTACCCAGTGCCCTTTGTTCAAGTTGTTCCTTTAGATCTTTTATTTCTGCTTGAGCAACTTGAAGTGCAATTGCTACAGAGCTGACCTGTGTGGACATGTCTGTCATGTGCTGAGCCATCGTCTTTATTATCCCTGTCATATCGGTCAACTCTAATGGTGGTACTGGCTGCTGCTGATGCATCTCTGAAACATTTGCTTCATGCACTACCTCTACCGCATTCACCTGAACAGTGTTATAAGCCATCTTTTCATCTCTTACCAATTCCATGTGCCTGTACTGGTAATCCATGTTCTCTTCTTGTTGAACCAAGCATCTCATCAATGCATATGCCCCTTCATGATCACAGTTAAATAAGAAGTTTCCCCCAGCTTCTATATCCATCTTGTCTCTATTGGGCTGTCCAAGTGAATCATAGAAGATCTGGATTAACTGTCGCTTGTCAATACCATGGTTGGGACATCTACGTAGCAAATGATTGAAGCGATGCCATGCTTTGAAAAGTGATTCATCCTGCTTTTGCCTGAACATCCAGATCTCATTCTGAAGCTAAATCACACGTGAGATAGGATAGAACTTACTCATGAACTGTGCCACACACTCTTCCCACGTTTTGATTGAACAGGATGGCATAGAGTCCAGCCAATCCATAGCAGCTCCCTTGAGACAATGAGGAAAGAGCATCAGTTTGAGCGCTTCAGATGTGACCCCACTATATCGGATTAGCCCACAGTGGCTCTGAAATCTCCCAATGAATGCATGTGGGTCTTCCTCGTCTGTCCCAGCAAAAGTGCACTGATCCTGAGCAAATTGAATAGTGCGCAGCTTGAGACAGAAGGTTTCTGCCTGAATTGGTGGCACCACAATTGCTGGCTCCCTTCCTTTAAGATCCGCCTCAAATGCCTGGATTATTGCTTTCCCTGATCGATTATATGGCATTGAGGTCAGGCGCGGTATAGATGTTGCTGCCAATGCTTTCTCTACAGCTTCAGCCACCAAAGCTTGTAGCTGCTCTGTGGTGAGGCTAATCTGTCCTTGGCCTTCCGCCATCGCTACCTGAGAAAACAACACTAGCACACCCGTGAGGTAAACACAAAGTAACAAAAATAAATTAAAAGAAGTATCCTAAATTAATTTTTAACTAAACTAATAAACCGTTTAATTCCCCGGCAACGGCGCCAAAAACTTGACACGATTTCTTACGTGTATACGCAAGTGCACGGTCAAGTAGTAAGTGGAGTATTTTACGACTCCGAGTATCGAACCCAAGGGAAATAGACGATTATTAGCTAATTAAGAATTAAATTTATGATACCTAAGTAACCGGTAAAAAGTGTTTGATTTTATAACGTTGTCGCCCACAAACAAGCGACGAAATTAAATAACAAGTAACTAAATATTTTTCAAGGGTTTTCAATTTTAAACAAAAATAAATTGTGATTTGATTACGATTAATGAGGAAGAACTAGGTAATTGATGTCCCTAGGGTTGTTAACGATTTCCGGAATTATGCATGAAACACTCTACTCACGTTCTAGTTATATCGGGTAATACTCATCACGATCTTCTCTCGATCTCACGTGAATTTGTGTAAACAATAGCTTTCGGGTCCTCTCGGTCCACCTCCGTCTATCACTACAATCTAATTGATTTGTTAGGCTCATTCATCGGGTCCTATCGGTCCACCGAATTCACTAAGTTCTAACAAAAATCAATTGAAACTACCCTCACACGATTAATCAAGTTTCTATCTCCTCTCGGTCTCAAGAAACCACAAGATTACCTACAATATTCTTTAACATGTCTCAAAGAATTCACTTTCGTGCAACCCTATCAACAAGTAACATTCTACGGGTGATCAAGCCAAGAACATTAAGAATTGAGTACAAGAATAGATAAGCTAACAAGAACGTTCATAGAATTAAGCAAAAGCATGCATCAAGTCCAAAATCCGGAAAATCATCCAACAACCCTAGTTTTCCATCAATCACCTAGCTTGAGAAGTTTAGCTAGACATAATATGGTTCAACATATCCAAAATAATGAAGTTCATGAAGAAAAGATGAAGAAACGAAGATCAAACGCTAAAATCTTCAATGTAGTTGATGATCCTTGCTCCAAGCTTGTTCTCCCTTCTTCCCTAGCTCCCAAGACTTCAAAGATACGTCAATATCCTGTTCTTAGGTCGTTCTCCCCGTTCTCTACCAGCTGGGCACGTTTTTTAATGAAAATATGCCGAAATTGCACTTCAGCCCCTCTACTTTGTAATTCCCGGGCAGAATTCTTTGCTGATTTTGCGCGGGCTGTTTCTCCCTCATACGGACTCGTCTTCGGGCCTACCATATACGTTGGAAAGCTACGGATGTCTACTTTCCAATGCCGCAAGCCTTGCTTCAAAATTCCTTGTAGATTTTCCTGGGCATCGAAAAGAGTGCAGGCTGGTCCTGTGTGACTTTTCCAACTTCTCTTCGTTTGTGCGCCTCCTTTTCTCCTCTTCATCTAGCTCCATTCCAAGCATGTCCAAGCATCTCATAAGCTCCATTGCACCTATTTCACCTGAGATACACAACACTAAACAACCCGTGCAATTATCATAGCAAATATGAGAGAAAACATGCACAAATAGGCTAGAAACACAACTTTTCACTCTTAGGCTTGTAAGTCATCAATTCCACATATTAACGCACATATAACATATAAATCATGTGAAATAAGCCTACTAAAAGTAATATGAAAGTATTAAAATAACTCCTAAAAGAGAGTTATCAACGATGACCGAACCAAGTGTGAAATTTTCGACGAATCTCGAACGAGGTGTGAAATTTCTCAACGATGCTGGAACAAACTACAAAATTTCTCGATGATGGCCGGACCAAGTGTGAAATTTCTTGATAGTGCCCGAACCAAACGTGAAATTTCTCGATGATGGCCAAACCAAGAGTGATATTTCTCGAATCAAGTGTGATTTTTCTCGAGGATTCCCGGAAAAATTACAAAATGTCTTGAACCAAATGCTAAATTTCTCGACGATGCCCGAACCCAGTGCGAAATGTTTTGACGAATCTCGAACCAAGTGTGAAATTTCTCGAACCAAGTGTGAAATTTCTCGATGATGCTTGAACCAAGTGAAATGTCTCAAAGATGGCCTATAGGGGTAGGTGATTGCTAGCAAATTGTAGCATACAATTTATCCGTGCTTCGCCAAACTCCCGGGGGTTGCTTGGGGATGTCATCGGAATCCAAGGGTGAAAATTCTTCACGATTCCCTAACCAAATGTAAAATTTCTCGAAGATGCCCAAACTGAATGTGAAATTCTCGACGATGCCTGAATCAAGTGTGAAAATTCTCGATAATGCCCGAACCAATTGTGAAATTTCTCGACGATGCCTGAACCAAGTGTGAAATTTCTCGATGATGGTCAGACCAAATGTGAAATGCCTTAGGGATGGCATTCCATTTGGTATAATCTACCATATTTCTCAAGTTGAGGTTAGCCACAAAAATATTTGAATGTTTTATGCCTACACATATTGGAAAAGAGGTTAACCTTGGCAAAATATGAATGTTTTCTGCCAATGCAAACGCCAACCGAGGTTAACCAATGCAATATTAGTATGGTTTTTCCCAGGCATACGCCAAGTGAGGTTAACCAGTGCAATATTAGCATTTTTATGCGCACAGATATGCCAACCGAGGTTAACCAATGAAAATTTTAGTATGTTTTATGCCCACCCATATGCCAAGCAAGCTTAATCGAAGGCGATGAAAAACGTGACATTTATAATCCTAAAATTTTAGCGAAGCGTAACGAAATAATATGATCATTTGAAGCAAATCAACCAACCATTAACCTACCTCCCATAGGAACATATTAACGAAATTCGAAAACGTACTCTTACTCGGCGACTCGTCTTGTATCATCATCATGTATGGTATGTTGAGCCTCCAAATTACTTCTCCCCACATTCCAATGATTTTCCCCTATGATTGGATTCAATTTCCCAATTTTCCACTTTTTTTTAGAATTTTTCTCAATTTTCTCCTACATTTTGCCATTTTCAATGAAAAAATAATAATAAATAATATTCGGGCCGGAAAGAAATAAAACCCGCATTTTTCTCGTACTATTAATTATATATTGGATTTCCAATTCCAACTTTCCCAATATTCTACCTACAACTCAATAAAAACTTCAATTATTCCTCCTCAAAAATAATAATGCTCCTTGGTGCCATTAGTAAACAAACTTATATAGCCACTATAGGCGGCTTGCTAGCAGGTTGTAGCAAGTAGTTTGGCCGTGCTTGACCAGACTCGTGGGGGTTGCTGTGGGATGTCATAGGGGCCCAGTGGCTTCTCGTGGCATCGACTAGGAAACTCCAATGTTGGCAAAAAGAATCCGAACATGGTCGTCCCCTACGGGCCACGGATGATGGAGCGGTCGACATTTACACGCTGCACTATTTGCCAAATCAGCCCCTTTGTCGTTAAATTATATTATTTTGTTGCCAATGTGACGTGATATAAATGGAAAGTTGCCGTATAATAGGAATTAATGGATTGTGGGTTAATCGGAATTGACGTTCCGACCCCTACCACCAAAAGACTATCGAAAAAGATACGTTGATATTTTCTCGGCGATGGTCGAATCAAGTATGATATTTCTCGATGATTCCCGAACCAAGTGAGGAATCTCCAACCAAGTGTGAAAGTTCTCGACGATTCTCAAACATAATGTTTAATTTCTGGACGATGCCCGTACCACGAGTGAAATTTCTCGACCATGCCCAAAACAAGTGTGAAATTACTCGATGATTCCTTAACGAAATGAGAAATTTCTTGATGATTCCTGAACTAAGTGAGAAATTTTTTGAGCCAAGTGTGAAATTTCTCGACGACGCCTTAACCATGTGTGAAATTTCTCGACGGTGGCTGAGCAATGTGAGAAAGTTCACGACGATGGTTGTGCTGAATGTGAAATTACTCGAAGATGCGTGAACTGAATGTGTAATTTCTCGACGATGCCCGAACGAGAAGGAAAATTTCTCGAACCAAGTGTGAAATTTCTCGACGATGCCGGTACCAAGTGAAATTTCTCAACGATGCCCGAACGAAGTTTGAAATTTTTCAAAAAATTTCAAACCTAGTGTTGAATTTCTCGACGATACCCGAACCAAGTGTGAAATTTCTCAACGATGCCCAAACCAAGTGCGAAATGTTTCGGCGGTGGCCGGATCAATTATGAAATTTCTCGACGGTGCCCGAACCAAACGTGAAATTTATCAACGACTGTTGAACCGATAATGAACTTTCCCAAACCAGGTGTGAATTATCTTAACGATGCTCCAATGAATTGTGAAATGCCGCGAACCAAGTGGTAAATTTCTCTCCTATGCCCGAAGTAAGTGTGAAATTTTTCGACATTTCCCGAACCAAGTGTGAAATTTATTGACGATGACTGCACCAAGTGTGAAATTTATCGACGATGCCTGCACCAAGTGTAAAATTTCTCGATGATTCCCGAACCATTTGAGAAACTTCCGAAATAAGTGGTAAATTTCTCACTGATGACAAAACTAGATGTGAAATTTCTCGATGATGGCCTATAGGGGGTTAGGTGCTTTCTAACAAGTTGTAGCGTATAGTTTGGTCGTGCTTGGCCAAACATGTTGAAGTTGCTTCAGGATGTCATAGGAAGCCAAGTGTAAATTTCTTTCACGATTCCCGAACCAAGTCTGCAATTTCTCCATCAAAGAGTGAGATTTATCGACGATGCCCGAAACCGAATGTGAAATTTCGGATGATGCCCTAACTAACTGTGAAATTTCTTAATGATAACATAACCAACTGTAAAATTTCTCGATGATGGCCGGACCAAATGTGAAATTCCTCAAAAATGAAATTCCCTTTGGTATAATCTACCACCTTTCGCAAGTTGAGGTTAACCACGACAATGTTTGCATGTTTATGCTTACACATATTGCAAATGAGGCTAACCAAGGTTTTTTTTTTATTATTATTTATGCCCACGAATATCCCAAGGGAGATTAACCCATGCAATATTAGCATGTTTTATGTCCACACATACGCTAAGCTAGGTTAACCAATGCAATATTAGCATGTTTCATGCCCATGCATTTTCCAAGCTAGGTTAACCAATGAAAATTTTAGCATGTTTTATACCCACAAATGCCAATAGAGGCTAATCAATACGATATTAGCATGTTTGATGGAAACGCATATGCCAAGCGAGCTTAATAGATGGAGATGACGAACATGACTTCCATAATCTTGACCTTTTAGCGAAGGGTAACAAAACAAATGTGTTATTGAGATATGGATGCAACCACACACATAACTGTCATCCTAATTGATTAACCCCGTAACTCTTATTATGTGACATTTCCTCGAAATGTAATGACTCACCTTTGCTTATAACACACAACAATTGTCGCTAGCCTCGCAATCTCATAATAATATGATCATTTGAAGCAAATCAACCAACCATAAACCTACCTCCCATACGAACATATTAACGAGATGCGGAAACGAACCCTCACTTTGCGACTCGTCTTGTTTCACCATCATGGATAGTATATTGAGCCTCCAAATTAATTCTCCCGCATTCCCATAATTTCTCCTATTATTGGAGTCAATTTTCCATTTTTCCATTCTTTTTTGATATTTCTTCATTTTTCCTATTTTTTCGGCATTTTTTTCAATAAAAATTTAATGAAAAAATAGACCCCGTGCCCGGAAAAAATAAAACCCGTCTTTTCTCGTACCAGTAATTATATTCTCCAATTTTGAATTTCAACTTTCCCAAAATTGATCCTACAACTCAAAAAACTCTCATTATTCTTATGGGCCACCATAGGCGGGAGTTGCTTGCTAGACGGTTGTAGCAAGTAGTTTGGCCGTTCTTGGCTAAACTCGGTGGGGTTGAACATAAATTTCATAGGAAGCCAATGGCTTGTCGTGGCATTGACAAGCAACTTCCAATACGAGAAAACAGTATCCGGACATGGTCGTCCCCTCTAGGACACGGATGATGGAACATTGGCATCTACTAGATGCATTGGCTAAATCAGTCCTTTTGTCGCGTAAATTAGATAGTTTTGTTGCCAATGTGAGGTGATATCGATGAGAGGTCGTTGTCCAATAGGAATTGATGGATTGTGGGTTAATCGGATTTGACGTCCCGACCGCTTCAACCAAAAGCCTTTCGAACAAGATAAGTTCAGGTTTTTCAACGATGGTCGAACCAAGTTCGACAGTTCTCGTGATGCCCGAACCAAGTGAGAAATCTCAAACCAAGTGAGAAATTTCTCGACTAGTGCACGAACCATCTGAGAAATATCTCGAACCAAGTGTGATATTTCTCGCCAATGCCCGAACTAAATGTGAAATTTCTCGATGATGGTCAATAGGGGGTAGGTTCTTGCTAGCAAGTTGTAGCATACAAGTTTGGCCGTGCATGGCCAAAATTGTCGGGGTTGTTTGTGGATGTCATAGGAAGCCAAGTGTAACAAAAATTCATGATTCCCGACCCAAAGTGAAACGTCTCGATCCTAGTGTTCGAAATTTCTCGACAATCCACAAAACGAATGTGAAAATCTCGACGATGCCCGACCTATGTGTTTTCACATTCGTCGAAAACACATAGGGTAACAAAACGAATGATGAGCATGACGTCCATAATCCTGAAATTTTAGCAAAGGGTAACAAAACAAAGGTGTTATTGAGATAAGAATTCAACCACACACACAACCGTCATCTTAATTGGTCAACTCTACAGCTCTTATTATGTGACGTTGCCTCGCAATGAAATGACTCCCCCCTTGCTTATGACACACAAAAATTATCGCTCGCCTCACAATTACATAATAATATGATCATTTTAAAAAAAATCAACAAACCATAAACCTACCTCCAATAGGAACATATTAACGAAAATTCGGAAATGAACTCTCACTTCGTGACTCGTCTTGTATCGTCATGGATGGTATATTGAGCCTCTAAATTAGTTATCACCACATTCTCATAATTTTTCCATTTTATTGAATTCAATTTCCCATGTTTTCATCTTTTTTGAATTTTTCTCCATTTTCCCCTATTTTTTAACAATTTTTTCTTTAAAAAATAATAAAAAATAATTTCCTTGCTCGGAGAAAATAAAACCCGACTTTTTCTCGCACATTTAATTATAATCTTGGATTTCCAATTCCGACTTGATTGAAAGTATTATTCAGAAAACCCAATTATCTGTCCTAAAAACAGGGCCGACCCTAGACTTTTATGGGCCCTAGGCGAGGCTTGAAAGTGAGGCCCCTTTTATCATATACATAATTGTGAATAAAAAACCTACTCAACAGTAGGAAGGCATATACCCAGCGTTTTACTAATAATTCGGGTTTTTAACCCGTAGAAAAACGTGGAGGGACATAATACCGTACCCACTACAAAAAAGTTACAATATTTATAAAAAGATTACATTTCTTTCTTTCATAGATGCAAAATTACTAATCAAATCGTCGTACTCAAGCTGCTCTAACATATCTTTCGATAGACAAGAGACCCAAATCACTTAGTCGTTCTTGTAACATAGTTGACCGCAAATCAGTTATCATTCTTGCGTAGTCTTATCTTCGAAATCTTTTAGTCTTCTTCGAAATGTTATCTACTATATTTTTATTATTTTCTGTGTTTTATAATTTGTGATATTACCCCTACTCCTGAAAAAATACTACGGGCCCCTTAAAGTTGGGGGCTCTAGGCGAACACCTAATCTGTCTAGCAGATGGGCCGGCCCTGCCTAAAAAATAATGAAGTTCTTTGGTGCCGTTAGTAAAAAGTCTTATGAAACTACTATACTGTGAGGTGATTGCTAGCAGGTTGTAGCACATAGTTTGTCCATGCTTGGCCAAAATCGTGGAGGCTTGCTCAGGGATGTCATAGGAAGCCAATGGCTTCTCGTGGCAGTGATAAGCAACTTTCAATGTGGGCAAAAATAATCCGTACGTGGTCATCCCCTCTAATCCACGAATGGTCGAACTCTCAGCTTTTACTCGCTGCACTATTGGAAAATTCTGCCCATTTTTCGCCTAAATTAGATAAGTTTGTGGCCAATGTGAAGTGATATCAACGGAAAGTCATTCTTCATTAGTAATTGACAAATTGTGGGTTAATCGGATTTGATATACCAGCCCCTACCACCCAAAGACTATCAAACAAGATACGTTCAGAATTTCTCGACGATGGTCGAACGAAGTTTGAAAGTTCTCGACGATGCTCGAAACAAGTGAAAATCTCGAACCAAGTGTGAAATTTCTCAACGATGCCCACACATAATGTGAAATTTCTCGACGATGCCCGAACCAGTTTTGAAATTTCAGAAAGATGCCCGATACAAGTGCAAAGTTACTTGATGATGGCTGAATGAAATGAGAAACTTCTCGACGATGGCCGGACCAGGTGAGAAAATTCTCGATAATTCCCGGTCCAGATGTGAAAATTTCTCGACGATGGCATAACCATGAGTGAAATTTCTCGAACCAAGTGTGGAGTTTCTCGATGATGCTCGAACCAAGTGTGCAATGTATCGAATCAAGTGTGAAATTTATATACGATTCACTAACCATGTGAAATTTTTCGACCAACTTGAACCATGTGTGAAATTCCTTGACGATGCCCGTGTTGGGTTTTGTCTCGAATTCCGCAAGACGAATCGGTGTACCCGATGCGTCTGATTTGTCCTCTGAGGAGGTGATCTCTGAGGAGGTGATCTCTGAGGAGGTGATCTCTGAGGAGGTGATGGCTAGGGCTTGGTGGGCTTTTCCACCTCCTCTATATTAGTATAAATAGAGGTGCTAGCTATTGTTTCTAATTGAGTCGAGTTGAGAGAGATTGGTGAGAGATATCTTTGAGCGGATGTGTGAGGTTAGGGTTTCATGGTTGTAGGCCATGAGGACGAGAGTACCGCGTCGACGTAGTCCGCGGATTGAGCCGTCTCTCCCGTACGATGTATTCCCTCATTGATATAGTGAAATTCTCCTCCTCCCGTGGATGTAGGGAGTTTTGCCGAACCACGTTAAATTCTTGTGTTGTCGTTTTTCTTCTCCTATATGGCGTGTGTTGAGTGTGTGATCGTGTGGCGTTGTTTTTGCTTCCGTTGCGGCGGGAATTCGGATTGACGAATAATTCCCCAACAAGTGGTATCAGAGCCAGGTTCGAGATCCGGGTGGAGCACGCAGGTGAAAGGACGAAGAAAAACAAAGAAAAGAAGAAGGAAAAAAAAATTAGCTGCTCGTGACATGGAGTTGGTGGTGGGTTGTTACCAACCAAAGGGTGAAGTAGGCAGCTGTTTGGCGCACATGGGGCTGCTGCTGGGCGGATGGATCAGGTGAGAAAAGATCCGGTGCACCAGCAGTTAGAGTGCTCCAGTGCTCCACATGTGGCCGAGACGCGATCGAGCGGTCCAGATTGTTTTGGGTGTTTCTGAGCTGCCTGTAAGTCCGATTGGGCTCGAACAGGAGGTGAACCCTAGGTTTTTGGACGTTCCCGACGCGATGGCGGGGTCAGATTCTGCAAATTGTCGCTGGATTTTTCAGAATGCTGACGTGGCAGATTGCGGTGAGATCCAACGGTCCAAAATTGTTCGGGTGGTTACGGCGTGCCTGTAGATCGGATGGGGATGAGTCAGGAGTCTAACCCTATGTTTTTGGACGTTGTGGATTCATCGGTACGGTCAGAATTTCCATATTCTGAGTGGCTTGAGAAGATCGGCATCAATCGATATCGATTGGCGAGATCGAAGACGACGGGATGCGATCAGGGTCAATCAAGTTCAAGTCCAATCAGGTGGGGTCAATTAGAGGCGTTTTCCTAATTGAACGTTCGATTGGCAACCTATGGAGGCTTGGGAGTGTGTTGACAGGTGGAGCTGCTGTTCAACATAGGCAAGAAGCATAGGCTTTGTGTGATTGTGAGCACGAGACGCAACAGTTGTTGAGGAGTCTGGTCAGAGACGTGGGCAACTATTGCAAGGAAATTCACAAGAAGCTCCTGGGCAGAGATTGAGACGGTGGACGCAGTTGACAAGGCCATGGCAGAGGTGGCGTCCTTATATCTCTGTGTGTGGTTCGTGACGATAACTCTTGAGCAACTCGAGGCAAGAAGAGAGGTAAGTCGCGGCGGGTTCGCAAAGTGGTGGCTTTGCAAGACGTCTTGGCGAAGGCGTGTAGTCGAACAGGAGAAGCAACAGCGAAAGGAGAAGCACTCAGGGCTAGCGTGAAGAAACACGTGGTTGACGTGTGAGGACGCTGAAGCATGGAAATAGTGCAGGCTATGCAGCAGTTGCAGGTTGTTCGAGACGGTGCTCAAGTGACGAGAACGGTGATGAAGAAAACTACTGCAGTAGTGAAGAGGAAGGGAGTCTCGTTTGCACTTGACGTGGTTGGTGGAGAACTCTCTAGTGATGAGCTAGCTGGTGGACAGATGGGACCACACTACTCCCCAAAGTGGTATGCTTTGGGACGCACCCGTGTCGGGGGTGCGAGGCGTGCCCTAGGAGGGGGTGCAGAGCATCTCGGTAGAGGTGCGATGGCGGTCCATGCAGTTAGAGCATGGCGGATGCGGCGGAGTTGACATCAACAACGGAGTTGGCTGAGGAATTTGCTAGGCGCTTGCAGAATTCAAGCCAAGGTGGAGTTTGTTGGGTTTTGTCTCGAATTCCGCAAGACGAATCGGTGTACCCGATGCGTCTGATTTGTCCTCTGAGGAGGTGATCTCTGAGGAGGTGATCTCTGAGGAGGTGATGGCTAGGGCTTGGTGGGCTTTTCCACCTCCTCTATATTAGTATAAATAGAGGTGCTAGCTATTGTTTCTAATTGAGTCGAGTTGAGAGAGATTGGTGAGAGATATCTTTGAGCGGATGTGTGAGGTTAGGGTTTCATGGTTGTAGGCCATGAGGACGAGAGTACCGCGTCGACGTAGTCCGCGGATTGAGCCGTCTCTCCCGTACGATGTATTCCCTCATTGATATAGTGAAATTCTCCTCCTCCCGTGGATGTAGGGAGTTTTGCCGAACCACGTTAAATTCTTGTGTTGTCGTTTTTCTTCTCCTATATGGCGTGTGTTGAGTGTGTGATCGTGTGGCGTTGTTTTTGCTTCCGTTGCGGCGGGAATTCGGATTGACGAATAATTCCCCAACAGCCCGGACCAAGTTTCAAAATTTTCAAACCAAGTGAGAAATTCTTTGAAGATGTCCGAAGAAAGTGTGAAATTCGTCGACGATGGCCGGAGCAAGTGCAAAATTTCTCGAGGATGCCCGAACCAAGTGAGAAAATTCTTGGAGATGATCGAACCAATTGATAAATGTCTCGGACAATGTGAAGTTTCTCGAATATGCTCGCACCAAGTGTGAAATGTTCGGACGATGCTTAAGCCAAGTGTGAAATTTCTTGATGATGCCTGATCCAAATGTGAAACATTTCCCGAGGATGGTTGAACAACGGGTGAAATTTCTCAAACCAAGTGTGAAATTTCTCGATGATGTCCGAACGTAGTGTGAAATGTCTCGAATCAAGAGTAAAATTTCTCTACGATTCATGAACCATGTGAAATATTCGACCAATCTCAAACCATGTGTGAGATTTCTCGAATCAAGTGTGAAATTTCTTGGATATGCCCGCACCAAGTGTCAAATTTCTCAAACCAAGTGAGATATTGTTTGATGATTCCCGAAGATAGTGTGAAATACACCGATGATGGCTGAAGCAAGTGATTTTTTTCCAGGATGCCCGGACCAAGTGTGAAATTTATTCATGATACTTGAACCAATTGAAAAGTTTCTCGAACAATGTGAAATTTCTCGATTATGGTCGCACAAGTGTGAAATTTATTCATGATTCTCGAACCAAATGTGAAATATCTTGATCCAAGTGTCAAATTTCTCGACAATGCCCAAACCGAATGTATAATTCTCGACGATGCCCGAACTACGTGTGTAACTTCTCGAAGATGATCGAACCAAGTGTGAAATTTCTCAAAGATGGTGGGATCAAGTTTGAAATTCCTCGAGGATGGCATTCCATTTGGTATAATCTACCATCTTTCTCAAGTTAAGGTTAACCACGACAATATTTGTATGTTTATGCCAAGACATATTGCGAATGAGGATAACAAATGAAATATTAGCATGTGTTATTCCCACGGATACGCCGTGCGAGGTTAAGCAATGCAATAGTAGCATGTTTTATGCCCACGCATATGCCAAGCGAGGTTAACAAATGAAAATTTTAGCATGTCTTATGCCCGAGCGTATGCCAAGCGAGGTTAACCAATATGATATTAGCATGTTTTATGCCCACGCATATGTCGAGCGATAATCGAAGGCGATGACTAATATGACGTCCACGTCCAGATTATTTTTCCTACATTGGAAGTCGCTTCTCGTGGCATTGACAAGAAACTTTCAATGTGGGCAAAAAGATTCTGGATGTGGTCGTCCCATCAAACCACAGTTGATGGAACTCTCGACTTTTACACGCTGCACTATTGGCCAAATCATCCCCTTCGTCGCACAATTAGATAATTTTGTGGCCAATGTGAAGTGCTACCGATGAAAAGCCGCCATTCAATAGGAATTAACGGATTGTGGGTTAATCGAATTTGACTTCCCGGGCCCAACTGCCAAAAGAAAATCGAACAAGATACATTCAGATGTTCTCAATGATGGTCGAACCAAGATTGAAAGTTCTCGACGATGACCGAACAAAGTGAGAAATCTCGAACAAAGTGTGAAATTTCTTGACGATGCCAAATCATAACGTGAAATTTGTCGACGATGCCAGAACCAAGTGTGGGATTTATCGGAACTGCCCGGTACAAGTATGAAATTCCTCGATGATGGCTGAACGGATTAAGAAGTTTCTCGACGATGCCCGAACCAAGTGAGAATTTTCTCGAACCAAATGTGAAATTTCTGTACAACGCCAGAACCAAGTGTGAAATTTCTCAACGATGGCCGAACTAAGTGTGATATTTCTCGAAGATGGTTGAAAGGAATGTGAAATTACTAGAAGATGCTTTGTAGAAAATTGTAGCATACAGTTTGGCCATGCTTGGCCAAACTCGTGGGGGGTTGCTTATAGACTTAATAGGAAGATAAGTGTGAAATTTTTTCACCTGAATTAAATGTGAAATTTATCGATCGAAGTATGAAATTTCTCGACAATGCCCAAACCGAATGTGAAATTCTCGACAACGTCCGAACTAAGTGTGTAATTTATCGACGATTACCAAAGTAACTGTGAAATTTCTCCACTGTTATGTCAAACCACCACACGAACGATGAACGAATAAAGAATAACACGAGATTTTACGTGGTTCGCTAGCAAAATATTTGATAACTACCTCCACGGAGAAAAATCACTCTTTATTCACTTAAGAGGAACAATTACACAATTTTTTCATATGAAACTAGGAGCCTAAGCGGTGCTTATATACTACTAAGAACCCCCCCCCCCCCCCCCCAAAAAAAAAAAAAAAAAAAAAAAAACCACACACATGTGCCGCCCCCAAAATTTTCCATGTTTGATATGGAAATAAACTAGTGGCTGCCTTCTAATTACTTGCCGCATTTGACTCCTTAACCCATTCAAGGCACCTCCTTAACAAATCTCCACCTTGACTTGAATTGTCTCGTCAACAGCAGCTGCTCCTTTTCTTGTAAATAAAGCTACGTCTTCTCCGCACCAAATGTCTCTAGTCACAGAGACTCACTGGACCCCCACCGGGTCCGACATGCCCCAAAGGGCCTCACTGGCTCAAGACGTTGAGCAATTCCAGACAATACTGGAACTTGCTCTCTGGAACTGGCTTTGTGAACATATTCGCGGGGTTGTCAGCTGTCCCCTCCTTCTTCACCTTGATCCTGCTCTCGTTTCTCAGAAAATATTACCTGACGTCGATATGCTTGGTCCTTTCATGATGAACCTGGTCTTTAGTCAAGAAAATCGCACTCAAGCTATCACAGTAGACTATCGCCTGATCTTGAAGTAGCCCTAGATCATTGACCATTCCCTTAAGCCAAATTGCCTCCTTTGCTGCTTCCGTTAGAGCCATATCCTCCACCTTCGTGGTGGATGATAACTCCGTTTTCGGAGTTATTTTATGCCTTTTATTTCTACGTTTTGCGTGCTTATAATGGAGAATTCGTCGTCTTTTGAGTAAATTGAGCGTAAATGTGATAATGTGAGTTCATATGCAATACTTGTTAAATCCGGGCGTTTCTTTAGATTTTTGAGCTTTTATTGTGATATGATCGCGGGTTGTGTTTTCGTGTTGTGATTCGCAGGAAAACAGGGCTTGGAGGATCGTGTGGGATATGGAAGCGAACTTCGGAAACAAGGAACTCAAAGGCAAGTCAAAAGGAAGGAGAAAGTCAAAGGAAATCGAAGGAAAGTCAATGGAAGAAGGAAGGAAGAGGAAAGTCAAAGGAAGGAAGAGGAAAGTCAAAGAAAGAGGGCTGGAACAGAAGTCTTCGTGCGAAGACATTTGTCTTCGTGCGAAGACAAAACACTTAGCCAAAATCCAGCTCGGCCAAATTCTCTTCTTATACAAGCTTGCAGTATCTCTTTGAGAAGACCTTCGCACGAAGGGCAGAAGTCTTCGTACGAAGACTCTTCGTGCGAAGACAACTGTCTTCGTGCGAAGAGATCGCTGGACAGTGCAGAATTTTTGGGGCTTTTTCGTATTTTATCCAAACTTTGTAATATGATTATGGGAACGTATTTAAGCCTTTTAGGTCGACTTTTTCAGTAGTTTTTGACATTAGAGACATCTTTTGGAGATCAAGAAGCCTTTGGGAGAGCTTAGGAGCTTTGGATCATTCGTTTGGATTCTAAACTCTCGTCTTTTCTTGATTTTTATGTTTAAACTCATTAGACTTGTCGTTTTGATGATGAATATGAGTAGCTAAGCACTTTTTGCTGGGAATTCTCGTTTGGTGTAGCTAGGGTTTGATCTAAAGTTGATGTTTTGATGATTGTAATGCATGCTCTAGCTTAATCTCATGTGTTGATTCACTATTATGGATTATTTACGTTCTTTATTATATTATCTTTGCGAGTAGCTAACGTAGAGATAAATTCAATTAGTTTTCACGCGGTAACTCCGTGAGAATTAGTCGGTAAATTGAATAGTCCACCTAGTCGTATCAATGTTTGGTAACTCGGCATCGTTAACTAGGATCGTTAAAGTAGAAACATGGTTTTAATGCATACTTGAAGCTAAATTAGGCTTGGTAACTCGGTTTGGTTTAGTTAAAGTATAGTGGACTTGCTTGGTAACTCGGTAAGTTTAACATCGCTTGATTAATAGTGAATAACACGTGGTTGTTTTACAAATCAAAATATAAATTTAGATCAACCTAGTGAACCTAGAGAATTCCCGGTACTTTTCTCTTATTTGATAAAAACCAAAAATTCATTCTTTATTAATCGTGAACTATCTCACTTGGTTAATTGAGAACTTTGCGTTTATTTTATTAGGATTAGATAAAAACACAACTTGCGACTTGCCCACATAAGGTTTAGAAGAGTAATTAATTTGCACAAAGTCCCTTGGGTTCGACAACCCGGATTTTCGGTTTATTACTACACACGACAGCTGTGCACTTGCAGTTAGAGCGTGTCAAGTTTTTGGCGCCGTTGCCGGGGACTTAGGCTAAATTAGTTATAATTCCTAGCCTTAGGGATTTTAATTTATTGTTTATATCCGTTACTCACCTACGTTTTGCGTGTTTCGTGATTTCAGGTTGATTTACACGGTGCATGACCCGTTCTCGAGACGAGCCTTTGTATCCAACGTTTGAAGACCCGGAATCCTTATTAAAAGCACAGCGTAGAGACAAGAGGAATTCAAGCTCAGTAGTTATGGATGAAGAGACGAGAGCTGAGTTTGAGAGAATCCGCAAAGGTATGCAAGATGCGGAAGCAGCTAGAGCTGCAGCTGTAGAAGAGGCTGCAAACAGAGCCGCAGAAGCTGAGGAGGTGAGAGCTCAAATGGCTGAGATGCAGGCAAGGATGGATCGAATGGCTCCCCCAAATCCACAACCACGTCATGGTGTGGGGACACAAGTGGCGAACATCGGTGGGAACAACAATGGGAATAATGGGGAAAACAACAGGCAGAACAATGCTGAGAATGAAGAACGTCCCATGGTGGATTATTTCAGGACTACTCCAGCGTGTTATCAGCCTACCATTGTCAGGCCACAGATTAATGCCCAACACTTTGAATTGCGCCAACATATGATCAATATGGTTCGTGATGAGTGCACATTCAACGGAGCTCCAGGAGATGACCCCAATCACCATCTGCTGGTATTTGAGCAAATCACATCAACCCTGCACGACCAAAGAGTTCCAGATGAAACAGTTAAGCTATTACTATTTCCCTTCTCCTTATCTGGAAAAGCCAAGAAGTGGCTTATGGAGCTGCCAGCTGGTAGCATAGTGACTTGGGCGGATTGTTGTCATGAGTTTCTGAGGAAGTATTTGCCACCATTCAGAGTCGCTCAGCAGATGGCTGAGATTGCAAAATTCACTCAGGATGAAGACAGCTCGTTGGGAGATGCGTGGAGGAAGTTCAGCCAAATTCTCCGTAGATGTCCGAATCATGGAGAGCCATGGCACAAGCTTTTCCATTATTTCTACACTGCGTTAGACAAGGAGACAGCTGACCAGTTAGATATGCTAGCTGGAGGTAATTTTATGGGACTTGGAGCACAGCGAGCTCAAGATCTGCTGAACAACGCGTCAAAGAGAGAGTCTACACGATCTGAAACGCGTAGGTACTCCAAACCAGGGGATACATCCTTAGTCAACAAGATTGAATCGATGGAACAAAAGCTGGAATCCATGACCTCAGCATTTCACGGTATGCATCCTCCAACACAGAAGCCCATGGGTGAATTACTAGCAGACGAAAGCCAGGGATATGATAATAGTGTGGAAGATGTGAATTTTATGCGACAGCAGCAATGGCCTAACACCTATCATCCCAACAATCGTAATCATCCCAACTTCAGCTATGCCAACCCGAACAGTGGCTTATATGCACCCGGACAGAGACCCAATGTTCCATATCAAGCGCAAAGGCAAATTCCACAACAGCAGGCTCCACAAAAAGAAGAGCAAGAGACGAATGCTCTATTGAGAAAGCTCCTAGCTAATCAAGACAGGATGGAGAGCACGATTGTCTCAATACAAGCCACAATGAAAAGCCATGAGACTCAGATTGGGCAGATCGCCAATCAAAATATCAAACTTCCACCAGGCATGCTTCCAGCAAATACCATCACTCCTAATGAGCAGCTTAATGCCATCACAACTCGCAGTGGCATCACTACTGAGGATCCCCCATATCCTAGCCACGCGCGAGCTGAGGCGACTAAGGCCACTGAGAAAGCTTTGGATGAAGAGATTCCCGTGCCTACCGTGAATCCCCAATCAAAGGACACGGTGAGGAAGTCGGAGGAGAAACAGAAGCCTAGGGAGGAATACAGTGTGCGAGTGCCATACCCGAAAAGATTGAAGAGTCAAGAGGATGCCAAGCATTTCAAGAAGTTTGTGGATATCTTCAGGAAACTTCACATTAATATACCTTTTGCAGAGGCCATCTCACAAATGCCGAAATATGCCAAATTTCTCAAGGACCTCCTTTCTAATCGGAGGCGCATGGATGACTTTGAAACCGTAACTCTGAATGAGGAGTGTAGTGCAGTTGTGCAAAAAGCGCTACCAAAGAAGATGAAAGATCCGGGCGGTTTCATCATTCCTGTTACATTGGGAGATGCATTTCATGGGAGGGCATTATGTGACCTTGGTGCAAGTATTAATTTGATGCCCACGTCGGTTTTTGAGCAACTTGGTGTGGGAGATCCTAAGCCTACCAGGATGTGCTTGCAGATGGCTGATCGCACAATAAAACGCCCCAGGGGTGTTTTAGAGGATGTATTAGTGAGAGTTGAAGGACTCATCTTCCCAGCGGATTTTGTGATCTTAGACATGGAGGCCGACGACGATGTTCCTCTTATTTTGGGCCGTCCATTCCTGGCCACTGGGAGAACTATCATTGATGTGGCCAATGGGGAGCTGACTATGCAGATCAACGATGAGAAGGTAGCCTTCAATGTATTTGAGGCTATGAAGTTTCCCGCATACGCGGTGCGCGAGCAGTGCTTTGGGGTGGAGGCATACACGCTGGACGAGGAGGACGATATTTTGTTGGAGCAACTATATGAGGAGCTTGCTCTATTTGATTCCAGCGAGAAAGAGCAAGCTTTAGATGTTCATTGGCGCCCACCATTACCCCTCTTTAATGAGGGAAGCAGGAAGATTCTTACTCCTTCTCTTATTACTGCTCCTGTTTTAGAATTAAAGCCTTTACCTGTTCATTTGAAATATTTATACTTGGGATCTAATGATACTTTACCTGTGATTGTGTCTGCATGTTTGGACAGGGAACAGGAGGAGCAGCTTCTCACGGTACTACAGAAAAGGAAAGCAACTATGGGATGGACCATAGCAGATATTAAGGGGATCAGCCCCACAGTTTGCCAGCATAAGATCAGGCTCATGGAAGACAAGAAGCCGGTAGTTCAATTTCAGCGCCGCCTCAACCCTCACATGCAGGAGGTGGTGAAGAAAGAAGTGCTTAAATGGTTGGAAGCAGGTATCATTTATCCGATTTCCGACAGCACGTGGACTAGCCCGGTACAATGTGTCCCCAAGAAGGGAGGTATAACTGTGGTGGAAGGGGAAAAAGGTGATCAAATTGCCACACGTACCGTTACTGGGTGGAGAGTTTGCATGGATTACCGCAAACTCAATGATGCCACTTTGAAGGATCATTTTCCCCTCCCATTCGTGGACCAGATGCTTGATAGGCTGGCTCACCATTCACACTACTGCTTTTTGGATGGATATTCTGGGTATAATCAGATAGCGATTGAGCCAGCTGACCAGGAGAAGACGACATTTACTTGTCCATATGGGACTTTTGCATTCAGACGCATGCCCTTTGGGCTATGCAATGCCCCAGCTACGTTTCAGAGGTGTATGATGTCTATCTTCTCAGACATGATGGAGCAAAATTTTGAAGTCTTCATGGATGATTTTTCGCTTTATGGTGATGGGTTCGAAGACTGTCTCCAGCAGCTAGCTCGGGTACTGGACAGATGTATTGACACCAACCTAGTGCTCAACTGGGAGAAGTGCCATTTCATGGTGACCGAGGGAATAGTGTTGGGGCACAAGATCTCCAGTAAAGGTTTAGAGGTAGACCGGGCGAAGATTGAGGTGATTGAGAAGCTTCCTTACCCTACGTCTGTCAAAGGGGTACGGAGTTTCTTGGGACATGCAGGTTTCTATCGGCGCTTCATTAAGGATTTTTCGAAAATCACAAAGCCTTTATCTGGTTTGCTTGAGAAATATGCCGTGTTTGATTTCAATGAAGACTGCAAGACAGCTTTTGATTTGCTCAAGAAAAAGCTGATTAGTTCTCCCATTATAGCCACCCCAGACTGGACCTTACCGTTCGAGCTTATGTGTGATGCCAGCGATTACGCGGTGGGAGCAGTGCTGGGAAAGCGGAAAGACAAGGTAGCTCATGTAATTTACTATGCTAGTCGTACTCTTAATACTGCGCAGGTTAATTATGCCACCACGGAGAAAGAGATGTTAGCTATTATCTTCGCATTGGACAAGTTTCGTCCATATCTTGTGGGTTCTCAGGTGACTATTTTCACGGACCATGCAGCCCTCAAATATCTTCTTGCAAAGAAGGATGCGAAGCCTAGATTGATCCGATGGGTGTTGTTAATGCAAGAGTTTGACATAGTGATAAAGGACAAAAAGGGTGTAGAGAACGTTGTTGCAGACCATTTGTCACGACTGGATAACGAAAAACAAGAAGATGTGCCGATTAGAGAAGATTTTCCAGACGAACAACTTATGGTAGTGGTAGCAGCTGTGCCTTGGTTTGCGGATTTGGCAAATTTCAAGGCGCTCAAAATTGTCCCGAAAGACATGTCTTTTCATCAGAAAAAGAAATTTTTCGCATATGCACGACACTATTTCTGGGATGACCCTTATTTGTTTAGGTTGGGAGCTGATAATGTGTTGAGAAGATGCGTAGCTGAGCCAGACACTTTGGACATTCTTAGACACTGCCACGAATTGAATTGCGGAGGACATTTTGGCAAAACACGTACTGTGGAAAAGGTATTGCAAAGTGGATTTTACTGGCCTTCTTTACATAAAGATGCTCATCTATTTGTACAGCAATGTGATCGATGTCAGAGAACCGGCAATATCTCCAACCGAAACGAGATGCCTCAAAATTTCGTGTTGGAAGTAGAGCCCTTTGATGTCTGGGGCATTGATTTCATGGGACCATTCCCGTCTTCACTTGGCAATCTTTATATACTGTTAGCTGTGGATTATGTGACCAAGTGGGTGGAGGCAATGGCTTGCCCCAAAAACGATGGAGCTACTGTAGAGAGATTCGTGCGAAAGAGCATTTTTACACGGTTTGGAACTCCCAGAGCCATAATCAGTGATGAAGGATCGCATTTCGTGAATAAAGTCTTTGCCAATGTCTTGAGCAAATATGGGGTAAAGACGCATAAGATCTCACTGGCTTATCACCCGCAGTCGAATGGGCAAGCAGAAGTTTCTAACCGAGAGATAAAAGGGATTCTGGAGAAGACAGTCAACCCGGGACGCAAGGATTGGTCTCTGCACTTAGATGATAGCTTATGGGCGTATAGGACTGCTTACAAGACTCCTTTAGGCATGTCTCCCTACCAGTTAGTGTTTGGGAAGTCATGTCATCTTCCGGTGGAACTTGAGCACAAGGCATTCTGGGCCTTGAAGATGATCAATTTGGATGCTAAGCTCTCAGGTGAGCTACGAAAACAAGCGCTACTTGAACTTGAAGAATTTCGATTGATGGCGTATGAAAGTGCGAGAATCTATAAGGAGAGGACAAAACTGTGGCACGACAGGCACATCATCCCGAGAGACTTCAAGGTAGGTCAGAAAGTATTGATCTTCAATGCCAGACTAAAGCTGTTTCCAGGGAAATTGAAATCTAGGTGGAGTGGTCCCTATACGATTACTGCAGTTTATCCATGGGGATCTCTTGAGGTAGAGGATGCAAATGGGAACAGGTTTAAGGTGAATGGACAGAGAGCGAAACCATACGTGGACGGGAATTTCATTGGAGTCATTGAGTGGCTTCATGCAACTCCCACAATTTGAGAAATCTCTGAGGTAACTGGGTCGGGCCGTCGACCTTAAATTACAAAGCGCTTGTTGGGAGGCAACCCAACCTATTTATTGCTTTAGGATAGGTTTTAATACTGTTTTGTAATTTTTATTCGGTTTGATGTTATTGAGAGGTGCGAGAGAGTGGATTTAATATTTCCAATGAGTATGTGCAGGAATACGAGGTGAAAGGCCTATTTCGGATCCCCCTTCTTGATGCGCGCGTGCGAAACAGAGTAAAAAGTCAAGATTAACAGCCCAATACGCGTATCGGGATCCGAAGTGAAGGAATTGAAGATAGAAGCCATTTTTGCACCTATTCAACACACGCACCTGGAGAAGATCATGTTCCCGGACTCCCCGTCTTGATTTGCACAAGAATTTAATTAGTGAACGGAGAAAGCTAGCACGCCGGCACGGATTACGAGGTGAAATTTTGAAGGGCAGACTGAAATAAGAATTGAACAATGCCAACGTGTGGGGGTGGTCGAGAGATTTCTGTAGACAGGTGGATCGCGCAAATCGGAGTCCGGATGAAGAAGTTACGCCAAAAAGGATGTTTTAGCGAGTAAAACGAGGCCAAAAGCATCCGGAAATGCAAAACGTGCCTTGGAACGCGTGAAATTGACAAATGAAATATTCCCCGGATTTTGGGAGTGTTTTAAGGTAAAAAGGGAGTCTCGAGGTCGAGGAGATCCTTCGGAAAGCAAAGGCACGATCGGATACGCGAAAATTTGACGAAAAGGATGTTTTTGGCAAGTTCCAGCATTGTCTTCGTATGAAGACAATTGTCTTCGTAGGAAGACTTTATACTTAGAAAAATTTTCAAAGCTCTGAATTGTCTTCCTATAACCACTTGCAGTATCTATTTGAGAAGACCTTCGTGCGAAGACAAATTGTCTTCGTACGAAGACTCTTCGCACGAAGAGAATTGTCTTCGCACGAAGACATCGGGCGAAATGGCTGTTTAGTCCACGCACGGACAAAGGCTGGAAGCTAGTTACTAAGGGCTTTTTGGACTTTTGCACGAGCTGAAGAACCACATCAACAGCAGATCGATCTATTCTTCATTCTTCATCTTCAAACAGGTTCTTCACTCCTCCATAGCCGCACCTCACACCAAATCACCACTCCCTTGTTTCTTCACCAAAATCAACAACCCACCTAGGGTTTTGCTCGCGATTCAGAGGAGAACAAGATTTGAGAGGTGGTTTTGAGTGAGTTTGAGAGACAAGAGAGAAAGCAGAGGAAGAAGAAGATAGGGTTTTGGAGAAAAATTGAGGAAATTGGACGACTTAGAGCTTGATTCAGCTTTCGGTCGAGAAGGCAACGATAACGGGGACTACGCAAGGAGTACGGAGCATCAATCAATTCAAAATTTCGACAAATTCTTCCGGCAACCTCCAAATCAGCCCGGTTTGTCAAATTCTGCGATTTTTGTGTCTGTAAGATTTACTCCGGACACGTAGGTACAATCTAAACCTTGCTATTTCAATATTCGAGTCCTAGGCACATTGAGTAAAAGCCCAAATATTTTTTGTTGCGCTTAGAAGCGTACTTTGGGGGCGATTGCGTAAAGTCCTAGGGATTATTTGCTTACGTGCCTACGTGTTTCATTCAGTACACACTTCTCGTCACGTGCACAATAGTTGAATTTCTCGTTTTACTTGAAATTGCATTCTAAATGGCGGGTGGAAAGAAACGGAAGACGGGAGAGGGTACTTCGCAAGAAGCATCGGGGTCGGGCGATCCTCAATTAGAGATACCGCCCACTCCTCAATATGCTATCTTGAATGCCCCTTTTCCGGCTAAACCGGGCATTGTAGGCCGACGAAAGGCTAAGGCTAATTTGAAAGAGAGTAGTATTGGGCCCGGATACTATGATAGTTTCCGTTTCGTCACTTATCAAGCCCATCTTGACTCTCGAAAAGATACTTACTTGACTAAGAATGGGCAGCCCGAAAAGGCATTTCCATTGCACGAGGACATGCCTCAAGCAATCAAGGAAATTTTTGAGCGCGAGAAGCTTACCAATTGGTTTAAGCTAGTAGGGCAGTCTAGTTCGCATATTGCGCGAGAGTTTTGTTTCAATTTGCGTTATGCAAAAGATGGTGAGAGCCAAGATCCTCGTCTTGTTTATTGTCGGAACGAGTGGATAGTCTTCACGCCAGAGACTATCGCTTTGGCCATGGGTTTCCCCGCTTTGAAAGAGGGTTGTGGGTTAGAGACTGTTCTTCGTAGTGAGAATCTTTGGTCTCGTTTAAATGCTTTTTGTTTTGCAAAGGGGGTTGATCCATGGGACAGGAAAGGGGAGGTGATTCAGTGGAAGGCCGAAAAGAAGTTTTATAGGCCGGAGGCAAAGTGGTGCTGTGAATTGTTAGAGAACTGGGTTTTGGGAATCACACGAAACCCTAGTTACACTTTCCGCCTATCTGTCTGGGCTCTCTGTCTTTACACCGGGGTTAGAATCAACATCCCTAAACTGATTTGGGAGAATTGTCTTGAGAGGGTGTCGAGGACTAACAAGTTGGGTCCCGGTCATACTTGCTTGCTTACTCACCTAGCCAAAACTGCCGAAGTAGTCATTGGGAGAGACATGGATTTGAAACCGTTTACTGCTAGGAAGTGGCATAGGTTTGATGAGACAGCGAGGAAGAAGGGCAAGGGTAGGAGGATGAACACCTCTAGGTTTGACAACCAGGTTGCCTACGACCACCTGAGAGAGGAGATGGCCCGGGATAGACTCGAGAGAAGACGCCAGTTTGCCCACACTCGGGACAATCAGGCGAAGCTGGGGGGATTAATCCAGATGGTGGGCCAGTGGGTTATACAGTCTAGTGGTCAGGCGGCGAGGGAGTTTGTTCCACCGGTCCCGACGGCGGATCCGTGGTTCCAGGAGGATGAATTTGAGTATCCGGTTCCGCCGAGTGAGGATGAGGAAGAAGAAGATGATGAGGAAGAGGATGAAGAGGAGGAAGAAGATGACGAGTAGTGGAGTGTGCCCTCATGCTAGAATTGTTGAGTCCTCGTGTATCGTTGAGGACAACGATGCATTCTAGTGTGGGGGTGGTTGAGTCCTTTTTGCTAGTCAATGTTGAGTCTTTGCATCGCCCGTGTCAGCATGTAGTTAGAGATTTTTGGTTATGTCCTTATTTTTCTTTTTATTATTCATCTTTTTGCGTGCACGTTTTGGTATTTTTGAGTCATCCCACCATTATTGAGTCAGTAGTCGAGTTGGCCGTGCATATAGTGTAGATATAAAAAAAAAAAAAAAAACTAAAAATGTGAAAACACAAAAAAAAAATTAAAAATTTGAGAAAGGGCAATTGAAAAAAGCTGAAAATTCGGTAAAATCGAGAAGTGTGAGACTTTTAGGCATAGGGCGTGAATTGCGATCGAGAGTGACAATGTGAGTTTCCCTTAGTAAGTATAGAGAAACTTTCTTTACGGGAATGCGTGCCTATTTTACACACGAACTTAATTTTGTCAAATCTAAAGTGTGTGCCTAATTTTCTTACAAGAGTTGAGCTAGGTGTGAGCTAAACAAGCCGAACGTTCTTGTGTACGTCTTAGGTAGTCGCCAACCCGCCTCGTAGTGGCACACAGAACAGCTGTGCGAGGTGTGTATTAGAGCACTCACTGCTTATAGAACTTACCTTGTAGGACCACTAGTAAACCCTGATTTGAACCATGGATTCTTTGACAACCTTTGGACTTAGGGTGACGATTCTTGGCCTTCATCACTGATTGGTTAGAATCACCGCTTTAGTGCGTCACGAGGGTGTTGTAGTTGAGGGGGTTCGATGAGGGAGTACTTCATGCTATATTTGTGTGAGTCTTGCATATCGCATGCACTTCATTTGTGATCTTCGAGGGGAATGCGAGGGTGAGTGAGAGTAGGCTTGCGCACTTCGGTGTGGCGGTGTTCCGTGGCATTACAACATGGACACAAGTGAGGAGAGCCGTGAGTGTGTACCATCTAATACACACAAAACTTGGGTTGGGGGAATTTAATAGGTGGATCGTGCTAGGTACCGGATCTTACTCATCATGGTGTAGGAGGTTTGGTTGGATTAGGCACGAGACAGACATTTGATTGACTACTTGAGAGGGGACAGGATTACATTCGAGTGTGGGGGTGTCGACATTTGACTTCGGACATCGAGATTGCGCTTGCGACGACTCCATCCTCACACGTGCTCTATTATGTTAGCGGCTTTGTTGGTTACACCGAGGATTTCATTGAGATAGGGAGAGACATTGATTTGTGATTTATACGTGTTGATTTGGATATTGTCTCTCCTTACGATCATATGTTAGCTTGGCACTTGGAAGACCACTCGAGACAGATGTTGAAGGAATTGTGCAGGATTTTGAGAGATTATTAAAAAAAAAAAAAAAAAAAAAAAAAATCAGAAAAAAAAAAAAGAAAAGAGAGAAAAAAAGGAGAGATGAATAAAGGAAGGATGAAAAGCTTTGTGGAAGAACGAGTGGAGAAGCGACTAGTTCACGAACGGGAAATTTTGGCTTATACATCATCCATGACAATAGCCGCGGAGATCGTAATTGTACCGGGGTGTGAGGGGATCGAGGGCCGGAGATGATGAGTTTCGGGCTTGGTTTCCATCATTGTTGTGAGGGTGGTGAGCTACGGTATTTGTGAGAATGTGACGCCTTAGGACTTGTGTTTGATTATTATCCTAATTGTCCCTAAAGCCTCATCATTCTAAACCCGTTAGCGGATTAGGAGCTCGGACCTTGAACGTGGCTTAGCCTAGCGTAGCCTCTTATTTTGTGGCACACATGAAAAGGTATTGCATTCTTGTACTTAGTAAAGTTAGATTCTCTATACTAGCTAGGGGAGATTCGTGTTGTCGAATTTGTTTTCAAATCATTCCTTGTGTCTAGATTTCTCATCGCTTCGTGTGAATCGGTTTAAGCTAATGGAGATTGCCCAATCTCACAAAAGAAAAAGAAAATTTGTTATTTCAATACTTGCATTGTGAATATTGCATTTGCATATAGGTGCATTGTGTATAATCGAGTCGTGTCGACTAGTAGGAAGGATGGTTGGTGAATGGTTCTACTCGGATTAGTATGCAAGTGTTCATGGTTTTGTATGCAATGTGAGGTAAAAGTATGCAAATGGCGTAGGGAAGTTATGCAATGAGTAATTAGATGAGTATGCAAAGTTGGATGAATTGCGGGAAAGCAAGAGAAAAGTTTTGACTTGAGAGAAATGGAATTGACTTGGGAGATTTGCTCGGGACGAGCAAAAGGTAGTGTGGGGGTAGTTGATAACTCCGTTTTCGGAGTTATTTTATGCCTTTTATTTCTACGTTTTGCGTGCTTATAATGGAGAATTCGTCGTCTTTTGAGTAAATTGAGCGTAAATGTGATAATGTGAGTTCATATGCAATACTTGTTAAATCCGGGCGTTTCTTTAGATTTTTGAGCTTTTATTGTGATATGATCGCGGGTTGTGTTTTCGTGTTGTGATTTGCAGGAAAACAGGGCTTGGAGGATCGTGTGGGATATGGAAGCGAACTTCGGAAACAAGGAACTCAAAGGCAAGTCAAAAGGAAGGAGAAAGTCAAAGGAAATCGAAGGAAAGTCAATGGAAGAAGGAAGGAAGAGGAAAGTCAAAGGAAGGAAGAGGAAAGTCAAAGAAAGAGGGCTGGAACAGAAGTCTTCGTGCGAAGACATTTGTCTTCGTGCGAAGACAAAACACTTAGCCAAAATCCAGCTCGGCCAAATTCTCTTCTTATACAAGCTTGCAGTATCTCTTTGAGAAGACCTTCGCACGAAGGGCAGAAGTCTTCGTACGAAGACTCTTCGTGCGAAGACAACTGTCTTCGTGCGAAGAGATCGCTGGACAGTGCAGAATTTTTGGGGCTTTTTCGTATTTTATCCAAACTTTGTAATATGATTATGGGAACGTATTTAAGCCTTTTAGGTCGACTTTTTCAGTAGTTTTTGACATTAGAGACATCTTTTGGAGATCAAGAAGCCTTTGGGAGAGCTTAGGAGCTTTGGATCATTCGTTTGGATTCTAAACTCTCGTCTTTTCTTGATTTTTATGTTTAAACTCATTAGACTTGTCGTTTTGATGATGAATATGAGTAGCTAAGCACTTTTTGCTGGGAATTCTCGTTTGGTGTAGCTAGGGTTTGATCTAAAGTTGATGTTTTGATGATTGTAATGCATGCTCTAGCTTAATCTCATGTGTTGATTCACTATTATGGATTATTTACGTTCTTTATTATATTATCTTTGCGAGTAGCTAACGTAGAGATAAATTCAATTAGTTTTCACGCGGTAACTCCGTGAGAATTAGTCGGTAAATTGAATAGTCCACCTAGTCGTATCAATGTTTGGTAACTCGGCATCGTTAACTAGGATCGTTAAAGTAGAAACATGGTTTTAATGCATACTTGAAGCTAAATTAGGCTTGGTAACTCGGTTTGGTTTAGTTAAAGTATAGTGGACTTGCTTGGTAACTCGGTAAGTTTAACATCGCTTGATTAATAGTGAATAACACGTGGTTGTTTTACAAATCAAAATATAAATTTAGATCAACCTAGTGAACCTAGAGAATTCCCGGTACTTTTCTCTTATTTGATAAAAACCAAAAATTCATTCTTTATTAATCGTGAACTATCTCACTTGGTTAATTGAGAACTTTGCGTTTATTTTATTAGGATTAGATAAAAACACAACTTGCGACTTTCCCACATAAGGTTTAGAAGAGTAATTAATTTGCACAAAGTCCCTTGGGTTCGACAACCCGGATTTCCGGTTTATTACTACACACGACAGCTGTGCACTTGCAGTTAGAGCGTGTCAGTGGACAAAGTCATCGTCGGCTGTAGCGTAGCCTTCCAACTCACAACAGATGCTCCCATAGCAAATACATAGCCTGTCATTGATGTTCTACTGTCAATATCCCATGCATAGTCCGCATCCGAGAAACCAGCTACCAAGATGTCTTCACTAGCCCCATAGCATAGGCCAATGTCTAACGTACCCTTAAGGTACCTGAATATGCGCTTCACCGCCTGCCAATGGTCCCTACCCGGATGAGCCATAAAACGCCTAACCACACTAACAGCGAATGCTATGTACGGTCGAGTGCAAACCATAGCATACATGAGACTTCCAACTGCGCTAGCATATGGAGCCTTGGACATGTACTCCTTCTCCTCCTCAGTCTGAACAGTGTACATTTCAAGCTTGCTGTTAGTTGCCATAGGAGTATCTATAGCTTTAGCTGATAACATCACGAATCTTGCCAAAATCTTGATGTATCCCTGCTGTGATAAGAAAAGCTTCTTATTCTTCCTATCTCTATAGATCTCAACTCCCAATATCTTCCGAGCAGCTCCCAGATCCTCATCTCAAATTCCTTGCTAAAGGACCTCTTCAGTTCTCTGATGTTCTTGATATCCCGAGTTGCAATCAGAATATCATCCACATACAAAACTAGGTAAATACGTGATCCACCATGCAACTCTTTGTGGTACACGCAGCAATCATACTCACACTTGTGGTAACCAATCTTCAACATGAAGCTGTCAAACCTCTTGTACCGTTGCCTCGGTGAATTCTTAAGTCCGTAGAGAGATCTCTTCAGCTTGCACACGTGGTTCTCTCTTCCGGGAACTTGGAACCCCTCCGGTTGGCTCATGTATATTGCCTCCTCCAACTCTCCGTGCAGGAAAGCTGTCTTGACATCCAATTGCTCAAGTTCTAGGTCTTGGTGTGCCACTAAAGCTAGTAACACCCGGGTAGAAGTATGTCTGACCACCGGTGAGAAGATCTCGTTGTAGTCAACTCCCTCTTTCTGACTGAACCCTCTTGCAACTAGCCTTGCCTTATACTTGACGCCCTCTCCAGATGTAGTTCCTTCCTTTCTTCTGAAAACCCACTTGCAGCTGACTATCTTCCTTCCCGATGGCAATTTAACAAGCTACCAAGTCGAGTTCTTGCTAAGAGACTCCATCTCCTCTCCCATTGCGGCAATCCATTGTGCTCACTCAGAACTAGATATAGCGGCCTTGTAGGAGGATGGCTCGTCCTCTACCTCTTCTGCTACCTGTAATGCATATCACACCATACCATCATCTCTGTATCTCGCCGGGGGCTTTATGACTCTCCTTGGTCTTCCTTCAGCAATACTTTGACGATCCGGTTCCTCTGGTGCAGACGCATCATCACTATCAGACTCTTCTGCTTCTTCCTCTTCTGCTTTTGGCGGCGGTGTAGGGATTTCGGAATCCTTAGCTTCATTAGGATCTGACTCTCCCTCCACCTTCTTCTTTGCACCTCCAATCTCCACTTCCACGGAGTTCTTCAACATATGAGCCTCATCAAAGACTACACTTCTGCTAAAAATAATCTTGTTGTCTGCCCATATCTTGTATCCCTTCACACCTGTTCCGAAACCCATGAATACTCCCTTCTTAGCTCTTGGTTCTAGTTTGACATCATCAACGTGATAATAGGAAACACAACCAAAAACTCTCAAATCCGAGTAATACACTGCATTACCGGTCAAGAATTCCATAGGAATCTTCCATCCTATACCTGTGTGCGGGCTCCGATTTATGAGATAGCATGCCATGGAAACTGCCTCTCCCCAGAAACCTCTAGAAAGACTTGAATTCGAAAGCATGCACCTTGCTTTTGCCAAAAGTTTCTGATTCATTCTCTCGGCTACACCGTTCTACTGCGTGTGTCCCGAACGGTGCGATGGCGTGCTATTCCCTGATCCTTGCAGAATCCATCAAACTCTGATGAACAAAACTCTAAGCCGTTGTCCGTGTGCAGCCTCTTCACCTTCTTTACCACCTGATTCTCTACTAGTGTCTTACACTCCTTGAATCTTCTTAAGGCTTCACTCTTGTGCTTCATCACGAATATCCAAGTCATCCTGGAGTAGTCGTCTATGATGCTCAGAAAATACCTATACCCGCCAATCGCCTCGACTCGAGATGGACCCCAACAATCCAAATGGATATAATCAAGAGTACCTTTCGTTCTATGAACCGCCTTAGGGAACTTGCTACGCTGTAGCTTCTCATAAACGCAGTGGTCACAAAGCCCTAGGCTCTTGGGCGCACGCCCGGTGAGATAGCCTTTCTTGTGGAGTTCCTGCATTCCACGTTCACTCATATGACCGAGCCTCATATGCCACAGCTTGGTTAGATCAGCTTCCTTAATCTCGGCTGAGACAACTCCAGCAGAACCTGTGATCGTCGAACCTTAAAACATGTACAAAGTCCTATTATTGACTCCCCTGAGAATCACCTTAGAAACCTTGCAGACTTGTAGATCTCCACCTTCACCTTTGAAACTGTATCCCTTGCTGTCGAGTAGACTCAAGGAGATCAGATTCTTCAAAATATGTGGTACATGCCTGACTTGCTCTAAAGTACATAACTTCCCTTCATTCGTCTTCAATCTAACTGATCCGCTCCCAATCACCTTACAGACGGCTCCGTTTGCCATGTAGACAGACCCTCCATCCGTTTGGTTGTACGTCGAGAATAGCTCCCTGTTAGAGAAAATATGATAGGAAGCTCCGGAATCAAGGACCCACACATACTAAGAGTGCGTGACAACATCCGCCATTAGAACGTAATCATCCTCAGACGAGTTACCTTGTTCTGCTACGGCTGCGGATCCATTCTGACCCTGTTGACCTCGTTTCGGGCAATATCTCTTCCAGTGCCCCTTTTCCTTGCAAAAGGCACATACATCCTTGGGTAACTTAGAACCTGAGAACTGCTTCTTCTTGTTCTTCTTACCCTTCTTGCTTCCCCCCGTTGCCATCAGCCCGAAAGCATGGTCCTCTATACCTGTGCCTGCACCCTTATGGCGCAGTTCCCTAGCATGGAGCGCTGATCTCACCTCCTCTAGGGATAAGTCGTCCTTGTTCACAATGAATGACTGCATGAAGTTCTCATATGATGGAGGTAACGAGATGAATAACAAAAGTGCAGCATCCACATCCTCCACCTTCTCGCCAATATTACGCAAATCTAACAAAATTGTGTTCAATTGATCAAGATGGTCCTTGAGAGCCGTACCTTCGAGCATCCGCAGGATGAAGAGCCTTTGCTTTATCATCAACTTGCTAGTGAGACTCTTCGTCATGTATAGACTCTCCAACTTGAGCCAGAGCTTCGCTGCTTCCTTCTGATCTGCGATCTCGATGATCACGTCATCCGATAATCACAACATAATTGTTGCGTGTGCCTTCTCCTCCATCGCCTTGAACTCCGCTGATGCAACATTCATGCCTCACTTGTCCGCGGTGAAAGGTGCCCACAAGCCTTGCGATTTGAGCAAAGCCTCCATCTTTATCTTCCACAGACTGAAGTTGTTCCCTCCTGTGAACCTGTCGATCTTCAACATCAATCCGGATATCGTTCTTTGTGGATCTTGAACTCTGGTCGCGTGCTCCACCTAGATCGCAAAACCCCAGCTTTGATTTCACCAACTTGTGAAACCCTAGCTTTGCTCCGCCTTGATTTTGATCTTGAAACACCGCCAAACCCGAGCTCTGATACCAGCTTGTTATGTCAAACCACCACACGAACGATGAACGAATAAAGAAGAACACGGGATTTTACGTGGTTCGCTAGCAAAATATTTGCTAACTACCTCCACGGCGAAAAAGCACTCTTTATTCACTTAAGAGGAACAATTACACAATTTTTGCATATGAAACTAGGAGCCTAAGCAGTGCTTATATACTACTAAGAACCCCCCCCCCCCCCCCCCCCCACAAAAAAAACCACATACATGTGCCGCCCCCAAAAAGATTCCATGTTTGATATGGAAACAAACTAGTGGCTGCCTTCTAATTACTTGCCGCCTTTGACTTCTTAACCCATTCAAGGCACCTCCTCAACATCCACGATGGCCGGAGCACCTGTGAAATTCCTCAACGATGGCATTCCCTTTGGCATAATCTACCATCTTTCTCAATTTGAGGATAACCACGACAATATTTACATGTTTATGCCCACACATATTGCGAAGGATGATTAACAAGGCATAATTTGCATGTTTTATGCCCTTGCAAATGCCAAGAGAGGTAAACCAATGCGATATTAGCATGTTTATGCCGAAGCATTTGCCCCGTGAGGTTAATCAATGAAATATTATAATATTTCATGCCCACGCATATTCCAGTCAGGGTTAACCAATGAAAATTTAGCAAGTTTTATGCCCACGCATATACCAAGCGAGGATAATCAATACGATATTAGCATGTTTTATGCCCACGCATATGCCAAGCGGGCTTAATTGGAGGAGATGACGAACATGATATCCTAATTGAGATAAGAATTTAACCACACACACAATCGTCATCCTAATTGTTCAACCCAGCTCTTATTATGTGACATTGCCTTGCAATGAAACGATTATTTGTTGCTTATGACACAGAACAATTGCCGTTAGTCTCGCAATCCCATAATAATATGATCATTTGAAGCAAATCAACCAACCATAAATCTACCGCCCATTGAAACATATTAACGGAATGCGAAAACGAACCCTCACTAGGCAACTCGTCTTGTATCATCATCATAGTTGGTATATTGAACCTTCAAATTAATTCTCAACACATTCCCACAATTTCCCTCATTATTGGAGTCAATTTGCCGCTTTTTCCATTTTTTATTCTTTCTCCATTTCCCCTATTTTCGACCATTTTTACAATAAAAAAATTAATAAATAATAATTCCCTTGCCAAAAATAAATAAACCCGACTTTTCTTGTACAATTAATTAAATCTTCGATTTCAAATTCCTACTTCCCAAAATTCATACTATAACTAAAAAAAATCAATCATTCCTCTTAAAAAATAATGATGTTACTTGGTGCCATTAGAAAAAATGCCTGTAAAGCTACTATAGGAGGAAGGTGCTTGCTAGCAGGTTGTAGCAAGTGGTTTGGCCGTGCTTGGCCAAACTCGTGGGGGTTGCTCGGGGATGTCATAGGAAGCCAAAGGCTTCTCGTGGAAACGACTAGACACCTCCAATGCAGGCTAAAAGAATCCGGACTTAGTCTTCCCCTCTAGGCCCCTGACGATGGAATGATCGGTTTTACTCGCTTCACTTTTGGTCAAATCAGCCCCTTTGTCGCTTAAATTAGATAATTTATGGCCAATGTGAAGTGATATCGATGAAAATTTGCCGTCCAATAGGTATTGAAAGATTGTGGGTTCCCGACCCCTACCATCAAAAGACTATCGAAAAAGATACGTTCAGATTCTATCAAGGATGGTCGAACTAAGTTTGAAATGTCTCGAAAATGCCCGAACCAAGTGAGTAATCTCCAACTATGTGTGAAAGTTCTTGACGATTCCCGAACATAACGTGAAATTTCTCGAAGATGCCGGAACCAAGTGTGAAGTTTCTCGAAGATGCCCATTACAAGTATGAAATTCCTCGATGATGATCCAACGAAATGAGAAATTTCTCGACGATGTCCGACACAAGTGAGAATTTTCTCGAACCAAGTGTGAAATTTCTCTACAACGCCCAAACCAAGTGTGGAATTTATCAACGATGACCGAACCAAGTGTGAAATTTCTCGACGATGGCGAATGTGAAATTGCTCGAAGATGCACAAACCAAATGTGTAATTTCTCGACGATGGCCGGACCAAGTGGGAAATTTTTCGACAATGGCCAAAGGAAGTGATACATTTATCCAGGATGACCAAATCAAGTGAGAAATATGTCGACAATGCTCGAACCAATTGAGAAACTTCTCGAACCAAGTGTGAAATTTCTCGACGATTCCTGAACCAAGTGTAAATTTGTTTATGATTGTAATAACCCGAATTTCGACGTATGGGTATTCTATTAATTTAGCATAGCATATTTAATAATTGAGACCGTTAGAATGTGTTTGTTTGATATCAGTGTTAGTCGTAATAAGACGCTGGAATATTATGTGTGACTTCGTAGTGATTTACTATTCATTTCGTTTATAATTATTTCGAAAAATTAGTTTATTGTTATAAATGACTTATAAACAAATCTATTTTATTTTAAATAATAAGTTGATTACAAGTTTCAAATAACCGTTTAGTAATGTTTATTAGTAAATGCTTATAAGTTTCTTCAAAATTAACATTCAAATTTATTTTCAAAATATCAGTCAGATTCATTTTTAAAAGTTATGTTTCGTTATATTTGTCAAATTTAATTTTATTCGTCAAAATGCGTTGTAACGTTCTAATTATTTTTATCAGTCAAATTCCGTGTTGTCAGCCAAACTTCGCTTTACCAGTCAAATTTTGTGGAATCACTAAAATTTCATTTTGTCAGTCAAAGTTTAATTTTGTAAACGATATCTTGTTATTTATTTGTTCTCATTCTTAAATATTCGTCGCGTACTGTTATTTCATACACCGCGTTTTGTTTTCCTTCGTGTTTTTAATGTTATCCGCGTTTCGAGTCACCGCATAGAGTCGTACTCTCAGCTCACCCAAAATCGACCCACCATAAATGACATCACTTTTTCACCTCATTGCATCACTTCTCTCTCTCTCTCTTCTTTTACACGTGCATCATCTTCTTCTTTTCTTTTTTTTCTTCCTCGGCAACTCACCATCATCATCACCATAACCAACACCACTGCCATCACTACCTCCAGCGCCACCACCTTCACCACCTCTGTCTCCTCCACCTCTCTCTCTCGCCTCTCCTCTCTGCTCTGTGTTTTGCTGAGACAAAACTCAGCAGGAACACCACCACAATCACCACCACCCGTACCTCCATCGCCACCACCGTCACCTCCACTTCTCCCTCCACCTCTCTGCATCTCATCTCCATCTATCCCTCTACGTTTCTCTCTGTTTTTGCCGGAGAAATCAACCCAGTAACAACCCCACAACCAACCCCGACACCACAACCACCGACCACCAACATCACCGCCAAACACCAACACCTGCGACCCCTCTCCCTCTAAACGCTCTGCCCTCTCTCTCCCTTTCTCTGAGCTCTCCCGATCATCTAGAACCAGTAGCAGAATCATCAACAAGAAGAGCAAATGTGAAATATCTCGACGATGCCCAAATCGAATGTGAAATTATGGACGATGCCTGGAAGAAGTGTGAAATCTTCTCGAAGGTGATTGAACCAAGTGTGAATTTTCTCGACGATGGGGTGGCCAAATGTTAAATTCGATGGCATTTCAATTGCTAATCTCAAGTTGAGGTTAACCATGACAATATATGTTTATGACCACACATATTAAGAAGGAGGTTAACTATGAAAAAAATTGCATTTTTTATGCCACGTAAACGCCAAGCGAGGTTAATCAATGCAATATTAGAATGTTTTATGTCCGCGCATACGCCATGCGAGGTGAACCAATGCATTATTAGCATGTTTCAATCGCACACATATGCCAAGCGAGGTTAGTGATTGAAAATTTTAGTATGTTTTTTGCCCACACATATTCCAATCGAGGTTAATCAATACGATATAAGCATGTTTTATGCCCACGCATATTACAAGCGAGCTTAATCGAAGGCGATGACGAACATGGCGCCCGTAATCCTGACCCAATAGTCTGGTGGTAAGTTGCTATAGTAGTAGAGATCCGTTTTACTGTGGAAGAAGTATGTAAGAATGTTGCATACTGGATAAAATTTTATTAAGGGGCACATACTTATACATGATGTGGAATACAAATATTTTTTTATGTGTTTATTCTAATTCATTAATTTTTTAACATTAAATAATTAGATTTCTTCTTTGAGAAAAAATAATGAATTATATTGAGGTTTCAAGTTGTTGAAAAGCTCAATTTGGAGAAACAAATCACAATTTAAACACCATGGACATGCATTTTATAAGTCGATTGATTTTCCAATTCCATAAGTTGAATTTGTGTTTTGCAATCGTATTTTAGTTCATCTCTTAATTAAGCATTCAATTTAATAATTAATTAGTAATTTCCTAAATGTGTTATGATTTATCTAACGCGATAGCAATTCTAGACGCTATCAAGTTTCCACACAAACACACACGAACACGAAGAGTAAAAAAAATAACATAATTTCACCGTTTTCTTGATTGATTGATGAAATAAAACTCTAACAGTATAAATAGAAAAGTAACACTAGATAGTTTGACCTAACGGCCCCGGCCCGGTATACTAACTAATTAAATAAACAACTAATTAAACTAATTAAATAAATAAAATAATCAAAAAAATAAAATAAATAATTAACAACTAATTCTAAATATTCAATAACGATAATAATACTAATGACCCGTACCATACTGTTAACCCGTATCAACTCCCAGCGGTTGAAAAACGCCAGGTGTAACAAGTATAACTAGTGGGAGAGAGCCCTTCCTCACATGACTCCCGGATCACTATGGCCGACTTTCGTCTCTGTTCGACCAGTCGGTCACACAGTCAGGCAGACTTATACCATTACGCTCACGAGCAGAATCATCGCTAGAAGCAGTTGTTCCCTAAGGCCACTCCTCTGCAATAATCGAATCCACCCCACAGGGCGGGGAAAACTTATAAAAATTTCGTAAGAAGACTACTGCTTTTATGAACCTAGGACAAGGTGGATCAGAGAAGGAGACTCCAAAAGGGGAATACTGCCCAAATGTTGTAGTAGGTCCGTGGATACAAGCTGCCCACAAATCCATATGCTGAAATAGGCCCCGATGGCATGAGAGCCAAAAAGAGGAGCCCCATATTTTTGTTTGTTTGTTTGTTTTTTTTAAATAGAAAAAATAACATGAAGCCCAAAGTAAGCCCAAAGGGGTTGAGACTTGAGAGCCCAAGAAACGGGGGAATTGGATAAATGTCTGTCTGTGAAATGCTCTTTGAGTTATGCACTTGGCTAAATTTGTCTTTGAAAAATACCCTCCAATTTAAACACTAGGTAATAATTGTTCTTAGCAGGAAAGCAAGTGGGAACACATGTAGAGTCTACACAGGGTATCTCTAGTCTTTATCTCTCTCTCGTCTCCAAACACATCGTTATCTCTCGTCTCCAAAAGCAAGTGATGACATGGGGAAATTTGTTAAATGACCCTGCTACCCTTGTCACCTGAAACCCTACAGACGGGTATATCTCTCTAACATTGAATTTTTGCCATCTACCTCAACCTACCAAGTACAGTTGAAGTTACTCCAACTGTAAACTTTATGAATGTATACCTTAAACTCCTCAAGAATATGGCTCATTTGTCACTCACATTGGCTCCAGTTCTCCTATAGAATTCTCCCATTTATCTGTACAAGTCTCTATCTTTCCCAGTTTTGTTCTTCAGCTACAGTAAAAACTAAAACTCTCGTCTTTATGCTTTTTTCGTGTTATATGTTGATCACAGTACTCTAAGATGTATTGTATTCTCATTTTTTGCTTTCATCCTTTTAATATGTTCATTACATTACTCTAAAGTGTATGCTACTGTAGTTTTTATTCGTTATATTGCTTCTATGTTCTTCATTCTGGGTTTGATGTGTGTTGTATTATGTGCTGAGACTGAGACAACTGATCACAGCGTCTCTTTACTCTTAGAAGACTGCTACGAGTTCCATGTTCGTCTCTGTCTTCTCAGAAAAGACATATACGAGTATATTACTCGTATCAGTCTAGTAGTCACAAATGGGTAGAGCAAGACCTGCCTGACTGGGACGAGTGATATCTCGTCTGGAATTTAAATCACATACGAGTATATTACTCGTACCAGTCTAGCACATGCACAACTGTGAAGAGCAAGACCTGCCATAATGGGACGCGTGATATACGCGTATGTGATTTAAATTCCAGATGAGAGATCACTTGTCCCAGTCTGGCAGGTCTTTCTCTTCCCGGTTGTGGATGTGGTAGACTGGTACGAGTAATATCTTGTCTGTGATTTAAATTCCAGACGAGATATCACTCGTCCCAGTCTGGCAGGTCTTTCTCTTCCCAGTAGTGCAAAGTGTGCTAGACTGGTACGAGTAAAATACTCATATATGTATTTGCTGAGAAGAAAGAGACGACCATATTACTCGTCTCAGTCTTCTTAGTAGACAGAGACGATGAACCTACACGTCCCAGTCTCAGCACAAACAATCAGCACCCATACAGAGACGAGCATACCCTAAACCCTAACTTTGAAATCCTCTTATCATGAAAAAATTGTATTTAATATTGTTGAAAATGTTAATTGTAAGTCCTAAACCATATAATCATGTAATCTAAACTATAAACTCAAAATCATATAATCCTCATATCTTAATAATGTAAAGCCTAAAACTTACACAATAAACCATATATCATCCAACCTAAATCCTACAATTGTAGACACTAAACACTAGAACCAACTAAATATCATTACTATGGCCACTAAAAGTGATATTCAATCATTTTAACCCCCTCAGATCAATAAACCAACAACACACATAAATCCTAACCCTAAACCCTAAGTCATGTAATCCCCTAAACTCTAGATCATCAAACCTAAACCCCGAAATTGTAGACACTAAACAGTAGAACCAAATAAGTATCATTACTATGGCCCCTAACCTTTTATTCAATTATATTATTCCCCTCAGATCAGTATACCTGACCCTAAATCATAGATCATCCAACCCTAAAATTGTACACTGAGAAGCATGACTAAATCCAAGACTGGGAAGAGTATGTGCTCGTCTCAGTTGGATATACCAGACGAGTTAATCACTCATCCTAGTGTTGGTGGTCCTGCCCGTCCCGGTCTTCTCTTAATTAAGTAAAGAATGAAAATAACATTCTGTAATAAATCACCAGGACTGGGACGAGTGAGTGTTGTGAGTGCTCGTATATGTTGAAAGAATCCGACGAGGGAGTCACTCATTCTAGTGTTGGCGGCCCTTCTCGTTCCTGTCTTCTCTGACTAAAGTAAAAGAACATTCAGTTACTCAAAATCAGATGGTGGGTTATGGTGATAGAAACACCTTTTTACTTTCTCTGACAAAATTAAAAAACGTTCTCTCCTGACTAAACCCTAAAATCATTCAAACCCTAAAATCATATGAACCCTAAACCGTAAAATCATCAAACCCTAAAATAATCTGAACCCTAAACCCTAAAATCATCCAAACCCTAAACAATAAACCCTAAAGTCATCTAACAGTATGCTTTATTCACATGTAGGAATTGTGAGAAAATTAATGTTACATGCTGTTTGGAATGGTGAATGGACGATTGCAGAAGGCATAAACATATACATAGGTATGGACGTGAAGCTGCCGGTTTTCAAGATAATCCACGACATTAGCGTAGATCGTTTGGAGAATGAAGTTTTGGTTAGAATGGATCCAGATCGTCCGCCTACCAAAAAGGTGGTCTTACGTTATCATTTCCGATTTCTAGATGCGAAATTTATCCCGCCTAATATCCTTACTGAAGATATAAAAATCAAAGATATCTTTGATACTACCAAAAGGGGATCTGTTGTAACAATGTGCGTCACATTAAAGGATTTGGTTGATCAACCAGACATAGATATTGACTTTGTTGATAAACTAGACATAGATGTTGACGTTGCTGACCAGGATTTGGTTGATCAAACTGAAACCCTAAGCAATCATTTGGTTCCTTTGAGTCCCCTATGTACATACCGCGAGGATTACTTTCAGGGTGTCGAGATACTCGCCGAGGATCATGATGAAGACATTGTACCTATAGGAGCATATAATGAGATTGATCTAAATCCAACGTTTTCGGTTCACCGAGATGTGGTTTGTACTCGTGAACCAATGGAGCATAAAATTTTCGCACTGGCCGCTGTTGCGGTAGACTGTTTAGGGATTCGTGGATAGTGTGGTGAGGTAAGGTTTGACGATCGGGAGATAGAGATGAAAGGTTTGTACACCGCTAAACCGTTGTCCCTACATATCGGAAAGGTTGCGGGTGAAAGGAAATGGACCTTTTACGTTCATAAGCAAGACCTGACTCGAATAATACTGTGCTACGAGAATAAGGAATGCAAGTGGAAGGTTGGGGCGTACAAGAATAAAGATGCCGTGCACTATCAAGTTAAGAAACATAACCTCAGTAGGGTTTTGATTCATGGATGCGCAACGGAAACAATAATTAACCATGCAAAACCCTCCAAGGATCACAAGTCAAGAGACATAACGATGGTAAAGGAAGAAATCAATAACACACCTTAGGGTTCTCCTTTGATGACTTCAAACGCGAATTGTGTCACGTTCTCTATGATTGATCCACGCCTAGAGTTGATTTCTAGATCTCCCACTCCTTGGTGCTAGCCCGGAAAGAGGAATAGGAAGAAGAATCACGCAAAACGAGACGAACCAAAGGAGGTTTCGGCCTCCTTTGGGGCCGACGGGGACGGGCGGCGGGCTAGGGGGCGGCGGCTCCTCTAGCTTGTTGCTCTCTCTCCTTTTGTTCTCTCCCACTCTTGTTATGTTCAATTATGAGCATAAGTTGTGGGAAGGAATGAAGGAAGGTCCTTTATATAGTCCAACAACTCCTTGTCAACTACCTAAAGGACTTATTCTAGTCCTACTAGAATTCAATTTAGTCCCTTCCTTGCAAATTAGTCCCTACTAAGTTTGCAAGGTTTTGCAAAGTGATCCTTCTAATTAATTGATCCAATTAATTAATACCCAAATCTAGTTCAACTCTATCTAGCGTGTGACCCCATAGGTTCTATCTAGTTGGTAGCAACTATTTGCTAATACGGAGTAGTCTCTAGCAAAACATCCATTCTAGCCAACTAATAGAATAGTCATCTTGACAACCTTTGTACAAGTAATTGTCTCATCCCTTTGTCTCTATATCCGGATTGGACACGAGACATACAAGTCACACTCGTATATCCAATCCATAGTTTCTCGATCCATGGGAATAGCCTTATTCGTGCAAATAACATCAATATCCTATATTGATTTATTTGAGTCTGGCCAGACATTCTATAAGCACTATCCCTCGAGTGGCCTAGGATATTTTCTCCGTTATGTGGGAGGGAAAAATTCTATCTAAGTCCACTACGATCTCTAAGCTTGCTTCTTATTGTATCCAGTACACGCCTTTATAACTACCCAGTTACGGTGCAGCGTTTGACGCTACCAAAATCACAATAATCCACAACTAGAATATCTAGTGACTTCAAGTCTAAGGATGACAATACCATTGCACCGCGAGAAGCGCTTGTGAATCAACATAAGGTGTATGTAGCCTTCTCGGAGATGGGTCAATCCAGTGCGACATTACCCCTAATGCACACCTATGTGTTGGATCATGATATCTCCATATCAATCCAACCCCATACTAGTCTATAGATGATTGTCCCATTAATCATCATACTGGACTAGGGATATTTAAGATAAACAACACAATTGTAAATCTAAGGACTTCATTATATTAAATATCCAATAAATAATAAATGAATTTCTAGCCACAAATAAATTCATACTAAACTAGATTGCCTCTAGGTCATCTATTCCAACAGTATCCCACTTGCACTAGAGCCAATCTGGCGCATCTCGTATGCCCATACTCCTAGTGTGCCCTTCATGCTTCCACTGCGTGAGTGGCTTTGTAAGCGGGTCTGACAGATTCTCATCTGTAGGAATCTTGCATATCCGAAAGTCTCCTCTATCCATAATATCTCGAATTAGATGAAACTTCCTGAGCACGTGCTTGGATTTCTGGTGTGACCTGGGTTCCTTCGATTGCGCGATCGCCCCCAGTGTTGTCACAATACAACTCAACTGGATCCGCAATGCTAGGAACCACACCAAGTTCAGAAACAAATTTTCTGATCCAAACAGCTTCCTTTGCTGCGCCATTTGCAGCAATGTACTCAGCCTCTGTTGTAGAATCAGCTACCGTCTCTTGCTTGGAACTCTTCCAGCTCACCGCTGCTCCATTCAGGCAAAACACATATCCCGACTGTGATCTAAAGTCATCTCTGTCGGTTTGGAAGCTTGCATCAGTGTAACCCCTTACACGCAACTCTTCCTCTCCGCCAAATATCAAGAAAGCATCCTTAGTTCTTCTCAAGTACTTTAGGATGTTCTTGACTGAAATCCAGTGACTCTCACCCGGATTGGATTGGTATCTGCTTTTCATACTCAAGGCATATGACACATCTGGTCTAGTACATAACATGGCGTACATGATAGATCCTATGGCCGAGGCATAGGGAATTCTACTCATGCGTTCCTTCTCAATCTCATTGGAAGGACAACCACTCTTCGAAAGAGTGATTCCATGTGACATGGGCAAGAATCCCTTCTTGGAATCTTGCATGTTGAACCGTTTCAACACCTTGTCAATATATGTACTTTGACTTAGGCCTAGCAACCTCTTAGATGTATCTCTATAGATCTTTATACCGAGTATATGGGCTGCTTCCCCTAAGTCCTTCATTGAGAAACACTTCCCTTGCCAATCTTTAACAGATTGCAGCATGGGAACGTCGTTTCCAATGAGTAGTATGTCAGCTACATACAAGACTAGAAAAGCTAGAGAGCTCCCACTAACCTTCTTGTAGACACAAGACTCATCTTCGTTCCTGATGAAGCCAAACTCTTTGACTACTTCATCAAAACATCGATTCCAACTCCGAGAAGCTTGCTTCAATCCATAAATGGATCGTTGCAGCTTACAGACTTTGTTGGCTTGCTTTGGATCCTCAAAACCCTCCGGTTGTATCATATACACGTCCTAGAGGAGATTCCCATAAAGGAATGCTGTTTTGACATCCATCTGCCAAATCTCATAGTCATGGTATGCTGCAATCGCAAGTAGGATTCAGATGGATTTGGTCATAGCGACTGGTGAAAAGGTTTCATCATAGTCAATACCATGAATCTGTCTGAATCCTTTAGCCACCAATCGGCCCTTGTAGGTAATCACATTACCATCCATGTCGATCTTCTTCTTGAAGACCCACTTGCACCCTATGGGCCGCGCCCTTTCGGGTGGTTCCACCAAATTCCATACTTTGTTGGTGTACATGGATTCCATCTCGGATCTCATGGCTTCTAGCCACTTCTGAGAGTCTGGGCCCTTAATGGCCTCTTCATAGGTAGTAGGCTCATCATCTATTAGCATCGTGTCACCGAAATCGTTCACGATAAGTCCATACCTCTCGGGTTCCTGGCCCACTCTACTAGATCTACGAAGCTCTTGTGTTACCTGCACATGTTGCTGACAAGATTTCTTACGTGTATACGCAAGTGCACGGTCGAAGTAATAAAGAATGAGTATTGAAACTCAGGTTGTCGAACCCACAGGGACAATCTTGAGATTATTTAGTTAAACAATTAATTTAAAGTCAAGTAACCGGAGGAAAAAGTGTGATTTAAGAGTTCGTCACCCTCAAACAAGTGACTAAAATTAAATAAACAAAAGTAAACTAATATTTTTATTATTTTATGATTAAAATGAATATGGAGAACACTAGATAGTTTTAGGGTCCCTAGGGCATTTAGACAATTCCTGACTATGAATTGAAACACTCTACCTATGTCTAGTTATACCGGGTCACACTCATTACGATCTTCTGTCGATCTCACGCAAATCTGCATTACGGTCTACTTCGGGTCCTGTCGGTCCACCTCTGTCTACCGTTACGTTCTAGTCAGCTAGCCAGGTTCGCTCACCGGGTCCTGTCGGTCCACCGATCATGCTAATCCTAACTATGTCTAACCGAAACAACCCACACACGGTCATTCAAGTCTCTATCTCCTGTCGGTCTCAGGAAACTATGAGAATGTCAACAACGTTCTTCACAAATCCGGGTTATATTCACTGTCGTGCAACAAACCTAGATAACTAGCATGTATTGGGTGATCAAACCAAACAAACTAAGAGTTAAGAACAAGAAATTGTTGAATAACTAGAACAATACGTCGATTTAAGTATCAAAACATGAATCAAAGAGACAAAAATCCGGAAAATCTAATATAAAACCTAGTTCTCCATAAACTATCTAGCTAGAGAGGTTTAGCTAGACATAATCTTGTTTAACTTTACACAGTTCTCCATGAAATTGATAAAAACGAGAGAGGGAAGAGATCAAACGCGAATCGGAGGTTTGACGTCCTTCGTCGTCTTCGCTTTCGTCTTTTTCTTCTGCCTTCAATGGCCTGAACAGAGAGTGATTAAAATCAGCCCTCTTCTTGTATTATCAAACCCGTCCATCACTTGGTGTAGACTTCCTCTTTTTTTTACACTTTGACCCCCAACCTTGGCTGTTTTAATCAAAGAAACCCTAAGGCTGAAATAGAACCCACGTTCATCTTTTCTTCAACTTCCTTCTATTTTCACTTTTGCCCCCAAACTCTCACAGCCTGGAAGTCTCTGTTCGTACAAATCAGCAGAAGGTTTTTGCGAACACTTTCGGAGATTGGCCAAGGACTTCTGTTCGCACGAAGATGTTGTTTGTTCGTACGAACACCACTGGGATCGATCAGCTGCGCTTGTTTCTTCTTCACTTCTGTGATTCTTCTATGGGTTTCTCTCTGCTTCGCTGGGTTGCGCGCTGTTCTGTGATTGGCGCTTCTTCTTCGATTTTTCTCGCTGCTGCTGGTATCTGGTGGTCGCTGCCTTGATTTGCAGCGGTGAAGCTCTGTTTTGCGAGCTTTCTGGGTTTCTTCTCTGATCTTCCTTGAGTTTTGCGTTGCAGGTCTGTAGGTGCTGCAATGGCTACTGATGTGGGTCTGGTTCCAGGTGGTTCTTTAGGTCGTATTGTCGTCTTTGGCTCTGGTTTTGATCGGGTTTTGGTCTCAGGTTGGAGATAGGCAGAGGGTATGTTGATTGGTGTTGGGTTGAAGGTCCAGAGGTAATTAGGTGGGTTTGGTCGTGGCTAAGAGCTGGGTTGTGGCTGGTTATGGTGGAATTAGGTGGGTTGTTTGCGAAGTAGGTACTGTAGGTGATTGGTGTAGGTTGTGTAGTTTGGAGGGTAGATTGGCTATGGAGTTTGGAGGTTTGGAAGGCATGTGCAGGTGGTTAATTAGTTGTTGTTAAAGTCAGGTTATTATGGTCTAAATGGGGTAATGGAGGTAGTTTAATTAGGGATTTGGAAGTTAGGTGATGGTGAATGGAGAAGGAGAAAGGATGGTGATTTATTGATGAGTGAAAATCAGTAGAGTTGTTGGGAAGAGTTGTTAGTCTCAGTGTTGGTAGTCCGGGTATAGCAAGGAGTTGTGGTGGCAGTGTGTTATGGTCTGTAATGGTTTTCAAGGAAATGGAGTCTAGGTGGAATGGTAGTTCTGGTATTTGGTGAATTGATGGTGGCTAATTGAGTTTAGGAGCAGATGTATGTGAAGATGATGGAGGTGGTTGTGGTTATTGCCATGGCTGGTGGTCTATTGGTGAATGGGGTGGTTTTGGTACTAGGTCTGATGGTGTTTTTGTGTAGGATAGTGAAGGTAGTAGTAATGGTAATGGGTTGAATTGAATAGGCAGGTTGTAGGTTGGTTTAGTTGTCATGGTTTCATGGTGGCTATGGTGTTGAAGGTACTGGAGGTGGATCTAGTTTAGGTGGTTGATGATCTGATGGTAAGAATATGAAGTCATGTTGTGGTATTGGGTAGTTGGTGAAAATTGCTTGTGAGAAAGGGAAGATGGAAATGGTGAAAAGGGGGGAGCCAAGTGCTATTTTCTGAAATTCCTAAATTTGCAATGACCTCCCCTTCTTTAATTCCCTTGCCATTTCTCGAGCTTCTTCTCGACTTCCGAAGTTCGTTTCTCCTTTCCATTCGATCTCGCAAGCTCCGTTTTCTGTGAAAACAACACGCAACACACGCGTGCGATCAAACATGACAAATAAAGCTCAAATTGACTAGAAAACGCCCGGACTAATCAATTATGCTCATATAGCTCAACTACACAAAATACACGCAATCGTAGCATAAATATAATGTATTTTACCCGGAAATCACACAAAACGGTAGTCTTTCGACTGTAAATATAACACCGTAAACGGGGTTATCAGTTGCTCCACAACTGCTTGTGGTTCCTGTTCATGTTCCATAACCGGTTCAGTGATTTGTGGTTCTTGAACCTCTTCAAGCTCTACATTCCTCCCACTTGCTTCTTTAGAGACAAACTCTCTTTCTAGAAACACGCCGGTCCGAGCAACAAACACTTTGTTCTCGGTTGGATTGTAGAAGTAGTAACCCTTAGTTTCCTTAGGGTACCCCACAAACTTACACTTATCCGATTTCGTCCCTAGCTTGTCTGATTGTAAACTTTTTTACATAGACATCGCAGCCCCAAATCCTCATGACTGATTTAGATGGAACACGGTTAATGGTGAAAGCTGCACTTAATAGAGCGTAGCCCCAAAATGATAATGGAAGATCGGTTTGACAAATCATAGATCGAACCATATCCAATAAAGTTCGATTCCTCCTCTCAGACACGCCATTCCACTGTGGCGTTCCGGGTGGAGTGAGTTGGGACACGATCCCACACTTTCTAAGATAGTCGTCAAACTCTTGGCTTAAGTATTCTCCTCCACGATCCGATCGTAGAGCCTTGATACTTTTGCCAAGTTGCTTCTGTACTTCATTCTTGAATTCTTTTAACACTTCAAAGGATTCGGATTTTTCCCTCATAAGGTACACAAATCCATATCTACTGTAATCATCAGTAAATGTAATGAAGTAGACATAACCACCCCTGGAAGGCGTGGCAAATGGCCCACACACATCAGTATGTATGAGCGCCAATTGCTCACTAGTCCTCTCACCTTTCTTATTGAAAGGGGACTTTGTCATTTTTCCCAATAAACAAGCCTCACATGTCTCATATGATTCAAAATCAAATGAGTCTAGTAATCCATCCTTATGGAGCCTAGATACACGTTTCTCATTTATGTGGCCTAAACGACAATGCCATAAATAAGCAAGATTTAAATCATTTATTTTAATCCGCTTGGTATTAATGTTGTAGACAGGATTGCTTTGATCAAGGACATACAGTCCATTAAATAATTGCGCACTAAAATAGTGAATATTATTTAAATAAAAGGAACAACAATTGTTCTTTATTGAAATAATAAAATCATCCTTATCCAAACAAGAAATAAAAATAATGTTTCTGCTCATAGCAGGAACAAAATAGCAATTATTTAATTCTAAAACTAATCCTGAAGGCAGAGATAGCTCGCACATGCCTATGGCCAACGCAACAACTTTTTCTCCATTCCCAACGCGCAGATCTACCTCCCCCTTAGCCAATCTTCTACTTCTCTTTAGATCCTGCACATTTCGACAAATGTGAGATCCACATCCAGTATCTAATACCCATGATGTAGAGAAAGTTAAATTGACATCTACAACAAAAATACCTGGTGGTGGTGGAATCACTATTACAAGCCTCTTGTCCTCCAGATATTTTGGGCAGTTCCTCCTCCTGTGTCCAGGCTGACTGCAGTAGTGACACTCACCTTTAGTCACACCTTTGGCAATGCCACCAACAGGCTTAAGGGCAGGTTCCTTGGACTTGGCAACTGACTTGCCTTTGCCCTTGGAGGATGAGGCAAACCTTTTGCCCTTTCCTTTCTGCACCATCATAATGGCCTTTCCCTTACCCTTGTTGATTCTCTGTTCAGCTGTCCTCAACATACTGAGTAAATCTGGCAGTGGTTTCACGATCTCGTTCATGTTATAGTTCATGATGAACTGTCCATAACTCTCGGGAAACGATTGCAACACGAGATCGGTTGCCAGCTCTTGGTCGACTAGGAACCCTAGTCGGGCGAGATTCTCCAAGTACCCAATCATACGGAGTACATGGGGTCCCACCGGGTTCCCTTCTACTAGATTACACTTGAACAGTTCCTTAGAGACCTCGTACCTCACTACCCTTGCCTGCTCTTGGAAGAGTTGCTTCAGATGCTCGATCATATCGACAGCATTCATGTTTTCGTGTTTGCCATTTGGAATTCTACAACAGGGAATATACGCAAGTTTTAGTATTTGTGAATTTTGACTATATTCAATAATGGCTAGTTTATCAAATATAGCTCCCACTATTTTTCTACGGATTAATAACCCTCAAGATATTAATGCGGAAAATATCCTTATATTTTCTAGCGGGCCAAGATCCATGTTTCATCTCCTTATGAGCTTGCTTTGGCAAGTCACCCATAATTTGACTACTTTAGGTAGGAACAATTCCAATTGCATCCCTTATGCAACTCTTGGTTCAATTGGGCAAATAACTCCTTATTTATCCATCCATATGGATAATCCCAATTGATTGCCTCTAGGTTTCTTAATCATATTAATAGCCTAGTTGTGTTCAACCTCTTATTTAAACAATTGCACATTACTAGCTTGTGCCATCGCATTCCATCATTATGAACCAAGTCGCTATACTTTGGCACGCACGAACTCGATTAATAATGATGATAATGAGTGTTTAAATAACGAGAAGGCAAGAACACAATATTTGAATTTTGAGGGATTTTAAATTCAATTTTTAATTGTTTTGTTGATCAAAATCAACTAATCTATCTATTTGAGTTTGGGCACAACTCCAAATAATAGATCCGGGTTGTCTAATTATCTTATTATCCTAATTGCATGCATCATCCATACACCAACCACAGAATAATAAGACAATAAAGTAAACAACCACAAAACAAAAATTTAAACGTGATGTGGATATTGACTTTTCTAGACTAAGATAATTCCAAGCCAATGGAATTATCTATGAACCCTAAAAGCAAACACATCTCCATGCGTCTTGATCTTTTGGTCCATCCTTCATAGTCATGCTCCATGCTCCATGCTCCATGCTCCATCCTTTTGTGGCTCCTTTTGGCTTTGGACTTCTTTTATTCAATCTTGGCTAACAATCTACTTTATCTAGCACCAGCTAACTTCTATACTAAATAAAATAAATCTCACAAGTTGAGAAAAAAAAATGGCACGCAGGCCATAAAACCCTAATTAATTATTACAATTAATTGATCAGCTCGCAGGTCGTAAACCAAACCACAAAAATTAAACATCCACATTAAACCACATCCTAAGGCCATATCCAATCACCATGCGATTTGCACATAAACAATTAAAATCCAATTTTAACGCGCTTGGTCAATTTTAATTGATTTTAGGATTTCTAGGGTTAAAGCGGTCCATGGGCCCAACAATCAAATTGCCCGGGCCCAAAAAGTGAACCGCAAGGCCCTAGGGCCGCCCCGGCCCCTAGCCACACGGCTAGGCCGCAGGCTAGGGCCGCCCGGCCCATAGGGCGGCCAAATCTTGGGCGGCAAGCAAGAGGGGCGGTCCCCATGGGGGGCCGAACCTCTATTGGGGAGTTGTTTCCAAAACAACTCCCTTGCTTGGTGCCCAAGTTTGGTTGTTTCCTTGTTTTGGAAGAACTCCTTCTTCTCCAAGGATGCCCAAACCCTAGATCTAAGATCCGAAAATTTATCAAACTCACTAATTCATGCATCTAATGCAAAAATTAGATCTTGTTATGATAGATTATTGCTAACTTGTATCCCATGCTTGATTTGTCTTGTTACGCGATAAACAATCAATTTAAGGTGTAAAACAACTAAAACGTAACACATAAACCACGTTTATGCTCTACGACATGTGGCTCTGATACCACCGTAGGGTTTCGATTCATGGATGCGCAACAAAAACAATAATTAACCATGCGAAACCCTCCAAGGATCACAAGTCAAGAGACATAACGATGGTAAAGGAAGAAATCAATAACACACCTTAGGATTCTCCTTTGATGACTTCAAATGCGAATTGTGTCACGTTCTCTATGATTGATCCACGCCTAGAGTTGATTTCTAGATCTCCCACTCATTGGTGCTAGCCTGGAAAGAGGAAGAGGAAGAAGAATCACGCAAAACGAGACGAACCAAAGGAGGTTTCGGCCTCCTTTGGGGCCGACGGGGACGGGCGGCGGGCTAGGGGGGCGGCGGCTCCTCTAGCTTGTTTCTTTCTCTCCTTTTGTTCTCTCCCACTCTTGTTATGTTCAATTATGAGCATACGTTGTGGGAAGGATGGAAGGAAGGAAGCTCCTTTATATAGTCCAACAACTCCTTGTCAACTACCTAAAGGACTTATTCTAGTCCTACTAGAATTCAATTTAGTCCCTTCCTTGCAAATTAGTCCCTACTAAGTTTGCAAGGTTTTGCAAAGTGATCCTTCTAATTAATTAATTAATCCAATTAATTAATACCCAAATCTAGTTCAACTCTATCTAGCGTGTGACCCCATAGGTTCTATCTAGTTGGTAGCAACTATTTGTTAATATGGAGCGGTCTCTAGCAAAACATCCATTCTAGCAAACTAATAGAATAGTCATCTTGACAACCTTTGTACAAGTAATTGTCTCATCCTTTTGTCTCTATATCCGGATTGGACACGAGACATACAAGTCACACTCGTATATCCAATCCATAGTTTCTCGATCCATGGGAATAGCATTATTCGTGCAAATAACATCAATATCCTATATTGATTTATTTGAGTCTGGCCAGACATTCTATAAGCACTATCCCTCGAGTGGCCTAGGATATTTGCTCCCGTTATGTGGGAGGGACAAATTCTATCTACGTCCACTACGATCTCTTAGCTTTCTTCTTATTGTATCCAGTACACGCCTTTATAACTACCCAGTTACGGTGCAGCGTTTGACGCTATCAAAATCACAATAATCCACAACTAGAATATCTAGTGACTTCAAGTCTAAGGATGTCAATACCATTGCACCGCGAGAAGCGCTTGTGACTCAACATAACGCGTATGTAGCCTTCTCGGAGATGGGTCAATCCAGTGCGACATTACCCCTAATGCACACCTATGTGTTGGATCATGATATCTCCATATCAATTCAACCCCATACTAGTCTATAGATGATTGTCCCATTAATCATTATACTGGACTAGGGATATTTAAGATAAACAACACAATTGTAAATCTAAGGACTTCATTATATTAAATATCCAATAAATAATAAATGAATTTCTAGCCACAAATAAATTCATACTAAACTAGATTGCCTCTAGGGCATCTATTCCAACAACCCCATAAACACATGTGCCGCGAGCATCGTAGATGGGAAGCACTGTAACATTACTAGCGCGGTTGTCGTGGAGGAATTGCTGGGACTGATGGGTGATTTAAAAAATACACCCACAATCACTGAAGTACAGGAGGTCAGCAAAAGGCTGGAGATCTAAATTATCGTACGCGGGGAGGGGGGGGGGGGGTGGTATGGACGTCAAAGGGCCAACAGATGATCCAGTGTACTCGTGCTCAACAATGCAGAGTCTATTAACTCTTCCTTGATGGCGCTGCGGTCTGACAAAGCTCTTACAATTTTCTCCCAAATATTTGACCAACAGTGTGCGTGGCTCCTCGCAAAATGAATCAAGGGTACTGACATGGGAAACACCTACTTGACTGAAAAAAGGTAGAAAAGAATGTTGAGACGTGCTCAAAAGTGTGTAGGTTTTTTCGTGCGAGCAATTACACAGTCTAAGTACGAAGTCCGCGGTAATGACCTGAAAACTTATAAAGTGGACTTTGAGCCAGGATATTTCCTCGGAACCTGCACGTGCGGCGCAAACCAACATATGTGGTTCCCATGTGTACATGCGTGTGCTTGTGCAGTAGAACTCAAGAAACTTGGCCGTTACAATGTCAAGTACAATTTTGAGGTCATGTATGATCACACCAGCAAGTTCTATTCACAGGACTACTACAAAAAGGCCTATGTCAGGACAATTCACCCTCCTCCCAACCCAGCAACGTGGGACATAAGCGAAGTAACATTATAAATAAGAAACTGCCACCCACTTCCACCGAAGAAAGTGGTGAAAGTTTGGAGGGAAAAGGAGAAAAGACCAAGCCAATGGTCGAAACCGTGCGCGAAAAGAAGCGAGGAACGGGAATGTACGGATGTAGCCATTTCCATGTAAAATGGCATACCAAAAAGAGTTGCCCTAATTTACCACATTGACGTTGTTATACAAGTCGTTGTTGGTTCGTTGTAGGCTCTATCTTGCAAATTCTTCCGAGGATTGCGCGGACTATATATCTGTTGTTTCTAACTTTAGCTTGCAAATTTAGAGAAATTTACCACAACCAACATGTAGTTTTACAATTTTAATATTAATTGTATAATTACATCTTGAATTTGGACACATTTTCTAGAAAATGTATTCACATTATGACGTCTTGAAAACATGAAAATACATCAAATAACCTATAAAACATGCACGACAAAAGAACCCGATAGTCTCTTCATCTACCCATTTCTACATCTATAAAAGCACCCAAAATCTATTCCCAAAATCATCCCATTAAAAAATGGCCAAACAAAGCGCACCTAAGGAACCGGAGTTCGAAAGTGAATAATGTGAAGAAGATGAAGAAGAGGTGGAAACCGATGACGAAGAAAAAAGTGAAGAGGGGGAGGAAAGTGAAGAAGACGATGAAATTGGTTATGCACCGAGAAAGGGGTTCGGAAACAACAATACACACATCCAGTGGGGAAGATGATGAAGACACGGCTCAGTGGGCTTCACCGGAGAAGACTCCATCGCCTCCGCTGAAAAGAAAGAAAGATGAGAGTGATAGTGAGTATTGGAGCCCGGATGGCTTCCTTTGTGATGTGAAAAAACCAAAAATGTATTTTTTTTTTTATTTTTTTTTTATTTTTATGTCAATGAAATGCTTATCTTTCCCATTTTTGTTCAATTTTCGTTCAATCTTAAGGTTTTATGTTAATGATCTGTGAAGAAAACACTGTTTTTGTGTTAGACGACCAACCCAATCGTCCCAGTATTTATAGCACGTCCCAGTCTCCATATGGACATATACTGAGAAGAGCGTCACTCTCATCCCAGTGTATTGCCATATTGAGACGAGCAATTAAAACCAGAACGAGCAAAAACATAGATAGGGACGATAAATACTGGACGAGGAATGAAATCTCACGTCCTGGTAGAGAGGAGAGAGAGAGAGAGTGAAGTGTAAACTGTGTCGTTTGGTTTATAAAGAAGGTTAATTAAGAGAAAATTGATTTAGTTTCCCTTATTAACCTAAAGTGAGGTAAACAAGTGAAGGTAAGTCAATAGAGGGTATTTTTCAAAGACCAATTCACCAGACGGGTAGTGAACCAATTTCTCCCTTAGAAACACACGGTTGAGGAGAAAAAACAACGAGGGTGGGGGTTTGAACTGTCGGGAGCTGAGTATAGATGCCGGAGTTGGTCAGGGAGGTGGGTGGTGGCGGCTTTAGTGGAATTGGATGGAATGCAGCGGCAGGTGACGGCTCGGAGATGAGTAGCAACAGGGAAGGCGAGGAGATTGAATTTCGCAGCTGTTGTAGCGACGGAAATCGCAGGGCTTAGAGGAAGGCGATGATAGAGGACGTGGTTGTCGATGGTGTTGGGAATGGAGGCGTCAAAATCGCCAGGGTTGCGGGCTGTCGCCGAGAATCCCGTCGAGGGTTGCGCGGCCAGTCGACCAGCGGCGATTGGGTTGTGGCGGCGTTCCTCGTCATTTTTCTCTTGGGTCATTGTATCATCAACTTTGTCCCCACCAATATCACATGTGAAGTCACTTTTTTCAACACCAGGTTTCTCGTCGTCTGATCCTTCGGGTTGGGGATGCTGCGGTGTTTCCAGTTGGGCATGTTGTGTTGCCGGCGGCGGTGAGGCGACCAGTTGCTGCTGCTGTGTTTCCTCCGGCGACGGCGGCTGGGTTGGCGAATTGTCATTTGTCTTGGCTGGGCCGTGCTGCAGCGATAGTGGCATCATGTTTCCACGATTCAGCATTCTGTCTAATGTGATTTTGATTTCCTTGAGTGCCACCATCACTTGATCGAATTGAATGCCGGAAAGCACGAGTTTTCTGGCCATGACTGATTCACTAGTTGAGGATGGGGAACAATAATGAAAGCACCAATTTGTTAGGGTTTACGTAACGCAATAGCAATTCTAGACGCTATCAAGTCTCCACACGAACATATACCAACAGGAAAAGTAAAAAATAGGACACAATTTAATTGTTTTCTTGATTGATTGATAAAATAATAAAACTACAACTGTTTAAATAGAAAACTAACTCTAGACAGTTTGACCTAACGGGTCCGGCCTGATCAACTGACTAATTAAATAAACAAATAATCAAATTAATTAAACAAATAAACTAATTAACAAAATAAAATAAGTAATCAACAACTAATTTTAAAAAAATCAATAACGATAATAATGCGAGTGACATGCACCATAAGGTTGAACAGTATCAAAATGTTCCTTTCATATAGCTCTGTCTTTTTTTTTTTTTTTTTTGAGGATTATATAGCTCTGTCTTTAGTGGCTCATGATTGGACCATGTTACGGGCAGCTGGAATGGAATGTACCGAAATGGTCACTAATTGTTTTCTCAAAAAGAAAATGGTCACTAATTGCTATGACGTGCTACGCATATCTATGCACAATTTGGTGGTCAAAACTAAATATCGTTGACATTCCTCAATATTATAGCTGTGACGAAAAATACCTTAAAACTCCCTGCCTCTTTTGCAGAAGATTAAAATTAAGAAATGGGTGGAAATTTGAGTTAACTTTAAACTTGGTTGGTTGCATACGTTCGAGTAGAGATTACAAAACCACTTTGGATTAGTAAGAACCTACCAATCAACACATTCAGCAGCTTTACAGCCTATAAAATAAATGTTTTACAGCTAAAATTATCTGCGATATTGAATTTGGAGAAAACATCACCGTCGAACTTGAAGGTCCTACTAACTCGACACAATTGGAGGGGAAATTAAGGGACGTAAATCTGGGACGCAAATCTAACTTCTTTTATTAAGAATTAAATAAATTCCTACGTCGAGCTGGTTTCAAAACGGAACATCATACAAGAGTTTCAAATGCTCTACACTGAGTTAGCATCCATGCGGGCACATCTAACTTGGAGTTATTTGTTGTTTAGTAGTAATGTTTGTACTATCATGACAAAAAATGTATCTTGGCAAAAAGGATGAATAGATTAATAGAAAACCGATACAACATGGATCACCACACTTGAACAGAAAACTCTTGAAAGTCCGCATAATGGACAGCCAATTAAAATAGCAGCTTCAGACAGTGTAAGGCCACGATGTCTTAACTATAAAAGGAGGATGTTTGTTCCATTAGCAATTCATCCCCTCCTCAGGACAGCAATCGATGGCTTCTTCAAAGCTTTCTTCGGCTTGTCTTCTTCATTTGGTCTTCTTTGCCTTTGTCTTCCCCTCTGCAAATGGGCAAGGCTTGAAGGTAGGGTTTTACGAAAGTACTTGCCCTAATGCCGAGGCAATTGTCAAGAAAGTTATTGATGGAGTTATGGCGGTGGCGCCAAGTCTTGCCGGTCCTTTGGTCAGGCTTCACTTCCACGATTGTTTTGTCGAGGTATGTAGATACTTCGTGTCATCTTCATTCTAACTGTGTGTTTGTGTGTGTGTGTGTGTGTGTGTGTTTTTTCCGAATACAATGTTTATGTTATCATGATTGTTTATTTTTGTTATCTTTAGGGTTGTGAGGGATCGGTCTTGTTGGACTCTCCCATTAAACAAGCTGAAAAAGATGCTCCTCCGAATTTGAGCCTTCGCGGGTTTAACATTATTGAAAAAGTCAAGACCGCATTGGAGAAAGAATGCCCCGGCATTGTTTCGTGCGCAGACATATCAGCTATTGTAGCTAGGGATGTGACAGTGGCGGTAATTCATCATTCCCCTAAAAAAAAGTTGTCTTTTGTATTTAGTTAGGCCGTTTTTGCTAATTAGTTAGAATGTTTTATTTATTTAGTCCAAGGGACCGTTTTGGCAAGTCGAGACAGGACGAAGAGACGGATTCGTTTCAAACGCTAGCGCAACCCGCAACAACCTACCACCACCATTTGCAGACATTACCACATTGAAGGCCGGGTTTAAAGCCAAGGGTCTAAGCGTGAAGGACTTAGTGGTTCTTTCAGGTACTTATCTATATACAACTCTCTATGTCCCATTTTAAGTGTCAGAAATCATAACTTTACATACATTTCTGGATTTGATAGGTGCTCACACTATTGGAACGTCTCACTGCTCCTCATTTGATCCCCGTATTTACAATTTTACCGGGAAGGGCGACACGGATCCGACAATTGACCCTAACTACGTTATCAAGCTAAAATCGAAGTGCAAGCAAGGAGACCTGACCACGCTGGCTGAGATGGACCCCGGGAGCTTCAAGACCTTCGACGCGAGTTACTACAAACTTGTGGCTAAAAGAAGGGGGCTCTTCCAGTCTGATGCAGCTTTACTAGATGATCCCGAGACCAAAACTTATGTTCTACAAGCAGGTGCCGGCGGATCAACTTTCTTCAAGGATTTCGGTGTTTCAATGGTTAACATGGGAAGAATCGGTGTTCTTACCGGTAACCAGGGAGAGATCAGGAAGGTCTGCAGCAAGATTAACTAGCTAATATTATGTTCGAGTCAATTTTATCATTTGATTTATTATGTACGTTCTGATTCTTTTTGACATTCAATTAGCGCTGGTTGACAGTTTATTGTTAAGTTTTCGGTATTAAATCTATTGCATTGTTCGTTTTGATTTTTTTTTTTTTTTTTTATTCCTACTGTAAACTTCTGTCGAGGTGATTAGGGTTAAAAAAGAGTTACTAATTGTAGATAGTGCTTTCTGAGCTGACAGATCTTGGCCACGTGGCAACCATCTAGCACACCATATTGTGCTCCACACACACTGGATCACCAGCCGCGGTGATCCATGTGGGGGCTGCGAGACAGAGCCCTCGCATACCACTGCACGGGACTTGTAGGGACTTAGTGGTTTGGAGGCTAGAGTAAGTCCTGTCGCGTGCGAGCCAAGCCCGCGCGCGACCTTTAGGAACTGCTTTTGAGAGATTTATGGCACGAGCTCCATAAACCCGGTCAATCCGGTCAAACCCGGTCAACCTCATAACGGTTCCGGTATTCGCGCATAACGTGGTGTAACGGCCCCTATATAGGCGGACGAACGTGCCGTTGCGGTTAAGCTAATTAAGTCGCCATTGATGGGCGCATTAACCACACTGCAACAGTCACATTCTCCATTATATATAGGACGTTAACCTTTCCATACAAAGGAGAACAGACTAGCCATACGCGGAAGCTCTGCCAAACCCCTGTCTCTCTCTCAGACATTACTACTGCCTTACTCTCTCCCTACACACAACTTAACTCTTCCTGTGCCATCTCTGATCCTCTACTTACGGTGTACACGGAGGTCTCTCCGCCCATCCCACGGGAGATCTATCTCATGCCTAACCCGGTTGGGTATAAGGCTCCTAAATGGGACAAGTTCGAGGATGTTAACGGAAACGCTCATGAGCATGTCATGCGTTTCATCGATGTTATGGGGCCATACGGAGCCGATCCCAAGTTGCTGATGCGAGAGTTCCCAAAATCCTTGGGGAACGTAGCGTACAAGTGGTACAGAACGCTGGAGGCCGGGTCCGTGAAGACTTGGGACGACATGGTCCAGAAGTTCTATACCAAGTTCTTCCAGATGGAAGAAAAGGTGACAATGATCCACCTCTCGCGGATGTATCAGAAGCGCGAGGAGGACGGGATAACCTTCATCAAGAAGTTCAGGGCGAAGTCCTTGGAATGCAAAGATCCGATGCTCGGCTTGTAGAGATATGCCTGCAGTGCATGCGAGACGAATACAAAGGTATGCTCATCAACCTGCAAACACCTACGTTTTCAAAGCTAATCGAATGCACGAAGAACATCGAGCCTATAGTGGAGAGACAGAAAAAGAAAAACGCTCCAGAGCGATCTTCGAGCGGTACTACCTATAAGATCGGGAGATTCAGTTACAAGAGGGGACGCGAAGCTGAGGTCAATACAGTTTCACCCCAGAAGCAGGCGAAGATTGTGAACTTCGACGTACCACCTCTGCCATGTTCGGTGGAAGAGGCAAGCGACCTCTGCAGGCAGTGGCACAAGGACGGTGTCCTACCGCCGCTCGAGAAGGCACCCTCCAAGGAGATGGTGAGAGACCCGAAGTGGTGCGAGTACCACGGAAAGGTCATGCATCCCACAGCGGACTGTAAGAAGCTCAGGATTGTATTCAACCAGAAGATGAAGAATGGCGAGCTGATCGTCAGCGATCATAGGAAGGATGTGCGCAACAATCCACTTCCTGCCCATGCGGAGCAAGACTCGAAAAGTAAAGAGGTCGCCATGATCTCGATTGTGGATCTGGAAGAGGTCGCAGATGATGGTCTACCCATCATTGCCGAAGTCCATGATGATGAGGACTACAGCGTAGACACGGAGGACGAACGTGCCGACCGGATGAAGGGGTCGCACGGCTTTAGCAGATTCTTCGACGAGATGAACTTCTCTGAGAAGTGCCGGACAGAAATGACGAAAGCAACCTTGAGGATAGCGGAGGACTACGAGGAGGATCTTGTAGTCTCCAACGGGAAAGTCGTCCGGGCGTCTCGCCCTACAGAAAATATTATGACCTTTTCCGCCAGCGACAAAAAGACAGATGCGAGCCACCAGAGGCCCCTATACGTGACGGCCATCATCAATGGCGTCTATTTCAAAAGAGCATTCGTCGATGGAGGAGCAGCGGTCAACGTCGTTTCGCTCCACACACTGAAGTTAGCAGGGATCCCTGAGTACAAGATTGTCAGGCGTCCATCTCCGCTGATGGGATTTGGAAGCGACTCCAGAATGACGATTGGATTGATCCGCCTGGGCGTTCAGATCGGCAAAATCAAGTGCTCAGCGAAGTTCTATGTCATAGATGCGAACACTACGTATCACATGATCATAGGTCGAGCCTGGATTCATCGCTTTGACGCGGTCCCTTCAACAACTCACCAAGTCATGAAAGCTATCTGGAACGACAGAATAGTCGAGATACTGGCTTCAACGAATCCATTCAACATGGATGAAGCACATCTCAGCGAGGCAGTGTGGTTCACCGAGATGGCAGACGAGCAAACACCGGGACCATTCAACTCTACTCCTTTACCCCTATGGGAAGATATCAAGGATCAGTCACCTGCGGGAGTGATGGTGACAAGGGAGGATGCCAAGGAAAAGCCGCCCACACGCGAAGAGGCGCCGCGAATCGCTTACCAACGAAAGAACGTATATACTCTGAAGAGAATATCAAAGCATGACCCTGAAGGCAAAGAGATAGAGAGTTTCTACGCCAACGGGAAGAAGTGCTATCGCATATGAAGGTGCGCGGGGATGTCCTCACGCTGGCATGGGGATATCCCTGGGCAAATCAACCAAATCGAGCAGATTGCGGTAACAGAAAAGCCAATGCATAGCACTCTTGATGAAAAGCTCAAAGAAGAACCCAAGTGCATGGAAGACAGACCCAGACCACAGAAGCAAGAGCTAAAGGAAGTGTTCCTCAGCCCGAACGAGGAAAAGAAAAGGCCAGTCTTTCCAAGTGCGGACCTCACAAGCGAGGAGGAGCAAGGACTACTGCAGCTCCTGACTAAGTACAAAGACGTGTTCGCATGGGAGTATGATGAGATGCCCGGACTGGACACAAGCATCACCATGCACCGTTTAGACATCATCCCGGGCTCTAAGCCGATAAAGCAGAGCACAAGAAGTTTCAGGCCGGAGCTTAACGTGAAGATCAAACAGGAGATTGTCAAACTCCTGGACGCCAGGTTCATAGAACCGAATCACCATCCCACATGGCTGGCCAATATCGTGCCGGTGGTAAAGAAGAATGGACAGCTTCGCATATGTGTGGACTTCCGAGATCTCAATCGCTTCTGCCCCAAGGACGATTTTCCGCTCCCCAACATCGATTTGCTTATCGACTCGACAGCGGATCATCGCATGTTCAGTTTCATGGACGGCTTCAGCGGGTACAACCAGATAAAGATGGACCCTGAAGATGCACGGAAAACCGCATTTATCACTTCGGTGGGGGTATTCAACTACACAGTGATGCCATTCGGTCTCAAAAAACGCGGGTGCAACCTATCAGCGAGCCATGATGCCCCTATTCCACGACATGATGCACAAAGAAGTGGAGTTTTATGTAGACGACCTCGTGGTTAAATCCAAGCAAGAGGCAGATCACCTGGCAGATTTTCGGAAGGTGTTCAACAGATGCAGACGCTTTCAGCTAAAGATGAACCCTATGAAATGCGCATTTGGGGTAACGTCAGGGAAATTCTTGGGATGCGTGGTACATCGCCAAGGAATCGAGCCTGACCCTGCGAAAGTTTTGGCCATCATCAGCATGACTCCGCCGCATGACCAGAGTGCCTTGAAGACATTCTTGGGGATGCTATCGTATCTGCGAAGATTCATCCCAGCGATTGCTGAGATCACTTTCTGCTTCAGTAATCTTCTCAAAAAAGATGCCGCATACAACTGGACTCCGGAGCACGAAGCTGCGTTCGGGAAGCTGAAAGAACTGCTGACGTCTTCAAAAATAATGATCGCACCTCAGTTGGGGTCACCACTTTTACTGTATCTGACGTCAACCAGGAAATCCATAGGAGCACTTTTGGCTCAGGAGTACGAAGGTCAAAAAAGACCCATCTACTACATCTCTCGCATTGTGCCGCCCGCAGAATCAAGGCACACAGACATTGAGCGTCATTGCCTTGCCTTATTCTTCATAATAGAGAAGTTGAGACACTACTTTGCGTCGCACAAAGTGGTGGTGGTTACAAAAAGTGATCCCATACGATATCTGCTAACTCACACTACTCCTGGAGGAAGATTGGCAAAATGGTATATGGTCATTTCCCAGTTTGATATCACATGCGTTCGGCCGCGGGCGATTAAGTCGCAGGCGGTAGCGGATTTGTTGGCACAGTTCCCCGACAACAGCCATGAGCCTGTAGTCGAAGAAGAACTCGAGGGACCTGAAATCTATGCAATCGATGTACCCTATTGGACGCTCCATTTCGACAGTTCGTCAACAAGGAAGTGCGGAGGCATTGGGATAGTATTGACCAAACCAGATGGAGAGGTCATACAGATGTCCGCCAAGCTTGACTTCGCAGTTACTAACAACGAAGCGGAATATGAAGCCCTCATAGCGGGACTTCGTGCAGCGAAAGCTTTGGAAGTAAGCAATCTGACGGTCATGGGAGACTCCAAGCTGATCGTCAAGCAAGCCTCGGGCGAGTACGGTTTAAAGGAGATTAATCTTCTGTCCTACCGGACTTTGGTACAAACGCTGGTGCAGCAATTCTGCGACGTTAGGTACGAGCACAAGCCTCGAGCGGACAACAGACATGCAGACGCTTTGGCAAACTTGGGATCCAAGGTTAGTACGGACAAATGCCCCGCAAGAATCTCGATCGAAGTGCGAACATCGTCGGCGTTAAAAGAAGAAGCGCGCGACGATGAACGCATGGACGATGCGGACTGGAGAAAGGCAATCTTACGAGCCATCGCATAAGGCACAAGCAGCGAGAGCTGGGCACTCACAAAGGGGTATTGCATACATGACAACACCCTTTACAACAAGGGCCCTGGCGGAATACTCATGCGATGTGTTTCCGAGCAAGAGGGACAGTTGCTGCTAGAGAAGATTCATCAGCATGCGTGCGGAGAAAGTGAAGTGTCAATCTACAGAAAGGCTCAGAGATATGGCGTTCACTGGCCTGACATGTCAACAGCCGCAGCACTAATACAGGGAAAGTGCGAGAGTTGCGCACTGATCAAAGATTCCTTACTCATCGCTCTAACCGACGATGATGCGGACTGGAGGAAACCACTCTTCGATTTTCTCACCCAGGGCACCGTACCCGAATCGAGAAAAGAAGCGGAGAAGTTGAAAAGGAAAGCATCCCGATATGTGGTGCAAGAGAACTTACTTTGGCGAAGAGGCCATGAGGGCAACTTGCTGCGATGTCTAGACGGCAGGGAAGCACAAGAAGTCATGGACCTTTCTCATCAGGTGGAACACCAAGGAAGTGCGAAATTATGCAGGCAGCTCCTCTCAATTGGATATTTCTGGCCCACGATGGAGGCTGATTGCCGCACCAAATTACGACGCTGCCAGGAGTATCAATTCAAAGGAAACCTAGTGCACGCTCCTGCCGTGGATCTACATGCATTGGGAACGCCATGGCCATTTCACACATGGGCGTTGGATTTCATTGGTCCCATCCGACCAACTTTGCATGGGAATCATTTTATTCTCATCGCAACTGAGCTGTTCACCAAATGTGTGGAGGCGATACCACTGAAGACGGCAAATGCGCTAGCTGTGGTCCATTTCATCCAAGAAAACATCATATGCAGGTTCGGAATACCCAACACCATCCTTTCAGATAATGGTACTCCTTTTGTTAATCGCCAGGTGGCTGCGAAGCTAGCAGAATACAACATCAGGCAGATATGCTCCACCCCGTACTACCCGAAGGAGAATGGTCAAGCAGAAGCGACCAGCAAGACGCTGTTGAGGATCTTGAGCAAGATGGTCGCAGATGACCACAAAAAGTGGGCTGATTCTCTAAGCATAGCCCTGTGGGCCTACCGGACTTCTCCAAGGACACCCACATGGGTCTCACCATTTCTCCTATGCTATGGGGCTGAGGCTATAGTACCCGCGGAGGTGAAAGTTAATTCGGCAAGATTGGCCTTCCACGCATTGTACGACAATCAACGCGATCATGACTTAGTCTTGCTGGAAGAAAAGCGAGAACAAGCTAAACGGACCAACAAGCGGTATCAAGAAAGGATCGCTCGTGCGTACAACAAAACAGTCCAACGTAGAGATTTCGCAGTTGGAGATTTGGTCTTGCGCGCATCTGACCATTGCATGCGAGAAGCGGCTCACCCAAAGTTCGCAGCCAATTGGGAAGGACCCTTCGAAGTCACAGAAGTCTTTGACAGTGGCTACTGCAGCATACGGAGGTTGCACGGAACGACCTCAACCCCAAGTTCATTCAACATGCGCTGGATTAAGAAGTACTATCCTTGACTTCTCTCATTTTACGCGTTTTATTACAACGTTGCTTTATGCTTTGTATAGCTATGAGTCGCACAATCTTCTCTCCCATATGAGAGAATTGTAATCTCACCTCTCCCATATGAGAATGCTATAATAAAAGGCTTCTCCCAAATAAGAAGAATTTCATACTTCTGGCTTTTTCATATTGCTTCATTTGGTTTATTATTACTGTTAGCAAAAGCCTATCTGTAGCGATAGCAACCTACTTGAATGCGATCTTAATTGATCTTCTAAGCCTATCTGTCACGATAGCAGCCTATGCAAATGCGATCTTAATTGATCTTCTAAGCCTATCTGTCACGATAGCAGCCCATGCAAATGCGATCTTAATTGATCTTCTAAGCCTATCTGTCACGATAGCAGCCTATGCAAATGCAATCTTAATTGATCTTCTAAGCCTATCTGTCACGATAGCAGCCCATGCAAATGCGATCTTAATTGATCTTCTAAGCCTATCTGTCACGATAGCAGCCCATGCAAATGCGATCTTAATTGATCTTCTAAGCCTATCTGTCACGATATCAGCCTATGCAAATGCGATCTTAATTGATCTTCTAAGCCTATCTGCCACGATAGCAGCTCATGTGAAGACAATCTTGAGTAATCTTTTAAGCCTATCTGTTGCGATAGCAGCCTATGCGAACATGATTTTGAATGATCTTTCAAGCCTATCTGCTGCGATAACAAAGCTATACAAATGCGATTTGAAAATCGTTGTGAAGTCTATCTGCCATGATAGCAGCATTGTGCAAAGCGATCCTAAGTGGTCTACAAAAGCTTATCTGAGAAGATAGCACTTGCACTTGAATCCAAAACACAAGCCCATCTGCCAAGATGGCACAGCTGCGAAAAAACGATCTCGAACGATCTAATAAAATATCTGCGAATTTATACGGCAGATAGCAAATACGAAGTATGTATATAGCATCACACAAGGCGAAATCTGCCGATGCACATGCGAAATTGTAATTTGTTGTAACAAAACAGCAAATCATAAAAAGCAATTTATCATTATGAGTCGAAAGGACTTACAATTTTATCTGTCTAGATAGCAGCTTACAAGCGAAAAAGCTCAAATCTAACTACGCAGCCAACATGGCTTACAATGCATTCGAAAAGTAACTTACAAGCACGAAGTTACACATCGCGGGAATACTGACTGAAAAAGGATGAACTTAACGGTCCTAACACCAGCTATGCGATGCACAGATCTGCGGCCAAAGATCTGTCGCAAGTAGGGTCTTGCTATAAAATGAACGTCCTACAAGAGCCACAAGAAGCCATACGTTCAAGATCCCAGTATTTGACAAGGCCCTTATCTGGTCAACACCCCATGAGATGCGCCTGGAGAACCACCTGTTCCGGCGTACCACAGGCAAGCAGAAACTCCGAATGACAGGGGGTCCTTGTCCGTGGGAACGAGCACAACGACTCGCCACCCTGAGCTCACGAACGTGGGGGCAGTGAGTTCTCCTCTAGGGATGCTGGAGGAGAATTCCGCCGTTCATTACGAGTCGGTAGCACGGTCACTACGGCGCTGCACCTCAATGGGAGGCGGCCGGAAACATGACCTGCAAACATAATAGACGAAGAAAATTCTTCGAACACACATGAGATATCATCTCCATCTTCTTTATAAAGGTTACAAAGATTAGTAAGCCTCATAAAGCGGATCTTGGAAACTATTTCTATAGCACAAAGCGCAAACTCAGGATTCACAACTTGGAGTTGCCATGAATCAACGAAAAATAAGTGTTGAAGCCAGCAGTCGTAAGGACTCACGGCAAAGCACATTTTTGGGATGAAGAACCCGAATGGCAAAGACAGGGTTTATATAGACCTTGTGGAGACTCTTCAGTTGCCAAGATGAGTCAGCAGAATTTGAAAAGAGGGTAAGGTCAATCACTTACGCCTTGAAAAGCGGTAACGATCAATTACCCTACTAAAGGCTACGACGATTCAGTTGCGTATCCTAATTAATGACGGATGGTCATGATTCGGATGGACTTCCCAAGGAAAGCGTGCTTATCTTATGAGAAATTAGCGCGAAAATCAAGCAGAATATCAATTGCTGATGTCATAATTAAATATGCACAGAGATATTCCATCAAATCCCGGAAAGGGCAAAACGGACACGTCGATTCTTTTGTTAAAAAAAGGGGGAGAAAACCTAGCAACATTACAATGATGTTTTTGCTATTCATTCGCTACTTTTCAAAAATCAAAGTAAACCCTTGATCAAGGAGTCATGAGGGGTGAACTGACGGCTCAGATTCTCTACCTGCTCCACTTCCTGCTTCAATTGCTCGCACTTGGCATTCATCTCATGATAAAGCTTCATAGCCTCTTCAACCTTTTGCTTTTGCTGTTCCAAATTTTGCTTCTCAGCTGCGAGGTTTTGGTGGCCGAGCTTCAAAGTTACGGCTGCGCGAATCAGGGTAACTCTTTTCATAAGAAACTTGAAACCCAACCTGCCTTGAACTTTGGCAAGAAGATTTTGGCAAATGCCAAAAAGCAGTTCAGCACTCTGAGGAGAAATGGTCGCAGGCGTGGCCGCAGACAGCTGCTCCAAAATCCAATTGGCTTCGGTAAGGAACAGCCTCCTATCAAAGGGCCCTATCTCCAAAGATCTCGCAAATGATTGGGGGTAGGCAAGGCGCATCCGAACTAGCCAGTCCACATCGGCTTGCTTCAAACCTGAAGCAATATCGAAAGCTAAGTCATGCTATCAAACCCGCAAATGAAGAATGCGAAATACAAACAGCAAACCACGACTTACCAGTTCCTTCGAGGATCTCATGAATAGAAGGAATGCGCATTGCTGGAGTGATCGAAGATTGTCCTCGTTCCATAGCCCTTCTATCAGCTGCGAGCTCTAAATCCTCATAGTTTGGGGGAAGAGTATAAGCCGCACCATGTGTGATCGCAGCCCCGACCTGCGAGCCCCAAAAGCTCCACGCAGGAAGAGGTGCCACCGATTCAGTCATTGCTGGAGGCGTGGTGGCAGCCGAAGTTGCTTGGCGAGGGACACTCTCAGATGCTGTAACATCAACAGCACTTGTTCTCATTTCCTCAACATTAGCATGGACATCTTCCTCCATTAGCACAGTGTCAGCCTCGGCATCTTCAGAAAGCTCGATGACATCCTCAAAAGGCTCTCCTGCGTATTCAGCAGCTGCGACGGGTTTCTCGGTATGGGAACTCGGCACCGGGACATAGGACGCAGAAGGTTGACTCCTTTGCTCCAGCACGGGTTCATCAGCATTGCCTGCGATACAAAATGCGATGATATGAGGTAACTCGTATTGTACGTTATTTTACTATCTTTGCTAAAGCTAAGAGCAAGCACCTCCACGCGAAGGTGGGATTGCAGTATCTTCGTCATACACTAAAGACGTGGAACCATGCCCTATTAGTGTGTCCTCATTAAGCATGCCTTTAAAATGAGCGTGAACTGGGGCGCGAAAAACTAGTCATGATTATGCTTTGAGTTGCTAATCTTAGTTCACGCATATCGATCAAGTGATTACCTGAGGGTTCACCGCACTTGCCTACTAGCCAACGGCGAATGTCAGCTTTTGACACACCATGCTCTAAGGAACCCACAATAACATCTCGATAAGTTACAGCGAGATTAAAAATCTCACCTTTATTTCCGCCTGCGATTTCTTCAAAATCTGCCTGGACTTGCTTCAAGGCTGCCGCATCCTCTTCGGGAGCCGCATCCTCCTCTTCTGCTTGAGGAGCCACCTCTTCGGGAAGCGCATCTTCCTCATCAGCTGGACGCACTAAGTCGTCAACATGTTGCTCTTCGAGGCTCCGCTGCCTCACACGCTCGAGATCCTCCTCTTCTCGCTGCCTTCTCCTTTCAGCAGCTTCCGCGGCTGTCTTCCTGGACTCGGCAAGAACGTCCTCGCTTATGGGTTCGTCCGGAATGCCAGAATGAGCATCCCTCTTCTGTCTCTTGGCCAAAAGGCCACCGATGGTCTCATCATCATCATCATCTGCGAAGAAATGAGTGGTTCAAGATCGAGTTGCAAAAGAATTACGATAATGAGAAGGGAAACGCGATGGAGGTACCTCCTGATTCTTCCTCATGTATCACATTTTCTCTTACTTCGTCTTCTTTATCACCTTCTCTGGGCTCCCGCCTCTCCTCTTCTTCCTCCTGGCCGAATGGAACGAAGGTCTCTACTGCGAGCTCCTTCCGCGCTCTACTAGGCATGCGACCTTTGCCTTTGTCCTTGGCAGAAAGGGACCTCGCTGGAGGGGAAGTTGGAGCACTTCTAGGAGAAGAAATTGTAATTGCCTTTTGCCTGGGTCTCTTCGCTCTCGGCGCGGCAGTCGCTGGAGGAGACGGATTATCTCTAGGTGGAAACGAGGCCGGAGCATTGTCTATCAGCGAGTCAGCAAAAGCATTCATGACTGCGCGAATCCTGGTTTCGACCTCAGGATCCATCCTCGAAGCTAGCAGGAACGTCTGTCCTTGTCTTCTTGTGGTAACGATGGTGTTGAACAGCGACTTGGAACGATCACCAGATGCGAACCTCCGCACATGGCACTACAGCAAGCAGTAAAGGTGTCAATAGGTGAAAATAAAGAAGCTCAGCGCATGCAAAAGAAGTTGCTTACCTTAGCAAAATTCTCGCTATATTTGATGACATGCGAGTCGCCTTTCTTAACTGCGGCAATCTTTTCATCCAGAATGACGGCAGGGCACAAATGGTTCTCATGATCCAACAATGAGTAGCAACCGTATTCAGACTCGTCCAGACTGCAATTGGGACGAAACGGAAAAGAGTTTCTTTTGATCAAAGGAGCTCTGCTTGGCTGGGGCGCCGACTGCGTCTCAAATCTCGTCTGCTGGGCGATCCAGTATGCGAGCCAGTTCTTGGAACAACCACCCTAGCGGTTACCTGCAGGCTGCTCAAAGGGAAGATTGTTCATAAAGACTGTTTTGCACTCCTTTGTCAGCAAGCGCTTATAGCAGCCTCTGATAATGGATTGTGGCCAGATTGAGGGTGCCAATGCATCAAAGCCGAACTGGGGAGAAACTCGAGTGGGGTCAACATCCACAGTAATCCTTTCGTACCTCGGAGCGAGCTCACGAATATGTTCTGCGAGGGCAGGAAGGGAACCTCGCAGGCACCAGCAAAAGAATTCGCGGTAGCGTTCATGGAAATGCGATCCCTCTTCAAAGAGGAGCTCTTCTGAGAAGACAACACCCTTAGAAGGGTACAGCTTTGGAAACCATCGCACGTTCTCAATACGCACGGCATAGGGCCTGGCAATGAACTCTCGCCGGTTGTCGCATATCAGGCTCCAAACGCACTTGGTATTGTTCGCTCCGAACCATCTCGCAGCTCTGCCGCTGTTACGCTCCTCCATCGCGCCAGGGGGACACCACTTGTTGGGCTTAGAAGCAGTTGGGGCATATGAAGGCCATCGCTCAAAGACCCACATCGTCAAGAAGGCAATGTTGACGAAATTCAGTATGTCGAGGCGGCCACGCGACTCTTTCATGGCCACAACTAGCTGATCCAGTCTATAGTACAGCGTACCCAAGACCAAGGGTCCAAGTGCGACTTTCTGGCCAAGGGCCAGTTTCACAGCAAGCGGCAGAACGTGATAGAAGACCCCATCGTGCGGGTGACCATCAATCAAGTACCTCGACAGCCAGGCACAGAGGAAAGCACAAAAGGGTCAAGTGATAGCCTTTACCTTCCACATAATTCTTGGCCTCTGGGTCTTGACTCAGAAGCTTCTTGGTAATGCTGCTGTTCGCGTAGTCACGGAAGAAGTACTGCACCCATTTGTTCCAAGTATTCTTCACAGACGTATCAACCAGTTGCCAGTCAGGAAGGGCTTTGGTAGTGGTCCACCGGGTGGAGATTTTCTTTACCTCTGACAAGCACTCGTCCATCTGCGTGTGCAAAGCAATCTCCGCATCCGTCCTCAAGGGACTCAACGGGTCCACCTCGCCCATGGGAGACAGATCATACAACATATGCACGTCCTCGAGTGTGGGAGCAGCCTCGAACTCAGCAAAGTGAAAAGTGTGAGTCGCAGGCGAGTAGCGGGAAAGAAGGTTTAGAAGCATGGACTGGTCCAGCTTCACGGCAGCACCCTTCATAGCACGAACCACGAAGTATACGCCGGCCTCATTGAGAGTCACAGCATGATTGGTCAACACATGGTCAATCCATTCATCCATGTAGTCCAATTTCTGAACAAAAGCTTGGGTGGAAATCGCAGCATATGGGAAGTACCCATTTTCGATTCCCAATCGAACCACGTCCTCGGAACCAATCAAATCAAGAAAGGCTGAGTTAACTGGAGGAGTTAATGTTAGCAATCCCTCATTGGGGACAGAAGCAGGTAGTTTCTTTGCCTTAACTCTCGCATGGTAGAAGTCCTTGCCACCCAGGTAGGGGGCTTTTCGCCAAAGAGCTTGTGGAAGATCAGGTATTTATTCGTCCTCCTTGGTGGGTCTAGTTCCTCTTGTCTTGGCAATTCCTGCGGAAAAGCAAGAAAAAAGGGGGGAGAAATATGCCACACTTCAGTTTGAATTTCGAGATTCAAGATCTATGGAAGAAAGATGAACAGTTTCTGGTATCAATTTCAGAAATTGGGGATTGGAAATTGTTTGCATTATCAGGGATTTCAAAACCCTACATCCAAGGTCCTTATCATTGAAGGATTAAATCAAAATTGGGTCCAAAGATTGGAGCTTCTTCACAAGTTTCAACAGATAATATGTCATGGGTTTGCAGATCCAACACAGTTCAAAGCGTACATCGGTATGTTAAACAAAATTAAACAAGGCCAACCTTGTTTTGATGAAGTTTGCTTGGCTGCACACAGTCGAAGAAGACGATTGACAAGAGTGAACTGGTGATTGATTATTTGGATCTGCTCTCGAAGACTTCCGGGTATCATTCACTTTAAGAGAAAGAAGTGATGCTTTGCAACAATGGAGAGTACAAAGTATTTATCCAAAAACAATGAAGGGTTGCGTCCTTTCAGTAGTCGAATCGCAACCGTCACCGTCGAATCGCGCAATCACAGGACAAGCTGATGTCACGCCTAAAACCCTAAAGGCCAGACGGCACGCCTCTAGGGGTTTTAGGTCATAATGGCACGCACGGGGGCTGAATTTACTCATGTTTGAATTGGTGCGTGGTGGCGACGCGTATGTTGGTTTCCGCGCATGGAAGTCTATACAGCTATGAGTCTTCACGCGCAGAAAGGGGGCTAATGTAGATAGTGCTTTCTGAGCTGACAGATCTTGGCCACGTGGCAACCATCTAGCACACCATATTGTGCTCCACACACACTGGATCACCATCCGCGCTGATCCATGTGGGGGCTGCGAGACAGAGCCCTCGCATACCACTGCACGGGACTTGTAGGGACTTAGTGGTTTGGAGGCTAGAGTAAGTCCTGTCGCGTGCGAGCCTAGCCCGCGCGAGACCTTTAGTAATTGCTTTTGAGAGATTCATGGCACGAGCTCCATAAACCCGGTCAATCCGGTCAAACCCGGTCAACCTCATAACGGTTCCGGTATTCGCGCATAACGTGCTGTAACGGTCCCTATATAGGCGGACGAATGTGCCGTTGCGGTTAAGCTAATTAAGCCGCCATTGATGGGCGCATTAACCACACTGCAACGGTCACATTCTCCATTATATATAGGACGTTAACCTTTCCATACAAAGGAGAACACACTAGCCATACGCGGAAGCTCTGCCAAACCTCTGTCTCTCTCTCAGACATTACTACTGCCTTACTCTCTTCCTACACACAACCCAACTCTTCCTGTGCTATCTCTGATCCTCTACTTACGGTGTACACGGAGGTCTCCCTGCCGGAATCTCTTGTGCACACTAATAATGTTCAGTTGTCCATTGTACTTGTTACTTGTTACGCAAGATACATGTGTATTGAAAATGAGTTATTACCACCTAACTAGGGGATACCACCTCATGGAAAAGCGCGGGCCATCTCAAAGATTTATAGATAACGCATGTTATTTGTAGATTACATGAATCTTATAATTTTGGAAATTATATCATCTAAGATTTGAAAAATGAAATGGCCGAATAAAAGCACTTAATTGAACAAATTAAATATTTTTGAGTTTGAGAAATGTGATAGTGTTTTCCTTCAAATGTTGCACGCCACCATGGTAATCTTATTCAATACTTTTTTTTAGTTTGAAATAGCAATTTTACATTTGGAGTTAAAAGGGGAAATGGAATAAAAGATGCACCTTTTTAGATCATTTTAGTCTTACAAGTGAGAAATAATTTATGATTTTTATACTTAAATTATACTAGTGTGAAAATTTAATAATCAAATAGTTCCAACATTTTTTTTGAAAAAGAAACTTATAATAAATTTTACCACATATTTTTGTGTCTAAATTTTCATGATAAAAGTCACATTCACGGTATTATTAATAGAGGTGCCTAATTGAAAGATATTTTGTTTCAAAAAGTTAAAAGATATTCATTTTATGGTACAAAAATAATCAAAATATTTTGGCGTTTTGACTTGGGAAGAGGAGAGGAGAGCAACTACGTCTGCGATGCACTTTCTTTTTCATGTTTTTGGTTTGAGACGTATTTTCATGGGAATTGGATTTGCTTCAGTTGACTTTGCTGCAGTTGTGGTATGGTTGAAATCTAACGACCCACACTGAGCCACCTTGCACCACGGCCGAACAAGTGCAGCACACTAAAAATCTCTCTCCTTTCAAGCCCACACACTTTCTCTCACATTAACAACTCAGCTTTCTCTCTGCTCTTCAATGGAGATCCAAACCTCACTATGCTCCTATGTCCCTTGTTTCTCTGATCTTGCATACCCAATACTAGTTTCTTTCAAACATGGTTTATTACTAATTCTTTCTGACAAGGAATTGTGAATTAGGGCTTCCGATTGTTGTAGTAAGAGTATATTCTTGAAAATCAGGGATGACCAAACTTTCTTGCACAAAAGTCATTTCTTAACTTAGATCATTTTCTTTCTTGATATAAGTCATTATTTGGGCTACTGAAGCTTCCTTGAAGAGGAAGAGGGAGAAACATTGTTCAACTTCAAATTGTTAGGAAATATTGAATCGAAAGAAATTGTAAAAGGGCTTCAGATATAGTATATTAATTTTTAGCTAAGCACCTCATTATACATTAAGTATGAATTTCGTTTGAATACATAGCGTGAAAAATGATTGATTTGTTTGAAGTTGAGAGACAGAGAAGAACAGAGTAAGATATGGGATAGTATGAATTTCGTTTGAATACATAGCGTGAAAAATGATTGATTTGTTTGAAGTTGAGAGACAAGGAAGAAAAGAGTAAGATATGGGATCGTTTTTGTCTTAATTGTGATATGGGAATTTTAGGAAGAGTATGGGTAGTACCATGAGAGAGAAGTAGTATATAGTAGATAAAGAGCAGTATATGAGTAGTTATTGCTTGCTCCAAGAGCAAATATGACATGGTGGTCTAATCCATACATCACAGGACACGTCAGGAAGAAAGAGAATGAGTGGCAGACAAAAGAAAGTAAAGAAAGTGGATTTCCTATATGTTTCTGACGTGCCCTGTGATGTATGGTAAGATCAAATCCACATCATTTCCTCTTAGAGCAAACAAAAATTTCTCAGAGAAAAGTGGATCTCAGTGGGGCGCGTTGAGTTAAAATGATACTTATCTTATGTTTTTTGCACTAGAATTAAGTGACACGTGTTCAAACGGGAAAGGCAAATTCTCAACCGTATGAAAACCGCACTAAAATGTACTGGAGAAAATCCGCTCCCATTTTCATGTGTTAACTAACGCTAAACTAGGTTAACCGATGCAATAATAGCATGTTTCAGGCCCACCCATATCACTACAAAAATTCTGCAAAAAAGGCAGGGACAAACCGCCGTGAAAGCTTGAAAACCGCCGTTAAAACTATAAACGGCTGCCAAAACGGTGGTTTACTGGGAGAAACTGTCATTTATTGAATTAAAATATTATAATTTTCTTTTTAATTCTTTTTTTATTTAAATATTTTTGTTTTTTGAAAGACAGTTCTAGCACATGATCTTTTATCTTGATTTTGTTTAAAAAACAAATTTTCTTGACAATCTTTTTTTGATAAACAAGCCGCCGTCTTGCGCCGTTACCCACTCACCAACCCTCCCCCCAACCATCATCCACATATCCTTTGATTTCTCCCTGTGAGTTTCACAAACCAGGACCACAAAACAAAACATCCATCTTCATCACTCAAAAATAGTCTTGATCAGCTTGTTACCCAGATCAACCATTTTAAATCGAACGAGCCATTAATAGATTCTTCAATGGCCGATTCAACCTTCGCAGATAAGGGAAGTTAGAGTGAGAGGGAGGGAAGATACGGACGGAAACAGAGAAACAAACAGGGAACAAGACTGTGAGAATCAGAGAGGGAAGGAGACCGAGAGAATCAGATAGAGAAAGACGAGAAAAGATAGATAGATACGGTCGAAATAGAGAGAGACACACAATAGAATCAGAGAGAAAAAAGAGAAACAGAGGGAGGACGATTAAAGAAGCAAAAAGAGAGAGATGTAGGAAGAGAAAGAGGGACGAAGGGAGGGAGGGAGGGAGAGAGACATACCTTTTTGAAACCATCACCGAGGGAGAGATGACGAAGGGAGAGAGACGAAGGGAGGGAGGAGGGAGGCGGATCTGAAATGAGAGGGAGGACAGGGATCGTTGGTGTTTATAAAGATAGGTTTTACAATCCTATGCCTGTGATTAGATCTAATTTGACGACTGAGTTTAAATCAAAATTAGTGTTTAAATTATTCAGTGAAACGGCGGTTTATGTAAAACCGCCGTTAAAGGAGCTACAAAAACGCCGGTTTTTCCTAAGTGTCGCTAAAGTAAAACCATATATCCGCCGTAATTTTTTGCATTTACGGCTATTTGACGGTAACCGTCGCTAATTGGATGCCTTTTACGGTAGTTACATTCTTCCGCCGTTAATTTTTCTATTTACCACGATTTTCGTCAAACCGCCATTAAATAATACCTTAAAACAGCGGTTGTTCCTGCCAACCGCCGGGAATGAGCACATTTCTAGTAGTGTATGTGACACGTATTCTTACGTGTATACGCAAGTGCACGGTCAAAGTAATAAGATGAGAGTATTAAAACTCAGGTTGTCGAACCCGCAGGGACAGTCTCGAGATTATTTAATTAGTCTATTAATTTAGAATACAGTAACTACGAGGAAGAATTGTGATTTAAAAAGATTGTCACCCTCAAACAAGTGACTAAAGTGAAATAAACAAACTAAACTAAAATTTTTGTATTTTTCTAATAAATAAGGAGAATAAATAGGCGATATATGGATCCTTAGGGTTTTAGACAGTTCCGGATAATGTACTGAAAGATGCTACAATCTAATTAGCTATGCCGGGTAATAGCACTGACAATCTCCTGTCGGTCTGATTTCGTTCTACCTATCAGTCGACTACGGGTCTTGTCGGTCCACCGACTTCTACTGATATGACTAGTCCTACTCATCTCTCCATTCAGTCTCAATGATTCTGGACTAATTTCTTGTTCTCGTTCGTATCCAGGTAAAGTGTCTATCGAGCACCCACCTAGATTGCTAGCCTAACCGGGTAGCTACTCAGTTTACGCTAAGTATTAAGTTCAGAACAATCAATCCAACTAATATGATGAAAATCTTTAAGCTAGGGTTCGTCTAACCTATTGATTCATCTTCCCAAAGTTGTTCTCGTCACCAAAGACGTGTAAATAGCCTAAGTGATCAAGATATACGATAAACAAAGAAGAACAATACAGTTATAAGAATCAAACGTGAATCAATAACAATAATCCCGAAATTTTCTAAATCATAACCCTAATGTGCGTTTGGATGAGGGACTAAAAAGTGGAATCTCGGTAAACTTGGGATTTCTAATCCCGTCATTCAATAGTTGACTGTTTGGATAAATTATCAGACAGAATTTTGAAAACGCCGTCATTAAAACATAGAGTTTTGGATCACCAAATTCCGATTTTTAATCCCACCCAAGTATGTGTCATTTCGAAAATTCCTTTTCTGATACTTCTCAATTGAAAAGTAACAACAAATGAAAAACTATTGAACCCACCTCTACTACCATTCCTCATCAATTTTCGCTGCATTCGGCCAAATTGAAGAGAGCGGCTGCAACTCAGACCACCGGAAACCACAATCACTGACGCAGCACCTCAATTGCGTCACGGTGTGTGACTGCGAGACTCGTCGGTTGGGGCGAGAGCAGGATATCGCGTCTGCCGCCGACGGTGGTTGCAACTTTGATCTGGAAGCCATGTGGTTCAGAGATCAGAAGTGGGAGGTGACGGCGACGGAGATGGTGAGTGAAGGGTGGAGGCTGAGGCGGTGCAACTACGTGCTCAGAAGGGTCGACGCTAAGGCTTCATCACTGAGGCTTATAAGTAGAAAACTATAAAAAAAACTGTATTTTAGCCCCCCAAAAGTATATTTATTTATGACTGAACCCAAAAAAATCCATGTCATTTCATTCAGCTTCCAAACAAGAAATTTTAAAACCCGTGAGAAGAATTCCTTTCATTATATATTCCGTCGTTTCGAAATCTCTACGGATTTCGTAATTCTTCATCCAAACACACTCTAAGTTCATCTCCATAGAACCTAGCAAAAGTATTTACCTCCGCATCACACGAGAGATAAACAACGAGAGTTTTTCCATACAATTGATTACGTGAAGAAGAAGAAGAAATAAACCGGGAACCGGGAGATCCAAGCTCGTCTTCGCCTTCGTCCTCGTCTCCTTACGTCGTCCTCTCTCACATTGAATGAAAAATTCAAAATAATGCAGAAACAACCCCCTCTTGTCTCTAAATCCGATCCCATCAACACTTTTGGTGTAGAACTTCCTCTATTTGCACTTTGACCCCACCAACCTTGGTTGCCTCTTCAAACCCTAGGGCTGTAGATAGCAAACCCCGTTGCCTTATTATTATTATTATTTTTTTTTTGCAGCTCGGCCCCCAGCCACAAAATAGCCCCCCTGGACAAGCTCTTTCGCACGAAAGAGCAGAAGGAGTGTCTGTATTCACACGAATGAGCCTCTGAGATTTTGGCTAGGTATATCCAGTCGTGCGAAAGCCTCGAATGACACTGGAGCTGCGAATCCGAATCTCCTTTTCTCTGTTTCTGGGTTCTTCTCTTTCTGGGTTTATTCTGCAATGTTCTTCTTCTCATGCCTTCGCTGGCTCGCTGTATTGTTTCAGGTCTGGGTTTGTTTCAATCGTGGTTATGGTGGTGTTGGTGGCTGCGGTACAGGTGGAGGGTTCGGTAATTGAGTCGGTGGTTATAGCTGCTGGGTTTAGGCTCAGGTGGGTTACTGAATTGAGGTGGCTGGTATTGATCAGGTGGAGTTTGGGTCTGTTGGTGGAGTAGAAGGCAATGGGGTTGTGGTGGTGTAATGTTGTTTGAAGGCAGTGGCTTTGTTTACAGTGGAAGTCCAGGTGGTGTGTGTGGTGATTGAGGGTGTTGTTGATGGGTCTGTTGATGAAATTGTGGCAGAGATGAATGGTGATTTGGCAATGGAGTAGGAGGTGCTAGTTTGGTGAATTGGTATGATGGTCATGTTGGTTGAAGGTTTTGGGTGAAGAACTAGGTGAAATGGTTATGGTGCGGGTGGAGTTGCAGTGGATCTGAATTGGCTTAGGTCCTGTTGGGTTTTGTCATGGAATTGGCAGTGGTGATTGTGATTGAATTGGTCTAAGATGGAGGTGGTGATGGTTGAGTTTGTGGGTCAAGTGATTGTTTGGTATGATATGATATAAATAGGGTGTAAAATATGATATAAATAGCTCAAATACACTAGAAAATGTCCGGACTAATCAAATAAACATAATAAGCTATAAACCATAAATTACTCAAGATCATAGCTTTTTACGTATCAAATCGTACCCGGAATCACGCAAAACGGGGTTATCACTATGCCAAGCGAAATGAACATTTTAGCATGTTTTATGCCTACACATGCGCCAAGCGAGGTTAACAAATACGAATTTAGCATGTTTTATGACTACGCATAAGTCGAATGAGCTTAATCTAAGGCGATGGCAAACACGACGTCCATAATCCCGACCCTTCAGCGAAAGGGTAACGAAACAAATGTGTTATTGAGATAAAAATTCAACCACACACACAACCATCATCCTAATTGGGCTCGCAATGAAACGAATCACCGTTCCTTATGAAACACAAAAAATGTCGCTAGCCTCACAATAGCATAATAAATGATGATTTGTCGTAAATCAACCAACCATAAACCTACATCACGTAGCAACATATTAACGAAATGCGGAAACGAACCCTCACTTGGCGACTCGTCTTGTATCATCATCATGGATGTTATATTGAGCCTCCAAATTACTTCTCCCACATTCCCGTAACTTTCCCCTATTATTGGAATCAATTTCCCATTTTTCCACCATTTTTTGGATTCTTTCCATTTTCCCCTATTTTTCGGCAATTTTTTTCATTGAAAAAAAGTAATAAAAAATAATTTACGTGCCTTAAGAAAATAAAACCCGACATTTTCTCAGACTATTAATTATAATCTTCGATTCATCATACAACTCAAAAGACCCACCATTATTCCTCTTCAAAATAATGATGTTCCTTGGTACTATTAGTAAAAATTTCTTATAAAGCTACTATAGGTGGGGCGTGCTTGCTAGCAGATTGTAGCAAGTAGTTTGGCCGTGGTTGCCAAACTCGTGGGGCTTGCTTGGGGATGTTATAGGAAGTCAATGGCTTCTCGTGATATCAAGAACCAACTTTCGGTGTCGGCTAAAAGAATCTAGATGTGGTCGTCCGCCACGAATGATGGAACGCTCGGCTTTACTCGCTGCACTATGGCCAAATAAGCTACTTTGTTGACTAAATAGATAATTTTTTTGGCCAATGTCAAGTGATATTCATGGAAAGTCGCCTTCCAATAGGATTTGATAGACTGTGGGTTAATCGGATTTGACGTCCCGACTCATACCACCAAAAGCTTTTCTAATAAGATACGTTCAGATTTTCACGACGATGGTCAAACTAAGTTTGAAAGTTCTCGACGATGGCCGAACCAAGAAAAATATCAAACCAAGTGTGAAATTTCTCGAAGATGCCGGAACCAAGTGTGAAATTTCTCGACGATGCGCGATACAAGTGTTCAAATTCATTGATGATGGCGGAACGAAATGAGAAATTTCTCGATGGTGCCCCGAACTAGGTGAGAAAATTCTCTCTGACGCCCGTAAAAAGTGTGAAATTTCTCGACTATTATCAAACCAACTGTGAAATTTATCGACCATGGCTGAACCAAATGTGAAATTACTCAAAGATGCGTGAACCAAATGTGTAATTTCTTGACGACGCCCGGACCAAGAGTGAAATTTCTCGACGATGCCCAAACAAAATGTGAAATCTTTTTTGACGATGGTCAAACCAAATGTGAAATTTCTGGAACCAAGTGTGAAATTTATCGACGATGCACGAACAAAGAGTGAAATGTCTCGCACCCAGTGTGAAATTTCTCTACGATTCACGAACCAAATTTGAAATTTTTCGACGGATCTCAAACCATTTGTTAAATTTCTCGAACCAAGTGTGAAATTTCTCGATGATGCCCTAACCAAGTGTGAAATTTCTCGAGCCCAGTGTGAAGTTATTTGAAGATCTCCGAAGCAAGTGTGAAAATATTCGACGATGGCCGAAGCAAGTGCGAAATTTCTCCAAGACGCCCGAACCAAGTGAATAATTTCTCGACGATGCTCGAACCAAGTGTGAAATTTCTTTTAGATGACGGAACCAAGTGTGAAATTTCTCAAACTTCTCAACGGTACCCGATATAAGTGTTAAAGTTCCTTGATGATATAGGAACGCGACGATGCCTCGAACTAGGTGAGAAAATTCTCTCAGACGCCCAGAAAAAGTGTGAAATTTCTCTACTATGGTCAAACCAATTGTAAATTTCTCGACGATGAATGAAACGAATGTGAAATTACTCAAAGATGCGCGAACCAAATGTCTAACTTCTTGATGATGGCCGAACCAAGAGTGAAATTTCTCGACGATGTCCGAACCAAATGTTAAATCTTTCTTGATGATGGTCAAAACAAAGGTGAAATTTCTCGAACCAAGTGTGAAATTTATCAACCATGCCCGTACCAAGAGTGAAATGTCTCACACCAAGTTTGAAATTTTTCTACAGTTCACGAAAAAAAATTGAAATTTTTCGACGGATCTCAAACCATTTGTTCGATTTCTCGAACCAAGTGTGAAATTTCTCGATGATTCCCTAACCAAGTGTGAAATTTCTCGAGCCCAGTGTGAAGTTGTTTGAAGATGCCCGAAGAAAGTGTGAAAATGTTCGACGATGTCCGAAGCAAGTGTGAAATTTCTCTAGAATGCCCGAATCAAGTGAGAAATTTCTTGACGATGCTCGAACCAATTGAGAAATTTCTCGAACCAAGTATGAAATTTCTCGACGATGCCCCTAGCAAGTGTGAAATTTATCAACGATGGCAGTTCCAAACTCGTAGGGGTAGGTGCTTGGTGGCAAGTTCTAGCATACAATTTGGCCATGCTTGGCCAAACTCGCGGGGGTTGCCTCGACGATGGCATTCCCTTTGGTATAATCTATAATCTTTCTCAAGTTCAAGTTAATAATGACAATATTTGCATGTTTACGCCCACACATATTGCGAAGGAGGTTAACCATGGAAAAAATTGCTTGTTTTATGCCCACGCAAACACCAAGCGAGGTTAACCAATGCTATATTAGTCTGTTTTATGTCCACGCGTATACCACACAAGGTTAACCAATTCAATAGCATGTTTCATGCCCACGCATATGCTAAGCGAGCTTAACAATTGAAAAATTTAGCATGGTTATGCCCACACATATGCCAAGCGAGGTTAACAATTACCAGATTAGCATGTTTTATACCCACGCATATGTCAAGCGAGCTTAATCGAAGGAGATAAGGAGAATTATGTCCATGATCCCGACATTTTAGTGAAGGGTAACAAAAAAATGTGTTACTGAGATAAGAATTCACCCACACACACAACCGTCATCCTAATTGGTCAATCCTATAGCTCTTATTACGTGACATTGCCTCGCAATGAAACGACTCAACGTTGATTATGACACACAAAAGATTCTGCTAGCGCCACAATCGCATAATAATATGATAATTTGAAGCAAATCAACCAACCATAAACCTACCTCCTATAGGAACATATTAACGAAGTTCAGAAACGAATCGTCACTCGGCGCATCGTCTCGTATCATCATCATGGATGGTATTTGAGCCTCTAAATTACTTCTCCCCACATTCCCATAATTGTCCCATATTATTGGAGTCAATTTCCAATTTTTCACCCTTTTTTTAAGTTTTTCTCCATTTTATCCTTTTTTTCAATATTTTTTATCAATAAAATAATTAATGAAATACGATTCCCGTGCCCGGAGAAAATTAAACCCGACCTTTTTTTGTACTATTAATTATAATATTCGATTTCCAATTCCAACTTTCCCGAAATTCATCCTATAACTAAAAAAAAATCCCACATTATTCGTCCTAAAAAATAATGATGTTCCTTGATGCCATCAGTAAAGATGCTTATAAAGCTACTATAGGGGGAGGTGCTTGCTAGCCAGTTCTAGCATGTAGTTTGGCCATGCTTGGCCACACTCGTGGGGGTTACTCGGGAGATGTCCTAGGAAGCCAATGACTTTCTCATGGAACTCTAGGCTTTTACCCGCTGCACTATTGGCCAAGTAAGTCCCTTTGTCGCCGAAAGTAGATTTTCTTGTTGCCAATGTGAAGTGATATCAATGTTTCGTCCAATAGCAATTGATGGATTGTGGGTTAATCGGATTTGACATCCCGACCCCTACAACCAAAAGACTATCGAACAAGATACATTTTACATATTCTCAAAGATGGTCAAACGAAGTTTGAAAGTTCTCGACGAATCCCGGACCAAGTGAGATATCTCGAAAGAGGTGTGAAATATCTCGCGATGCCCAAATATAACGTATAATTTCTCAACGATTCCAGAACCAAATGTGAAATTTCTAGATGATGCCCGAACCAAGTGTGAAATTTTTCGACGATGGCCGAACCTAGTGTTAAATTTCTCGAAGATGGCCGAACTGAATATGAAAATTACTCGAAGATACACGAACCAAATTTGTAGTTTCTCGATGATGGCCCGACCAAGTGTGAAACTTCTCGACGATGCCCGAACCAAATGTGAAAATTTCCTCGATGATGGCCGAAACAAGAGTGAAATTTCTCGAACCAAGTGTGAAATTCCTCGATGATACCCGAAAAAAATATGAAATAACTCGAACCCAGTTTGAAATTTCTCTATGGTTCACAAACCAAATGTGCAAACGAATCTCGAACCATGTGTGAAATTTCTCGAACCAAGTATGAAATTTCACGACGATGTCTGGACAAAGTGTGAAATCTCGAACCAAGTGAGAAATTTCGAACCAAGTGAGAAATTTTTTGACGATGCCCGAAGCAAGTGTGGAATTTGTCGACGATGACCGAAGCAAGTGTGAAACCCGAACAAATTGATAAATATCTCGACTATTCTCGAGCCAAAATGATAAATCTCGAACCAAGTGTAAAAAATCTGGACGACGCCCGAACGAAGTGTGAAATTTCTCGACGATGCACACACCGATTGTGAAATTTCTCGACGATCCCACTTCCAAGTGTGAAATATCTCAAACCAAGCGTGAAATTTCTTGAGGATGGCCAAACAAGGTGTGAAATTTTCTTGACGATTTCGGAACCTTTTAAAAGTTTCTCGAACCAAGTGTGAAATTTCTCACCGATGCCTGAACTATATGTGAAATTCCTGATGATAGCCTATAGGGGGCAGGTACTTGCTAAAAAGTTGTACCATGCAGTGTGGATGTGCTTGGCCCAATATGTGGTCGTTACTTGGGGATTTAATTGGAAGCCAAGTGTGAAATATTTTCACTATTCCCGAACCAAATGTGAAATTTCTCCAATATGCATGCCCAAACTGAATGTGAAATTCTCGATGATCGCCGAACATAGTGTGAAATTTCTCGACGATGACCGAACCAAATGTGAAGTTTCTCGAAGATGGCTTAACCAAATGTGAAATTCCTCGATGATGGTCTTCTCTTTGGTATCATCTACCATCTTTCTCAAGTAGAAGTTATCCATGACAATTGATAATTCAGTTCCTCTAAATTAAGGATATGTACAAACTCAGGGGGAGTTATACTTTGAAGATGATGAAAGACATGTTTAGTTTGAGAGACATGTTCAAAGCTCCAAAGATTTGAAGTTTACAGTGTCTATATGCTTGCTATTTTGGCTAACAGATTTTTGTGTTGAAGCAGCTTGATTTAGACTTTATATTGACTCTTAAAAATATTTTTGAACTTGTACATTGTGCTTATATTACGGGAAAAGTGTACAAATTGTTTTGTTTTAAGGATCACTGAAGATGGCCAAAGCTTTGAAGGTGGCCAAAGCTCCAAAGCTTTGGAAGTTGCCTTGGAATTCTGTCTGTGGTATACTGGCAAACAAATCCTTGTTGCAGGATGACATATCAGGATGTGTGTTTGTTTATTGAATTATTCTAAGTTTATTCTTAATATTGATTATTATTTAGTTATATTTATAATGATTATACTGAGAAACAATAGCTATGCTTATTGGATTAAATGATATGTCAGATAGATCATTATATTGGTGCTATATAATATGTATTTCTTGTCTTAACTTGTGTTCAAATTTTGCAGGGTTAGGCTTTGATAAAATCTGGATGATCAATTAAATATAGTCGTTTGAATTCAGTTGTTAAAGATAACTGTTAGGTTGTTGAGGATTAGCAGGAGTTAGTTCCAAAAATCTCTCAAGTTGTTGCTGCAAGGTTGTTATAAACTGAGTTTGAATTTCAAGCTACAACAGAGAGGTGATTGACAGAGAACACACAAAGAAGATCAGACAACAAAATCTTCAACCACTCGAACAGATTGAGAGCTCAACATTGGAGAAGACCATTCATCTCAATAATTCTATTTTCTCTGAAGAATACTTCAAGCTTTAAGCTTAATCTGTTTATGTGTTCTTCATATTTGTGCTTAAATCTGTATATTCATTAGAATTTCTAAACCTCATTAACTGTTAGAAGGTAGTTGCTCAAGTGAACAACAAAAGGTTCTTATTGTTTCATTAGATTGTAGCTGAAACTAGATTGGTTTGGAACCACAAGCTGTATAGGTGTAAGGGAGTTCACTTAGGCTTGAGATCTAGGTCTAAGTTTGTGATTAAAAAGAAGGTTTTTAAATCCCAGAGGGATAGTATCCCCCAGGCGGAAAGTATGCCCATTGGTGGGTGAACTTCGTAAAAAACCTCTGTGTGCTTTACTTTACATTACTGCATTTCCTTCTGCATACTAAACTGTTCAACACACAGAAGCTCCAAAGCTTTGGAGGATTTCCTGCTTCAAAGCTTTGAAGCTTTAAACAGTTTCAATCAATTTCTATATTTTTCCAAAGCTTTTACAATCTATCAAATCCTTATGTTGAGTTTCAAAATACCATTTTTAGAAAAATATTGCATACTCTATTCAGCTCGCCCTTCTAAAGTATCTTGATCCTGTTTTATACCTGAATTACACACTTTCAATTGGTATAAGAGCTTGGGTCACTATAAAGATCTAACCATCTTGTGACAATGAGTAATGTAGGTGATGGTGGATTCTCACAAGGAAGGGTAGCCAACAGACGTCCACTGATATGTGGTGAAAAATTTATTCATTCAAAAGCATTGATGAAGATGTTCATCATAGATCAAGACATGGAGCTATGGTCAATCACTCAGAATGGCCCCTTTATAATCTATTCTACTGCAAATGGAATCAGAACTGTCAAGACTGAAGAGGATCTTTCTGAATTGGAAAAGGTATCAAATAATTATAAAGATATGAACTTTGAAAGTTTAATGCAAGTAAATAAACAGGATCTAATAATCTAGAATGGGGGGGGGGTCAATAGAGTATGGAAACTTTTTGCTCAAATCTAGTCTTTTGAAACTTCAAGTAAATGTGCATTTGAAATCTCAAAACTTTGAAAAAAGATTTGAGAAGCTAGAGATGCAACTGCAGAAAACAGTAGCTTCAAAGCTTTGAGATTGGAAATCCTCCAAATCTTTGGAGTTACTTGTTTTGAATAGATAAATAACAGATATAAAAAGTAGTAAAGTAAGGCACAAGAACACTAGGATTTTTACAGAGATCAGTCACAATTGTTCCTAGTCTCTGCCTGAGGGATCTAATCCCTCCGGAATTTCAACACACTTCTTATTAATCACCCAGATTTAGCCCTAGATCTCAAGCCTAAGTAAGCTACCTTACAGTTATACAGCTTGTGCTTCCCAACCAATCTATTACCAGCTACAACCTGTTGAAACAATAAGAACCTCTTTGGTTTTCTCTTGAACAACTAAACTTCTAAGTTTGTGAGGTTTAGAAACAAGAATGAATGAAACAGATACTATAAAAGTTGAAGAACATAGAAGATATAAGTAGATGAAGCTTGGAAGTGTTCTTCAGATTGGATGAATGATCTTCTCCTCTTGTAGTGTTGATTGGCTTGATTGTTTGAAGAGTTGTGTAATTAGATCTCCCACGTATTAAAACCTCTCCAATCTCTGTTGATCAGCCTCTCTTTCAGTGTCTCTCTATTTAAAATTCAAACTCCATCTTTTGTCAACAACCTGCAACAACTTGAGAGATTTTAGGAAATGAATTCCTACAAAACCTCTCCCCTGAGATGCTTCTTTCAACAACTATGTTTGAATATATTTTTGAATTTGTTCATGAATGTTTGGACGACCAACAATTCTACACAATCTCAGCCACAAAGATCAAACAAGATCAAGAAAAATTAGTTACACAAAATCTGATCTATTAGACAGTCAGTTCCTGCATAAACTCGAGCTGATTTTGACTTAGATAAAATCCTATTTAAATATCTAAAAGTGTATATAACTGTAAGACAAGATGGATAACATATTAAGAAGTTAGAGTAACTCCCAATCCAATAAATAATCAAGAAAACTCGTCCTGCATACAAAAATCAGTTAAGCAGTTCTGAGCATCAAGGCAATCTCAAAGCTTTGAAGCTTTGATTGCGAGCTCATATGAATAACTTTGAAACTGAATCCTACAATCTTCAAAACGAATTCAAACAAAAACATAAGCTCAATGATATTTGTTAAAGTTAATAGTGAATGATTAAATCTCCATTTAGTCAAATCTTCCAGCTAGTTAGCATAAGCAAACAATATCTCAAAGCTTTTAAGATTTGAGAATTTAACAGTTCTGATCCTTTTGGCTTTCATCATAAAAGATGAAACTCCCTCTGAGTTTGTAAATACATTCATGCTCAAAATTATTAACTATCAATCTCCCCCTTGGTGAAAGACAAAAAAAAAAATATTATTGCTTTCCAAGATTTCCTGCAACTCAAAGTTACCATTTAGTCTTAATAGGATAAATCATATCACACACATAAGAACAAGCACAACAAAGATATCTAGAAAAACAACTGATAGCATAAAAACTATTGGAAGTAAGAACTATTGGAACCTTCTTCTTCTTCTTCTTCTTCTTCTTCTTCTTCTTCTTCTTATTATTATTATTATTATTATTATTATTATTATTATTATTATTATTATTATTATTATTATTATTATTATTATTATTATTATTATTATTCAATAATTTCACCAGAATCAATGTTGGTATCTTTGCTCTCAGCAGATGGAATCTTCTCCAAGTCCAAACACTTGATGAAATCAGTAGACAAGTCAAATAGCCCTTACTTAAGGTCTTCAATTCCATCTTCCAGAACCTCAACTCTATCAAGAACATGAGAGAAATCCAAACTGTAAGGTGCTTAGATGTTGTTGCTGCTCTAGGTTTGATAAAATCCTTCTCTTACAACTCTTTTGCAGTTAACTCACTATAAAACTTCCACTTTCCTTTCCTAGTATGAACCACACCAATCCTTAGAAGTGAAGCCTCATCAACCAACCCAAAACTAGTGGCAATCTTCTCGTCATCCTCCAAGGGTAATTCAAAGTGTTTAAACAACAATGGCAACAAATTGGCATAAGGCAATGAACGATTCCTAGTTCTTTCACCACAGTACACCCTATGTTCCATGAGAACAATATTCAAATCAATCTCAAAGCCTATGGATATCAAATACATCAGTACTAACACCCTGTATGTCACCAATTCCTTGGAATGCTCTTTGGGAACTACACACCTCATGATAATGGAGAAAATAATGTTGGCTTCACAGTTTAATACACAATGTTTTAACTGCTTTGGTCCAGTTGGGTTCCCTCCAAGAAAAACATGGATTTGGTTAACTCCAAAAACTCTCTTCTATCTGGATGTACATGTAACTTATACTTCCTAGGCACACACTTTGTGGTCTAACTTAATATCCACCCCAGCCACCTTAGAAGTAAGGATGAAACTGTCATTATCATAAACTTCTTGAACCAGATTCAAATAGCATAACCTATTTAGCCTAGGATATGCCTGAGAAGGTGGATTCAAAAAATTTACCAACATAAGAATCTCTTAACTTTCTAATGTAGTCTATGTCAAATTTCTGTAACAGTTCATCACTTATAAGACTACAAAAGGCTACCTTACAAGATGAATATCCATTCATCTAACCTCTCTAACCTTAGGATTTATAAATAAGGATTCAGGCAAAAGATGCTTACCAAATCCAGAAGCTTTCTTGGTTTTTGCTGCACTATGATTAACCCTCTTCTTCTTTGTTGGTAGATCAACCTTCTTATCCTCTGGCTTCTTCTCTTTTGGAGATGGAGCACTTTTCTTCTCATCTAACTTCTTCTCTGTACTAACCTCTTTCTTCTTCTTTCCTAGTTGATCTCCTTTAATCATACTCTTATGTTCCTTAGGTTTCACCACTTCCTCTATTGCAGACTCAGATAAAGAACCTTCTTCTTGAACTTCCTTTCCCTTCTTGATCTTATTTGAAGGTGGAGAATTTTCTTGAATGCTGGCTGTTTCATCTGAATATGATCCATGAGTGGTGATCTTTCTGTTAGCCTTCCTCTTCATCCTCTTAGCAGAAATCTGACCTTGCTGCTTGATCCTCTCTGATTTTGCGCTCCATTGGGTTTAGGGTTTCAGAGTGAAAGGGGAGAATGCAGGTATAAATATAACACAGATACTCTAAAGGGGGGGGGGTTGAGTAGAGTATGCCAACTTTTTGCAAAACTTGTAGAAGAAAAGAGTTTTTGTGAAGAGTAATAAAGTTCAAGGCCTTGAAAACAGTTTCAAGCCTTTGGAATGATACAGTTTGAAAGAAAACAGACAAGTCTTTTTTAAGGCCTTGAAAAGAGTTTCAAACCCTTGAAAACAGACTAGTTTGAATGCTGCAAAAATTAAGTATGCAAAAGAAACTGTAAGTGCAAGAGACACGGGATTTATAGAGTTCAGTCCACTTGGACCTACATCTCTACCTCAGGGATCTTCTCCCTGCAGGATTTTCAACACAATTCTTATTAATCAAAACCTGAGCCCTAGATCTCAATAGATATGCCTTACTCTGTTACAGCTTGTGGTTCTCTCTAACCTATCTAGTACCTGCTCTAGCTAACTGATTAACTAAGAAATATCTATTTTTCACTTTGAACAATCCTTGAGAGTGAGAGATATAAGTATTATAATAATGATATACAAATGGAGTACAAGTCAGAAGAACACTGAAAGTGTAAAACTGCAGTGAAGAATGCAGTGGTCTTCTGTGAGTTGGATTGTGATAATGATGTGCTTCTTTGATGCTTATCAATCCTGAAATGTGTCTCTAACTTTTCCCCTTGAGTGTTGTGTGTTGTTGCTTCAAAATGAGCTCTACTTATACTGCTCAGAGCTCTGCAAATCTTCCTATATTTTCAGCAACAACATCCTACTTTGTAGGCAACAACTTTGACTCTTTTAACAGCCTTCTCCAACGGATAGTTGAACATAATATTCTGAGATATTGATCTGATCTTGTCTTTAAAAAAATTGAGAAGCTTTCAAGAGTATCTGATTGATCACAGAATCACATTCTCTCCAAGTTTCCTTTCCTGCAAAATCCAGATTAGGAAACCAATCCTGTAAACTAGGAAATAATATTTCCCTACAAAACTAAGTCAAACAGATGGATTAAATGGTGTTAGATATAACAAAATCGTTTGTCTTTCATCATCAAATAATAACAGATAAAGCATAGGGATGAGAAAGGTAGAATCAGATCAGAAGAGTTCAGAGAAACTCCCCCTTAGAATATGCATACAGGTCAGACAGTTTCAAGGATTTGAATCCTGTTTCAAGGCCTTGAAATAGCTATGCTATTCCAAACCTGTGAAACTTGATTCAACGCTTTGAAAAATGATTCAAGGCCTTGAAATAGCTCTTCTATTTCAAGCCTGTGAAACCTGTGAACTTACACAGAGAATTGAGAGAGAAATAGAGAGAGATATAGACGGAGAGAAAGAGATGAAGAATGAGAGAAATAAGGCCTGATGTTGGCTTAAGTAGGTAGAAGAGTTTGATTGAAAGAAGGATTGCATGCAAATCAAATTTTGAAAGATATTCTTAAATATTTTAGGATATTTTGACCAAATCCTCTGAACTTACAAAATATTTTAGAGTTATCTAAAATGATATTACAGAATATTTCGTGATCCAAATTTTAAATACAAATAAACAAAATATTACTCACAACTTTGAAACAGTGGCACAAAGCTTTAAAAAATTTCAAGGCTGCCAGAAAACTTCAAAGCTTTGAAGCATACTTTCAAGGCTTAAGAAAGTATGATCTCAAGGCTTTGAGATTTTCACACATAATACAAGTAAGAGCTAATACTCCTCCTAAACCAATGCATCCTTGTTTAACATACCCAATTCAAACCTTAGGGATGCAAACCTCTCATATGGCAAAGCTTTAGTGAAAATATCAGCTACTTGCATAGTAGTTGAAATAAAAGTTAAAGATACATCACGTTTCTCTGCACGATCTCTAATAAAATGATGTCTGATAACTATATGCTTAGTCCTTGAATGCTGCACTGGATTCTTTGATATTGAAATGACAATTGTATTGTCACAGTTGATAGGCACATTTTTTAATTCATATCCAAGATCTCTTAATTGTTGAGCAATCCAAAGTACTTGTGAGCAACAAGCACCAGCTGCAATGTATTCACCTTCTTCAGTTGACAAGGATACTGAGTTTCGCTTCTTTGAATGCCAATTAATCATTGATGAGCCAAGGGCTTGGCAAAATCCTGAAGTACTTTTCCTATCCACTTTGTAACCTGCAAAGTCTGCATCTGAATAACCACTCGAAAAAAAATTAGTTCTTCTTGGATACCAAAGCCCCAAGTCTTTGGTTCGATTCAAATATCTAAATATACTTTTAAAAGCATTCAAATGACTTTCCTTAAGATTTGCTTGAAATCTTGCACACATACTTACACTAAACATAATATCAGATTCGATATATCTGAAGCTCGTTAATATTGATATATGAATAATTATGCAGAAGGAGCTTAGATCCCTTGATGATGAAAGCCAGAAACACAGGCTATTTCTAAGTGCCACAACTTCAAAGCTTTGAGGCACTGTAGCTATGCTATATATATACATGTGAGTATGTGACTAACTGTTTTGTGCAGGACTTTGATTTTGGTATGAACTGAGTTATAAAAGTTTACATACAACACTGTGCAGGCTTTAGTAATCCTTGTTTTGGATGGATTAACATTATATGCAGGTTTGAGTTGGATTGAAATTCAAAGTTCATTATAATGAATTAGCAGACAAAGCTTCAAAGCTTTGAGATTTACTGAATATTCTTCACTGCTAAGTTCATCTGGTTAAATTTGTGTATGCAGGTTATCTCTTTGGGATTCATAACTTTTTATGAATCTATTATTGTCTATTAATACTTATTCCATAATGAGTAGATGATATATTCATCAGATTGGTTGTATTAGATGAGTTTATTTTCAGACAAAACCTAGCCCAGTTTTTCTCATGAACTGTTGGCATATTGCTGATCAAATTTTGATGCTAGTTTGTCTGGATATTGTTTGATCTTGTTTGTTAAGTGTATGCAGGTTTATTGGGCGTTCCAACGTCCATAAACAAATCAAATAGCTATCCAAACATGGTTGTTGAAAGAAGCATATCAGGGAAGAGGATTCTTAGGTTTTCAGTTCCTAAAATCTCTCGGTTTGTTGCGGGCTGTTATTTAAAGAGATCGGTGCTTTGAATTTAAACAGACACAGAGATTGAGACTGACATTCGTGAGATTTGAAGAGTGCTACAAACAGGAGAGTTCATATAATTCAAATCTTCTAATTCATCAGGCCATTGACATTCCATAAGCAAGATCACTCATCACTGATTGAAGAACACTTCCAAGCTTTACTGCTTATCTTTATTCTGTGTTCTTCACACTTGTACTAAACATGTATTATCATGTGTTCTTAAACCTCACAAACTTAGAATTTTAGTTGTTTAAGTGAACAACAAAGAGCTTCTTATTGTTTCAACATGTTGTAGCTGTAACTAGATAGGTTGGGAACCACAAGCTGTATAGGTGAATGATAGCTCACTTAGGCTTGAGATCTAGGGCTAAATCTGGGTGATTAATAAGAAGTTGGTGGCTAATTTTAGTGTATTGATATAGGTCAGCTTGAAGACCCAATCTTTAAATATTTTCTACATTGACTAAATGTCGATCATCTCTTGAAGGGACTGGTATTAAGAGCAAGTTTGGTACATTTTGGCTCGTCGGGGGGCGGATTTGTGAACATTTGAGCTATATCCAATAATATGAAGCATTGCTTTGATGACCATTGCCATAAATAATAGGAGGATCGTTTGGCGCCTCCGGCCGGAGCTCTAAATAACAAAACTCTGTACATAGTCCTAAATCTATTTGAAATTTTTAGTGTTTCACTTTCCCATTACCAAAATCAGAATATCAACTTATCACAAATAAATTTTCTGTAGTTATAAGAGGATTCACTATATACATCCAAACAAATTATGAGTAGAAATCATGCATTTCATACTTTTTCAAGCAATAAAACACTCATTCGAGACATCACACAAAATACTCACATTTTGATATTTAAGGGTCGCACATATCTACTTGCCAATGAGAAAGGAAAGGAAAAAATCAAAGCTAGCACTCTTTTTACAACGCTTGTCTCATATGAAGTTTGGCCTCACAGTCAATGTCGTAATACGATCACATACGTCAATTGCGAAAAGGTCCTCAACACTGACTGGATGTTCACAAGTAAAGTATAAAACATATTAGCATATACCCTCTATATGAGGTTTTATGAAAAATGCAGTGAAATGCAGGTCATGCAAGCTAACTTTACCAAAACGCCCCTAATATTCCAAAATTTCCAAGTACAGTCACTGACTGTACCTGGACCCCAAATTATACCCATAACGGTCTAACAACATGAAAAACAGACTCCCAAATGTCCCATATGAACCTAGCATTGAAATCTACAACTTTTAGTAAATTATACTTAGGCCCCTAAAGTTTAGTAAGACTGCAAAAAGGCCCCATCTGTTGACTTGGTCAACCCTAGCCGAGAATGACATACGAGTACTCTAAATATCATAAAAGACATGATTACGAACTCCAAGTTACTAACTTGATCTCAATTCAAAGATTAAGTGAAATTAATATTTTGTCCCTCCGATACAGTTCAGTCAAAAGAGGGTTTACGGAAAGTCAAACTTGGTCAAGCTTGATATTTAGACTCAGAATATGAAGACGTTCATGAAGAATGATAAGGCTAGAAATGTCGTTGAAACTGGTTAACAAAGTGGTCCATATCACTTGGGATTTGGTAGCTCGACACTACAACAATTTTTAGAAACTTTTTTTAAGAAAGTTTATTGTTAAAAATTTCTAATTTTGAAAATGACCATATCAAACTAACTCAAAAATGAAAAAGAACAAAGTATCATCTTAAAATTCGCTCTCATAAGTTTGAAAGGAATGGTCTCAAGGTCTTCTAAGTCAAAAGTCATTAATCTCTCGTCGAACAATTAACATAGTAACATAAAGAGTTGTAGATTCACATTAAAAAACTATAGAAAGCATTTCGATAAATTAATAAGCATGTCACATACGTACTGCGCATGCAAACAAGCAAGTAAATTTTGCATGATACAAATCAAAATTAATGATAGGTAGACAAATCAAAATTAATGATAGGTAAGTACCCCCAACTCTCGCCGGCTTGTCTACTTTATTATTTAACAAATTGAGTTATACTACTTTTTTTTCAAAATTTTGAAATATGTTACTTTTTTATTGTCTACAAATGCAAATTGAGAAGTCACTTTAACCGGAGAACCGACGCTCTGATACCAACTGAAACAACCCAGGATCTCGGTTCAGGGTTACAGAGACAATCGATAACCAAAAGTAGAAACATATCTATGAATGTTACAATTTAGCTAATAAATACAATAAAATTTGAGAAGACAAGTTTACAAGATTAATATATTCAAAATAAGTTATGTGATCTAACTTAAGCTAACATCCCCGTCTCGTTCCGCTTTCCCACCCCGACTTGCATTATCATATGGTGGTTTTGTAATAACAAACGTAGACACCACAGCTTGAGAACAATCAGTAAAAAATGAGTAAATAAACAATACGACATGTAAAGCAATGAGTGGCACACAATCATGAGTTGAAATAAATTTAGAGATTTGAAACATTAATAAGTAACTGAGTTGGGAATTTCTGAACAATTATAAGTAATAGCCTACTAAGAACCATGACACGATCTAACCACAAGTGTATGGCCGTCGTGTGTAGTAATATCCGGAAATCCGGGTTTATCGAACCCAAAGGACTTGTCGTGAACCAATTAGTGCTATTAACTTCGTGTGGGCAAGCAATTTGAGAGAATTTTCTAAACTAAATAATTGAAAAGACAAAACAAGTATTTAAATATTGAGATTGAATATGGGTGGAACAACCAGGACACCTCGTTTGCGGAATTGCTAGGATTCTCTTGTTGACGACGTTCTATGATTTGTGAAACACAGACGAATTTATGTTGCTAATTGAGCAATAATAACCCACCGATTTACCAAGTGCGCATCCTATGCATAGGTTAGATTAAAACTGAGTTACCAAGTTCTAATTATCCCTAAACATGCATTAACGTTGAATTCTACTCGAACGATCCCAATTCTTGCTTTCACTAAGAACGGGTGATTGTTTACTTTTCCGATTTAAACAAGTACCGAGTTACCAAATAATTTCAAACTGAGTTCTAGCTAACAAGACGTCTCCAATTAACTAGGTGAGATGAAGATCGCAAAACAATCATAGAAAACGTAAAAACATCAATTAGTTTTTATCAAAAATTGAATCTCACATCACAAAACGCGTAATCAACATGAAAACCCTAACCCAAAACTCGAGTCCTGATTTAAAAGGTTTAGCTACTCCAAAACATGATCACAATACAAGTTTTCATGATCAAAATAGCAAAACTAGAGAAGAAAAAAAGTTTGAGAAGCCAAACGAATGATCCAAGTGCTCCCAAGCTTCACCAATTGTTCCTATCTCTCCAAGACGTTTCTCCAGCGTGAGAATACCCCCAAAAATGTGCCCTAACTTGATCTAATATCATTCCATAGAGTTTAGAACAAGTTACAAGAAATTACAAAACACCCCCGGGCGTTTATGACATTTTTCTGCACTGAAAGTAGGTCATGTGACCTACTAAGTAGGTCGTGCGACCTACTGGGCGTGACAACTAGGTCGTGCGACCGGTCAGGTATGTCGTGCGACCTACTAAAAGTTGCTGAAAATTTTAATTAGGTCATGCGACCTAATTGAGTAGGTCGTGCGACTTACTTCCTTAGCCAATTTTTCAGCATTTTTTTCTCTGACTTTCTCTGTACCATAGCTTTCTCGTACGACGTCTGTTTTAGCTCTGTGACCCGCCATTAGAAAGCTCTTCGAGCCTACTTTCAATTGCCACCGGTCTCATCTCCATATTCATTGTAAAACTCAAACTATCCTCAAAACATACTTAATTTTCTCTAAAACATCCTGGAAAAGCAACTAAGCTTTTTGAAAAGCAAATAAGGACCCGGATTTTGATCCTGAACTCCAATGAATGTGATCAATTAAGACATTTGGCATACATAATTTGGCATACAATTAAGACATTTGGAAGAAACAATTTGAATTTGGCAGATACACATTCTTAAGACATAATTTGGCATACAATTTGGCAGAATAATCCCATGAACAATTTGGCATAACAATGTGCCTTCGATAGCCGGACTTTATCCATCCCCATGAATAATCCCAATTGTATGCCTCTAGGTTCTTTTAATCTTATTAAATCTACCTAGTTGTGTCCACCCTCTTACTTAAACAATTGCACATTGTTACGTGTCGTCGCATCTAATCACGATAAACCATGTTGCCATGCTTTGGCACGCACAATCATGGGATATAGTGATCATGATGAGTATATATATGAACCCTAAAATAGATCACATCTCCATGCGCTTCCATCTTTTTGTCCATCCTTCATAGTTTTGTGGAATGCTCCATGCTCCATCTCCATGGCTCCAATGTCTTTGGGCTTCTTTTCTTCAATCTTGGCTAACAATCTATTTTATCTAGCTACACCTATACTAAATAAAATAAATCTCACAAGTTGAGGAAAAAGACGACTCGCAGGCCGTAAACCTTAATTAATTATTACATTAATTGATCAGCTCGCAGACCGTAAAAAAAACCACAAAATAAACATTCACACACAAACCACAACCTAGGTCCATATCCAACCACCATATGAATAGCACATAAACTGTTAAAAGCAATTTTAACGCGCTTTTTCAATTTTTAATTGTTTTGGAAGAAGTAGGGTCAAAACAATCCAAAAAGAACTTCCCAATGGGGGCCGAACCCTTCTAGGAGTTGTTTCCAAAAACAACTCCTTCCTTGTTGCCCAATCCAAGTTGTTTCCATGTTAAAAAACTCTTTTTTCAAACATGTGCCCCAACCCTAATCTTCAAACCAAGAAACTCACTAATTTTTTGAATCCAATGCATAATTAGATCTTGTTAGATTGAATCTCCATTCAATTGCATCTACTATGCTAAATTTGTCGTTTTACGCGATAAACATCAATTTAAAGTGTTAAACAACAAAATCGTAACACATAAACTACGTTATGCTCTACGACATGTGGCTCTGATACCACTTTAGGGTTTTGAACATGGAATCGCAGCGGAAGAAGATAATTATTCCGTTCAAATCCCTCCAAGGATCACAAGTCAAGAACAAATAACGATAGTAAAGGATTAATATGTGTTTACCTTTGGGTTCTCCTCTGATGACTTGAAACGCGAATAATGTCACGTTCTCTATGGTTGACCCACGCCTAGGATAGAGAATCGGACCTCCCAACCTTCTTGTGCTAGCTAGAACGGAGGAAGGAGACAACGAAATCACGCCACAAAGCCACAAAGGATGGATTCGGCCTCCTTGTGTGGCCGACGGGTTGGGGCGGCGGGTAAGGGGCGGCGGCCTCTTACTTGCTTGCTCTCAACTCTTTTCTCTCCTCTCAATATGTGTTATGAATAACATGTATTGAGAGGGAAGGAAGGAGTTCCTTTATATAGTCCAACTACTCCTAGTTGTTTCCATAAAGGGCCCAATACTAATCATATCCATATATGGACTAGTATTATTTGCTAATTAGTCCTACTAAGTTAGCAACTTGTTGCAATATGATCCTTTTAATTAATCTCTATTAATTAAGTATCTTTTCCAATTATATCCATATGGCGTGTGACCCCATAGGTTTGTACTTAATTGGTAGTAACTATTTACATGCATGGAGCGGTGTCTAGCAACACATCGATGCCACCCAATTAATAGAAATAGTCATCTTGACAAACCTTGTGATCTTATTATCGCATCCCTTTGTCTCATTATCCGGATTGAACACAAGACAGACAAGTCACACTCGTATATCCAATCCATGTTTCTCGATCCTGGGAATAGTCATATCCATGCATATGACATCAATATCCCCATATTGATTCATATGAGTCTGGCCAGACATTCCATAGGCGCCATCCCTCAAGTGGCCTCGGATATTTGCTCCCGTTATGTGTGAGGGACAAATCCTATCTACATCACTCACCATCTCTAAGCTTGCTTCCTATTGTGCCCAACAGGCGCTTTTATAACTACCCAGTTACGCAGTTGCGTTTGACACAATATTCCACAACTAGAGGATCTAGTGACTTCAAGTCTAAGGATGATAATATCCTATCACCGCGAGAAGCGCTTGTGACTTTACATAACTTGTATGTAGCCTTCTCGGATTTGGGTCAATCCAGTATGTCATTACACCTAATACATACCCATGTGTTTGATCGTGATATCTCCATATCAATCCAACCTCATACTAGTCTATAGATGATCGTCCTGTTAATCATTATATTTGACTAGGGATATTTAAGATAAACAACACGATTTGTAAAACTAAGGACTTCATTATATCAAATATCTCCATAAATAATACAATGATTATTCTAGCCAATTCATACTAAAATTAGATTGCCTCTAGGGCATCTATTCTAACAGCTACCCACTACCTGTAGCTATAGCTTCTTGTGGAGAGGAGGGATGTAGTGGTGGTTATACGGTGGTGATGGTGGTTATTCTTGGTGGAGAGGAAGAAAATTGAAGGGGAGGTTGGAGATGATAATGATTCTCTCACCATTTCAGTCCAAGTGGAGGAGGAGATGATTGACAAGCTTCCACCATCACTATTAAGGTGTCAAAATGAGATTGACAAGTGTCTCACATGCATGGGGTGAAAGTGTAGTTTTCCAAAATTTCGGGTACAAATAGAATTAGAGGTTCTACTTAATTTTAGAGAACTCCACTACCACCCCGAACATTTCTAGTGCTTCAAAATCATTCCAATAACTTTTCAAAATTACAGAAACTCCAAAGTTCCAACTTTAAAGACATGAAAAAAATATATATATTTACATTTACCCCCAAAGTCTTGATATTGCACTGAGAACCGATTGAGAATTAAGGGTTTCACAATAATGGGTGAAAAGTAATGATTTGGTCATTTAGAAGTGTCTCTTGGTTTGCATGACCCTAAAAATTGTCGCACTGCCTCGATAGCTGTTGAATCGTGTTAATGTGGGTTCGCGCACGTCCCTAAAGGACTGTTAGTGTTTATGACACGACTCTACGGATTAGTAGGCTATGATGAAAATGGGGGCTAGGGTTTCTTTATATCTGAATTAAAGAGTGTCTTACACGCGCGTTCTAGTTTTGCGCTCAATCTCGTTATGTGTGAGATTCAGGGGCAAAAGGGGGCTAATGTAGATACCTTAATTCAACTGTACTAATGCTTATCCATGTGGCACCCGCATGTATGACTCGTCATTATTTCATATAATTGTATAATAATAACAATGTACTCGCACATCTGTATGGGGTTTGTGAGATAGGAAATTCTCGCATATAATCATGGTATACTCAGAAATTAAGGGTTTAAGTGGTCTGGAGGCTAGAATAAGGTCCGTCGCGTGCGAGCTATGTATACGATCACACGCGACCCTTGTATGTTACTCAGGAGACATGCGATACACCCGCCTTTATATGCGGTCGACGGTTACACATGCAGGAAAGTTAGATAACCACTCCCTCCGGTACCGTAATATAACTACTCGTAACCCTTTTCCTTAAGACCAGTATATAAAGGAGGGTAACTCTCTTAATAGAGGTTTGGATCTTTTATGATTCTTAACCCCATTGTTTTACTGTATTTCTTTTGAATAACACACTTGGCTTACTCTCGTCCCTTATCCTCGGAAATCCTCCTTCACCTTACTTAAGTCTTTGTGTATCGTTTGTAGTACTAATCTACTGCAGGGAAAAAGAAAGATGCAGTCCAAACCCCTTCCCCATCCACATTATACTTTGAGTTTCGGTCCACGAGTTGGGAACGGGTTTGAAATTTTGTTCAATGTTCGGGATTGAATTTGAATATTGACCCGATAAATTAGTTGGTATTGTATGAAAATTTCCAGATTCCCGCCCGGTCCAACCAAGCCCCTGCATCGTGGTCTTCTAACTTTAATAGAAAGTGAAAAGTCTGTCGTTGTTGTGGACGTTAAACCAAAAGAACAATCCTCAAAATATGCAAAAGAAGAAACAAAATAAATGTAGGAAGAAACAGAAGAAGAAAATGAAAAAAGGTAATCTACGTCGAGGAATTGTAAATATGTAAAGTCACGCTCACGCCCTACGAATCATCGTTGTTTCTAGAAAAAAGCAGTGTAGAAGAAACGAAAACAACCCACCCCACTACCAGTCAACTATTTTGAATTTTCTTCATTCTATGTTTCGTCGCCTTCAATCGGTTCCTAACCCTTCACAACACTCCACCTTCTTTCCCTTCATAATTCCCTCTCCACACGTCTCCAATTCCATGTCTCAGGTCGATTTAGCAACCCTCGTCTCTGCCTGCGCCGGCGGAAGCAGCAACGGTCGAAAGATCGCCTGCGAAACACTGGCAGATAAAGACGATGAACAAATCCAGGACACGATCGAACCAGATCTCGCGTCAGATGCTCCTCCTGAATCGTTCTGGCTCTCCAAGGATGCCGAGTACGATTGGTTCGACCGCAACGCTTTTCTCGACAGAAAAGAGTCGACAAGAGGGAATTCGAATTCCGCAAATTTGAACCCCAATTTGCACCCCTCTTCCAACCCGTCCTCTCAGAGATTCTCGAAGATGATTGGGTTGCCGAAGACTCAGAAGACTAGTTACGCGGATCCGACGAAGCGGAAAAACACAATCCGGCTGTTTCCCAAGCGGTCTGGTTCGGTCGTGAAAGCCGGCGTTGCAGAGCCGTCGTCTCCGAAAGTGTCGTGTATGGGGAGAGTCAGATCGAAGCGTGGGCGGAGGAAGTCGACTGGATCTACTGCAAAGACTGGGTCGACTGAAAGTAAAAGGAACGGCAGGTGCGGGGGTTGTATGCCGATTTTCCGATCCGGTCGGCGTACAAAACCGGCGGATCAGGTGGAGGAACCGCCACCAAGGAGTGTGGCTTCTAAAATCGGTGATTATTCGGTGAGAGCTGATACGGCGACAGTGGCGGAGCCTCCGGGTTTGGGGGGAATGGCGCGATTCGCGTCAGGGCGGAAATCCTCGGCGTCGTGGATTGCGGATGACTTGGGCGCGGAAACAAGATAGTGACGTGGCGTAATATTCGAGGCAGTGTTTTCAAACTCGTTATACGTGCGCTCGTGTTCTTGAAGGGAGTTGGAAATTTAGGGGTTGGTTATGATGATGTGGCAGTTTATTTTTTCCTTTTTGTGTCTGTTTAAAGTAAAAGCAAAATACCATTATACTGTGACACTCTCTTTTTCCTCTATAAGATTTTTTTTTTTTTTTTTTTTTTGGTGTACATGACTTTTTTATTCTGAAAAATATTGGGAGAGGGCGTTTGAGCCCCCGATGGGGGAAGATTAATTTCGGCCAGCGACCATGGCACTGTTGAACGATTCAGAGTGGTTGGATGTAATTATGTCGAACCTCCTACTCCTGCAATAGATACGAGCCCATTTCTCAAATCAGACCGTCTTGGTAAGGTACCGACATATCGTTAATCCGGAAGCCGCATTCTTGCCAGTGCAAGCTAGGCCAAGTCCCTTGAAGGCTTGTGAGAATTATTGGTAGTTGTTGGCAAACTCCGCCTTGTGGAATCAATAAATGAATGACTGATTCGGGAAATTCTTAGCAAGATTTCCCTTCAAGTGATAGTAACAGAATGCATGATCCACTTCACTGTACACTCTTTCGACTGCATTTTTGATTGCCTCTTGTCTGTCAGACACGAAAATTGTTCCCAGATGATTGTTAACAATCAAAGTTATTTTTGTCGGAACCGACTCCACGCCTCAGTGTCGGGTTTTGTAACAGATTACGCGGCGAAATTAAACAAATAAGATCCGCACCAGGGATCACAGGAAGAGACATCATAATGATAGTAAATGTTCAATTAACGATGTACATTGCTTGTCTCCGGTGATGACTTCAAACGCAAAATTGTGTTTGCGTCTCTATAGCTAGTCCACGCCTAGGATTAAGAACTAGATTCCGCCACACCTTTGTGCTAGCAACCGGTAGAGGAAGCACTACTAGAAAAAATGACTAAAACGGCGGTTGGAATAAGGCTCCGCTGTTTTTGGAATATGTAAAGGGCGGTTTTTGCGTAAGCGCCATAAATAAGGGAGGTTAAATATAAACCGCCGTTTAAATGATCTTGTATACGGCGGAAAAAAAACAAAGCGTCGATTGTAAATTCGCATAGGGCGATTTCTTAGATAACGCCGTTAGATTTAAGGCGCTATTCTATTTTCCGCCGTTAATATTAACGGCGCAAATTAAAAGCGTCTTCATTACTTTAGTTTTTATCAGATCAAATCTAAGTCGTTCGATCAGAAACCCTGCTGATATAATAACCCAAGCCCTTCCCTTCTTCATTTCACTGCGGCGCACCAATCTCCCTCACAGAGACCTAGCTTTCTCCCACGTTGTTCTCTTCTCAGAGAGACCTAGCTCACTACCTCGTCGTTCTCTTCTCCATGGTGGTGGTGGTAGCGGTAGCATCAGGTATCTCTCTCTTTAGATCTCCTTTCACTGTCCCATCGCCCTGCTTCTCCTCTCACTTGCTTCGTCTTCCTCCTTCACCCCTCCCTCTCGATCAGATTCTCTCTCTTCCCCGTCCCCCTCGACCTGTTATCTCCTTGTCCATCTCGATCTGCAGGTATGTTTGTGGGTTTCCTGGTATAGTTCTCCGTGTCCTTCATCTCTCTACCCGATCTATTTCTCCATCCCCTCCTTCATCTCTCTCTGCAATCTATCTGTCCATCCCCACCTTTTCTCCCTTCGTCCTCTTTCTCGATGCGTTAATCTCTTGTCTCTGGGTTTTAAGATGAAGAATTGCTTAATCAACAGTGGTTGAAGAAACAGTGGTTGAAGGACACGGAGATCCGTTTAAGAACAATGGTTGAAGAAAACTTTGTTTATGAGGAAATTTTTTAGGAAAGTTGTTGAAGAAATCTGGGTTGAAGAATACACGATGGAAAAAATATATATGAAAAAAGCAAAATTTTGAATAAAGAAAAAAGTTACGAAATTTAAATAAAAAATATGAAACTTGCAAATATGTAAATAAATTATGAAAAAACATATGTTGGAAGTAATTTAAAAATATATATTAAAAACACATTTAAGGCGGTTTCTGAACAACCGACGTCAACTCTTAAGGCGGTTTTAAACAACCGACGTTCAACTTCACGGCGCTTTCCTCAATCCGCCGTTATGTGAAACGGCGCCCTAAACGCCGTTACCATGCTTACAACACTTAATTTAACGGCACAAATTGAACCGCTGTAAAAACCGCTATAAGGGCTGCAAAAGGGCGATTTTGAACCTTTATATGGCGGTTCACAAGCGCCATTTATGCAAACTTTTCTAGTAGTGAAGGAAGAGGAAGGATCACACAACGGATACGAAAGAGAGGCTCGGCCTCCTTTGGCCGATGGGTAGGGGGCGGACGACACAAGGGGGTTCGGCCCTCTAGTATTTGTTCTCCATTGCTTTCTCTCCTACTCAAAGTATGTTATGAGCATTAGTTGTGAGAAAATAAGCTAGGAGTGTTCTTTATATAGTCCAATAACACCTTGTTTAACTACATAAAGGCCCCTCTCGTAATCCTACCCATACACGGATTAGTCCAACTTGCAAATTAGTCCTACTAAATTTGCAAGCAGTTACGTATTGATCGTTCTATTAATTAATCATATTAATTAATTCTCAAGTCTAGTTCAATCCTTATGGCGTGTGACCTCATAGGTTTCTACTTAGTTGGTAATAACATTTATTAAAATGGAGTGGTGTCTAGCAACACATCCATGCCACCCAACTAATAGAAATAGTCATTACTTTGACAAACCTTGTGCAAGTATTGTCTCATCCCTTTGTCTCTATATCCGAATTGGACACGAGACATACAAGTGACACTTGTATATCCAATCTATAGTTTCTCAATCCTGGGAATTGTCTTATCCATGCAAATAACATCAATACCCTATATTAAATTATCTGAGTCTGGCCAGACATTCTATAAGCACCATCCCTCGAGTGGCCCATGGATATTTGCTCCCGTTATGTGGGAGGGTAAAATTCTATCTACATCACTACCATCTCTAAGCTTGCTTCCTTATTGTGTCTGATAAGGCCTTTATTACTACCCAGTTACGGTGTAGTGTTTGACGATGTCAAAACACAATATTCAACAACTAGAGGATCTAGTGACTTCAAGTCTAAGGATGACAATATCGTTGCCACTACGAGAAGCACTTGTGACTACATAACTTGTATGTAGCCTTCTCAATGTGGGTCAATTCAGTATGCTATTACTCCTAATGCATACCTATGTGTTGGATCGTGATATCTCCATATCAATCCAACCCCATACTAGTCTATAATTGATTGTCCTGTTAATCATCATAATTGACTAGAGATATTTAAGATAAATAAACACATTTGTAATTTAAGGACTTCATTATATTAAATATCTCCATAAATACTACAATGATTGTTTCTAGCCAAAAACATTGTTCATACTAAAAAGATTTCCCCTAGGGCATCTATTCCAACACTCAGTGCATTCGACATCAATGATTCCTCAAGCTATCAGGAATATGTGGTGTTGAGCGTGTGAGTCAATTGCTACCACTAGATGTCCCTTGAATTTTGTTTTCATGAACGCGGCATCGATTATGATTATTGTCGCATGTACTAGACGACCCTAATGCATGGTCCGAGTGTCAAAAAGCAATACAGAAAGCGCTGTTTTGAATCGAATTTGTAATCTGTAATGTTTCCATCATTCATATCTTTCACCATATGCAGATAAATAGGAACGCCGGTGTAGTTCTCGTATGTCGTCCAAAATACTATTGTCATCGCGTTCGTACGAGCTTCTATGTCCTTGAAGTTAGTGCATGGCTGTTCAAGAGTTCTCTCGCAGAATTTTCTAACCTCTTATGTTGATATCGCCTTTTTTGCTTCGACAAACTGGTCTATCATTCGATCAGCGATATATTGTGCACTACATGCTTTGTTCACTGTGTCTGATCCCAACCTAGGTTTCGATCATGTGTGGTACGGGTTTTGGTGCGCTAGGCGCCATAATCCTCTATATTGTATTATACAAGCACATGCGCGCCAATCACAAGTCTCGTCTTTACAGCGCCAATCTTTCTCGAAGAATTTGGTAATGTGAGGCCTGATTGCATCACCATTTTTCACGGCAGCATCTCGGACATTCATATCAAACTATTTTCTTGATGAAATCATTGATTATCCTAGATTAGATTCAGTTCCATCATATTGCTGGTTATCTGAAGTAACCCCTGATGGCACACGTTGTGGTTCGTCGATGGAGGCAAAGGTTCGTTGCAATCATAATAATTATCATCATCTTCATCATCTTTGTCTTCATGATCACCCTCGCTTCTTTAACCTTCATGAAACATAGAACCACCATCATTACTTTCATGGGTTGTAGGGTTGGTTCCGACAACGACAATGTCCTCATTCACATTGGTTGTGAGTGGATCATCGGCTTCAATGGAATAATCCACAAACCCTGAATCCCACTCAAAAGGTGCCACTGTGACAGAAGACTCAAATGGACACTGTGTCGTGCTCGGAATAGGTGCCATCTTTCAAGGACCTTCAGGAAACTTGATTGTCACATACATTGGAATCACAACATGATATGTTGTGGTTCGCACCCCAAATCCATCTGTTGACACCCAAAAAATTAATTATTTTGCCACTATTTTAGTAGCGCGAATAATGTCATGTTTGACATGCTACATGTGGTAGGGAAAAAATGAGACATTAGTTACACATTGTATAGTTACTAATTAAAATGTGACTATATTCAAATGTAATTAATTTATGCTATTATCTCTCAACATATTAAAGAGATAATAACAAATGGGTTGTTAGTATCTTGTGGATCTCAAATCTCAAGCATACTCACCAAAATGTCCCTGCTTGGTTTGCCTATAAATGGAGGTTCATTCTAAGAGGAAAAAAAGACAACACACCACATGACAACACTATAAAGTTGTAAAGGCTACAAAAGCTCTGACGAAAACGCCACCAAGGCCCGTAGGACTTCAATCCATCTATTAGAGATCCAAACTCCGTCAAATCGAAGATCATTAGTCGAAGCTCCACCGAACATGCCGCCAAGGCCCGAAGGACTTCATTTCTGCAAAAATCATCAACTCCACTCAAATCAGAGAAAATCAAATCATTCATTCCAGAACAAGTTACTCAGACCCTCGATCGAATAAGAGATTGTAATCCTGTTTTATTAGTTGTCATCTAATTAAATTTGACACATATTTGCTTGTTCCTAAAATCCGAAAAAGAGATTTGGTGTACAAATTTCCGGCACACCCGGTGGTACATTCTATTCCTTTTATCTATTCTTTCTAAAGAATCACGAAGCTTTTAGGATGTCTTCAAAGAAAGGCGTTTCATCAGGTCCGGATCACAAGATCCAGACATTCAAATTTGCAAGTTCTGAAAAAGATGGCTTAGGAGAAAGTTAATAAAGTTTGGGATGAGTTACCCGAAGCAAATCTATGGCCCTAGGCCTCCCTCACATGGTGTTGATCCCCAAATCTACTCCGGTGTTTTGATCCAACCTTCCAGATGTGAAAGATCAACCCATCCAAGTCGGAAGCTCACAAAGATGGTCATGATGCCCTTGGGGAAGGAAGTCTAGCCAGTTCACCAATGGAGAAATCCCCCTCACATTAATAAACTAAAGGAGATCCATATGAAGATGATGTTGCAAAACGCGACGATGAGGAGGACGATGATGACAACTCAAAATATTCCTTAAATGCCGCTGAATCAAAGTCGCACCAGGATGGTGTTCCCACGGCTTTTGATTACTCTATCATGCTTGTTATGACCACGAATGCAATTTCACTAGAAGAGCAATTTTCACTCTTATCCAAGAGCGTGGCGGAAATGAAACTTGCTATGGAAAAACGTGATCTTTAATTTCCAGCACTGATGAACAGGATTGAGAATATGGGAAAGTCAATCCATGTTGTCCAAGGCGTTCCAAGAACTGGGGATCCAGCTAGAAATAACAAAGAAAAGATGCCAAATCTAAATGTTTCGGGAGAAGGTTCCATTCTTGTCAGCCAACTAAAGAACTTAATTGTTGAAACAACGAAGGAGAAGCATGAAAAGGCGGAGAAGCCTTACTCCGAAAGGATTGAGCTCCTGCAATTGCCTACATGATATAATCCTCCAATGTTCAAGTTCTTCAGTGGTAAAGGAAATCCCAGGCAGCATATCGCTCATTTTGTGGAGACATGCAACAATGCGGGTTCGTATAGAGACCTACTTGTCAAGCAGTTTGTTCGAACACTTGATGACTATGATTTTGATTGGTATGGAGATCTTGAGACCAGATCAATCGATAGTTGGGCGTAGATGGAGAACGAGTTCTTGAATCGGTTCTATAGCACGCGAAGGACAGTGAGCATGACCGAGCTCACTAACAATCGATGGAGGAATCTGTGTCTCGATGGCAAAGATAGACTTAGCGAAAGCTCCGACATTGAGATGTGCATCCAAGGTATGCATTGGGGGCTTCGTGTTAACGACATAAAATTGTATGTTTTAGTATGTTAATGAACTCTTCATAACTTGCTAATATGTGTAATCTATCTATTTTAACTCTCTTTATAGACTTATGCTTGTCTTGGAGAGCCTTGGATTGGAGGTGAAACAAAAAAATGTTAATGCTATACATCTCGAAAAAAAAAATGAAAAAAAATGAAAATTATGATAAACTGCACCACCTCCCAAAAATCCACTAAACGATCATACAAGCCCACAACCATATCCCCCATTCTAAAACTCGTTTTTGTTCAAAGCTTTTGAAGTCCATCCTACATGGGTGCTTTTTAATAAGTATGAGAATGTCTAGTTTCATGGGATCCTTTTTTTTGAAGGCATACTTTCTCGCAAATTAGACTTAATTTAAAAAGTTTTTTGGTTCGCATGAGTCACCTTCTACCAAACACCGCCCACATTTGTATGAGTATATGGATAGACGTCCATAGGCTTCTTTCTGAATCTTTGTGGACTTTGAGAATTTATTTGAGGAGACATTTGTGCATTCTTATTTTTCCCCGACCAAAATAAAATAAAATTAGCTAGTAACTCTTAGCATCTTATGTCTTTGAGTTCTCACTTAGGATAGATAATGTGTGTGTGTGTGTGTTTGTAAATATTCAAGTCTAGCTTAGAATTGAGTCAAGCCTTGTCTAGTGAGTGCGTATCTCTCATGATTGGTTTTTCACTAAATTTCTACTCATATCGCTCTCTTTGCCCGAGCACGAGCAAAAAGGCTACTTGGGGGGGGGGGGGAGGGGTGTTAACGACATAAAATTGCATATTTCAGTATGTTAATGAACTCTTCATAACTTGCTTAATCTATCTATTTTATCTCTCTTTGTAGACTTATGCTTGTATTTGTAGTTTTGGTCGTTTTTATATTATTTTGTAGGCAAAGACGTGATTTAGAACGCAAGAGGCTAGTAGGGAGAGCTTGAATGATGAATTGATACGCTTTGGAGGGGGGCAAGAGACGTGAAGAAAGGGCTTGGAGGACTTACTTTGAAGAATATTTGAAGATTTTATGGCAAATTCGCAAGCAAAGAGAAATTTTCAGGACTTAATTGGAAGAATAGTTGAAGATAGAGACCAAAAGTGAAGTTTAAAGAGGCCAAAGTTACATCGGAGGGCGTACTTGAAGTCATTTTAACGGAAGCGAGGATACAATTGCAATACATCAAACATTTTAATGGCTTATTTGAAGGATTATTGACGGATGGGGGTTTAACTCTCACTTTCCAGAAAGTTTTATGAAGGACGGGGATCTGTTAAAGTCTCAAGAGAACTAGGGGGAGCCAATTGCAATTCGGATGAACCACTGCCCCCCCTCACGCGTCTGTCACTACTTTATCTCTCCCCGAACGTAAACCCACGCAAAAACCAAACGGCAGCCATTGAATTTCGACGAAATGCCTCTCTCAGTCCAAATCCGACCCTAGCCTTCACCAAATCGCTTCAAATCAACACCAATTTGCTCCCTAGCCCATCCTCTACATAACCCACATCTCAATTCTTCTCAAAGAGAGTTCCAGAAGAAACGCCCAATTCGCCTAGGGTTCGTGAAGGTACTAAAGATCAATGAAGGAGAAGGTGTGAGAGCAATTCAACGGTAGAGATTAACCCTTGGAGGCTACGAAACCCAACTGAAACATCTATATAAGTCAAGTTGGAAGAAATTTTGGGCTCTCTCAGACACCGACGGTTTACCACACAGTGCTATGTTTTCTCCACTCTCTCTCTCTCTCTCCGATTTCGCCCATTCTGGGTTGGTCTTGAGCTCTCTAAGGATCAAGAACTGAGAAAGAGGAAGAGAGGGAGAGAGAAGGTGGGACTTTTTCATCATTTCTGGGCAGTTTAGTTTGGTTTTGCACTGTTATGCTCTGTTCAGTGCTGCTGCTGTGTTCTTCACTATAGCATAGCAGCAGCAGCTTGATTTGGGTAGTTGCTTCACCGTTAGAAGCTTAGTTTGGTAGTTTCACAATTTTGATAGCTTAGCTTTGTGTTTTAGCTATTTTTGTTCTTAGTTTTGTGTATTTGAATCAAGATTGTGAGGTTGAATTGATGAACAAATTATTGAACTCAAGTTTTGAGTATTGAAAATTCATTTCTCTCACTCTCTTGAATCTATAAATGTCTAGCTAGTTAAATTGTTGGGTTACTTGGTGAAGTTGGATGGCTTGTTGTGAAGTTTTAAATTGTTCTTCAAGTTGTCACAAGTTTGGATGTTGAGTTCACTGAATTTGTGTCGAAAGAAAAATCCGAATGGTTGCTTGATCTTGTATGTCGACTCACTTGGATGAGTACATATCCTTGATGCTTGACATAACTCGATTTTTGGTTTCACTCTTGAATTCATGAACTAAACATTCATCTTTGCTTTAGAATACATGTTTCTTCACTTGATACAAGTTTTGGGTGTTGAACTTCATTTACAAGTTCTCTAGCGAAATCAATTGACCCAACTTCACTTTCATATTGACTAGCTCTTTTGAATCGTAGTAGTATTAGTATTCGTTTCCTTTGTTTCTTACTTGAGTTCTCAAACTTGCTCCATCACTGGTGGTGAATTTGATAGCTCGACAAGCTCTAAAGCCATTGAGAATTTGTTATTTTCTTTAGTTAGTCGTTTGCTACTCTCTTTCTAGTTTAACAAGTAATTGTCTAAACCCTCCTCTCCATGTGGATTCGTCTCCGTACTTACAAGATTTTATTACTTGAGACGATATCCTATACTTGGGATTATTTTTGTCGAACAAGTTTTTGGCGCCGTTGCCGGGGAGAGCCTAGGTTTTAGATTTGATTTGCTTTCTTAGTTAGTTAGTTAGTAGTCTGTTTTTGACATTTTTTCTGGTTGTTTGTGGTTGATTAAGTGTGAGTCATACCTCTCATCAAGTAGTTCTCGTCTACTTGCTTGAAAATATATCTCATGAACATTTTGGACTTGGTGAGAGGCCCAACGTTCCTTCATATCCTTCTTACCATGCATTTACTAGACATGAAAATAATTCTAAGGAATCAATGCGTTCTATACGTGAACGTGCTATTAGAAATGGTGATTATTTTCCTAAGAATGATTATTCTTGGCATGATAGTATGACACTAGATTACACATCTCATGCTTCTTGTGCACAATCACCTCCCTCAAACACTTACATGTTTTTGAACTCTCACGATTCTTGGACTTATCAATATAATGATATCATGTGTGAATCAAGAGGAGTTAATTATTTGGAGAGGGAATCACTTGTGAATGAAGAGCTAAATACGCCTATAAGTGATTCTCTAGAGGAAACACTTCAAAAATATCTCAAAGGCGCAAAAGAACTAAGAGATTCACTAAGAGAACTAAGTGAATCACAAAGTGAAACTGAAGGATCATTTAGAGAAGTAGAAGGATCGTTTTGTCACATGATTGATAGAGTGGAATCCTCATATTAACAATCGCATGATGATGAGTCTCTTGCATATAGTTCTTACTATTCACAATATTAGCCATCATATGAGTCTCAAGTACCTATTCACACACATAACGAGCTTGCTCAAGTTTCTAATACGTGAACGTGCTATTAGAAATGGTGATTATTTTCCAAAGAATGATTATTCTTGGCATGATAGTATGACACTAGATTACACATCTCATGCTTCTTGTGCACAATCACCTCCCTCAAACACTTACATGTTTTTGAACTCTCACGATTCTTGGACTTATCAATATAATGATATAATGTGTGAATCAAGAGGAGTTAATCATTTGGAGAGGGAATCACTTGTGAATGAAGAGCTAAATACGCCTATAAGTGATTCTCTAGAGGAAACAATTCAAAAATATCTCCAAGGCGCAAAAGAACTAAGAGATTCACTAAGAGAACTAAGTGAATCACAAAGTGAAACTGAAGGATCATTTAGAGAAGTAGAAGGATCGTTTTGTCACATGATTGATAGAGTGGAATCCTCATATTAACAATCGCATGATGATGAGTCTATTGCATATAGTTCTTACTATTCACAAGATTAGCCATCATATGAGTCTCAAGTACCTATTCACACACATCACGAGCTTGCTCAAGATCAAATTTTGGATGATGTGCTTGATGAGGGAGTTGTTGCTTCTAGGATAGATGATTGTATTAATTTCTCATTTGCACATTCTAAAGAAGCATGTGATAGTGATATTGGTAGTGAGATTGATATTTTTGATGATGTCTCTTCAACCCATGACATGAGTGAAGCCATTTTGCATGACTCACATAGTGACACATGTGAGGAGGATTCACAAAATGGAAATCACTCATGTGATGAGTTATAAGTCAAATTGGATGCTACCATTCTTGAAGGAAATGTTGTCTTGTCTAGTGCTCATGAAGAGTCTATTACTCACCGGAGTTCCAATGATCATGAGCATCACATATTTTGTGACGAATTAGAGGATACTCTAGGAGAACCCCCTCCACTCTAAATTGTGGAAGAACCTTCAAGTAAGTTGGGGGATTCATGTGTTGATACTCCGATTCATGTAGACTCTTTTACTACATCTTCTAAAGAATTAGATGAGCTTACTTGGGAGAAAATAGAATTTTTGTATGGTAGTGAAGCTTTCTACTCATCTATTCTCATGAAAGATGCAATTTACTTTGGTGAAGACGAGAGACTATTGGCTCAACTAGACCAAGTCAATGACCCAAATTATGAGCCTAAGGGTTTGGATGTGGATTCATGTTCTAAAATGATTTTACCTCTCTCTTGTGAGGCCACATCGCTAAATCCATGTGCCATGCTTAAAAGTGATGATATTGAGGATTCACAAGTTGGCCCTATCTCTAAAGTTTTGGTTTCAAGTAAAATATTGACAACTTATGAAGACCCATTTTATGATTCATGTCATTTGAGGATTTTAAACCCTTTTCTTAAGATGATGCATGATATAACCACTTGCTCTAGCTTAATTGTTAGATTTTACTTGCATCTCTTATTCATATTTTGTGTCTTGCCCCTACTTCTCCTATCTATTTTAATTGATGAATCAATTTTAGGGGAGAAGTACTTTTCTAATAATGAAGTAGGGGCATGGCATGGAAAGAAATTTCCAGGATTGGGGGTGGGATAGTATTAATTCTTTGTTCCGCCTCCCTAGTTGTAAATTAATAAATTAGTTTATCTTTATTTCTTGCATTTTTTTTCCTTTTCTCTTTCTATTACCATTTTGTAGGTTGCTCTTGAAGGAGGACTTGTGCTTGGTGGCCAATAAAGCTAAAATGAGGTCTCTTCTATCCCTTAGCTCTTTATAAAATTTGTATGCTCTTCCATTGTTCTCACACATTGAGAACAATGTAACATTTTAGTTGGGAGGTGTGAAGTGGATATATTACTTGGTTTAAATGGTCTATAGCATGATTTTTCTTTCATTAGTGATTTACATGAAAAATACAGAAAAATGAAAAATTAGAAAAAATTATAAAATTAAAAATTTTGAAAAAATGTGTGAACCTTTCATGAGAAGCATCACTCTTTCCCCGTGTCAAACCATATATTTTTTTCTTTCTTTGATAGTTTTATTTGTGTTAACCTTTCATCTTGAGTCTAGATTTTATTTTCTTATATGATAGCTTTATTGAGTCTTAGGAAATTATAGTTGAGTCACTTATTTTGAAAAAAAGAAGAAAGAAAAATGAAAAATGAAAAAAAAAATGAGAAAAAGTGAAAAGGGGGAATTTTGGAAAGCTAGATGTTTTCAAATAATGAAATCTCTTAGTCCATGTTCTTTTTATTTTTATTTTAAAAATGAATTCTTTGCTTATACTCAATATATCTACACCAATATCCCACCTTCCGCGATATCATGCGTTCTCACAAAACGACACACTAAATTTACGTTTCATGTTTAAGTGCTTAAAGCTAAGTTAATCACATAAACTTTGACGTCTTACTACTTTTTATAAAGGGTGCATTTCTAAAGCTATTTGAACTCTACAAAAAGGATTTAATTCTAATCTTCTTTGCGGTGGAAACTTGTAGCCCACTGGAGTGGTGGTTACCAATGACACCCCATGAGATGTCTAAGAAATAGAGGGGTGTCCGGAGATAATGTTACATCACCACCTAGATAGCTCCCTTGGTTTAGCTTAAAAAGTCCACTCGCTTGTATATTCCTCTATTTTGTTGTGGGTCTTGGAGAGCCTTCGATTGGAGGTGAAACAAAAAAATGTTAATGCTTACATCTCGAAAAAAATGAAAAAAATGAAAATTATGATAATTCGCACCACCTCCAAAATTCCACAAAAGCATCATACAAGCCCACAACCATACCCCCATTCTAAAACTCGTTTTTGTTCAAAGCTTTGGAAGTCCATCCTACATGGGTGCTTTTGAATAAGTATGAGAATGTCTAGTTTCATGGGATCCTTATTTTTGAAGGCATACTTTCTCGCAAATTGGACTTAATTTAACAAGTTTTGTGGTTCGCTTGAGTCACCTTCTACCAAACACCGCCCACATTTGTATGAGTATATGCTTAGACGTCCATAGGCTTCTTTCTCAATCTTTGTGGACTTTGAGAATTTATTTGAGGAGAAATTTGTGCATTCTTCTTTTTCCCCCACCAAAAAAAATTAAAATTAGCTAGTAACTCTTAGTATTTTATTTCTTTAAGTTCTCACTTAGGATAGATAATGTGTGTGTGTGTTTGTAAATATTCAAGTCTAGCTTAGAATTGAGTCAAGCCTTGTCTAGTGAGTGTGTGTCTCTCATGATTGGTTTTTCACTAAATTTCTACTCATATCGCTCTCTTTTCCCGAGGACGAGCAAAAGGCTACTTGGGGGGGGGGGGTGTGTTAACGACATAAAATATTATGTTTTAGTATGTTAATGAACTCTTCATAACTTGCTAATATGTGTAATCTATCTATTTTATCTCTCTTTCTAGACTTATGCTTGTCTTTGTAGTTTTGGTCGTTTTTATATTATTTTGTAGGCAAAGACGTGATTTAGAACGCAAGAGGCTAGTTGGCAGAGCTTGAATGATGAATTGAGACGCTTTTGAGGGGGGCAAGAGACGTGAAGAAAGGGCTTGGAGGACTTACTTTGAAGAATATTTGAAGATTTTATGGCTAATGTGCAAGCAAAGAGAAGTTTTCAGGACTTAATTGGAAGAATATTTGAAGATAGAGACCAAAAGTGAAGTTTAAAGAGGCCAAAGTTACATCGCAGGACGTAGTTGAAGTCATTTTAATGGAAGCGGGGATAAAAGTGCAAGATATCAAACATTTTAATGGCTTATTTGAAGGATTATTGACGGATGGGGGTTTAACTGTCACTTTCTGGAAAGTTTTATGAAGAATGGGGGTCTGTTAAAATCTCAAGAGAACTAGGGGGGAGCCAATTGCAATTCGGATGAACCACAGCCCCCCCCCCCCCCCCCCCCCCCCGCCCTCACGCGTCTGTCACTACTTTCTCTCTCCTCGAACGTAAACCCACGCAAAAACCAAACGGCAGCCATTGAAGCTCGACGCCATGCCTCTCTCAGTCCAAATCCGACCCTAGCCTTCACCAAATCGCTTCAAGTCAACACCAATTTGCTCCCTATCCCATCCTCTACATAACCCACATCTCAATTCGTCTCAAGGAGAGTTCTAGAAGAAACGCCCAATTCGCCTAGGGTTCGTGAAGGTACTAAAGATCAATGAAGGAAAAGGTGTAGAGCAATTCAACGGTAGAGATTAACCCTTGGAGGCTAGAAACCCAACTGAAACATCTATAGAAGCCAAGTTGGAACAAATTTTGGGCTTTCTCAGACACCGACGGTTTACCACACAGTGCTCTGTTTTCTCCTCTCTCTCTCAAATTTCGCCCATTCTGTGTTGGTCTTGAGCTCTCTAAGGATCAAGAACGGAGAAAGAGGAAGAGAGGGAGAGATGAGGTGGGATTAGTTCATCGTTTCTGGGCAGTTTAGTTTGGTTTTGCACTGTTATGCTCTGTTCAGTGCTGTTGCTGCTGCTGTGTTCTTCACTATAGCATAGCAGCAACTTGATTTGGATAGTTGCTTCACCATTAGAACTTAGTTTGGTAGTTTCACAATTTTGATAGCTTAGCGTTGTGTTTTGGCTATTTTTGTTCTTAGTTTTGTGTATTTGAATCAAGATTGTGAGGTTGACTTGATGAACAAATTGTTGAACTCAAGTTTTGAGTATTGAAAATTCATTTCTCGCACTCTCTTGAATCTATAAATGTCTAGCTAGTTAAATTGTTGGGTTACTTGATGAGGTTGTATGGCTTGCTGTGAAGTTTTCAATTGTTCTTCAAGTTGTCACAAGTTTGGATGTCGAGTTCATTGAATTCGTGTCGAAAGACAAATCCGAATTGTGGTTTGATCTTGTATGTGGACTCACTTGGATGAGTACATATCCTTGATGCTTCACATAACTCAATTTTGGGTTTCTCTCTTGAATTCATGAACTGAACATTCATCTTTGATTTAGAATCCATGTTTCTTCACGTGATACAAGTTTTGGGTGTTGAACTTCATTTACAAGTTCTCTAGCGAAATCAATTGACCCAACTTCACTTTCATGTCGACTAGCTCTTTTGAATCGTAGTAGTATTAGTATTCGTTTCCTTTGTTTCTTACTTGAGTTCTCAAACTTGCTCCATCACTAGTGGTGGATTTGATAGCTCGGCAAGCTCTAAAGCCATTGAGAATTTGTTATTTTCTTTAGTTAGTCGTTTTCTACTCTCTTTCTAGTTTAACAAGTCATTTTCTAAACCCTCCTCTCCTTGTGGATTCGACTCCGGACTTACCGGATTTTATTACTTGAGACGATATCCTATACTTGGGATTATTTTTGTCGAAAACTTCGAAACACTCTTTTGGGGATCAAGCCTAGATTCTTTGAGGAATTAGCAACTCGTGCTCATGGCATGGAACTTAGTATTGCGGCTAGCGAAAGTCAGGGACCTCGAATCCAAGACTGCAAGCAATATGGATTCAAATCAAATGCTCGCAAAAGGGGGGAAAAGATACGACGAAAGCTGAAAATAAGGAGTCAATGGCAGTGATAACCGCTACTATGAAGCTAAGTGCCAAGTCAAATAAAAAAGGATGTGATAAATTGGCCTCTTATACAACACACAAATTAAAACTATTTTTGACGGAATTACAAGCCAAAGTATATCCATTCTCCGACTCTGAGGTCCCAGACATGCTTGATCAGAATTTAGCTCTAAAATTGTTAGAGCTCCCCGAATAAAAGCGACCCGAAGAGGCTACGAAAGTTAATGACCCGCGTTATTGCAAGTACCATCGTCTGCTAAGCCACCCTACGCAATGATGCTTCATTTTGAAATCAAAGATATTGCAACTTGTTAGAGAAAGAAAGATATCTCTAGAAGAGGAAGGGAAAACCTTGGCGACTAATTTAATTGCTCACTATAGTGAAGATCTTGGCCCCGAAGACATGGATGATGAAGTGTCTTGCAATGTCATTGTCATGGAAGAAGTTGAAGAGTTAGACGCTAAACAGGATCATGTCAAGGCGAAAGTTCAAATTTGTACTGGTGATTGTATCAAGTTTTCTTACGAAGACCTACTCCTCGGATCAAATCCTCGTAATCGACTTCTTTTCATTACTGGTTACGTGAGGGAGCAAAAAATAAATCGAATCTTTGTGGATGGAGGATTTGCTGCGAATCTTCTTCTTCTTTCCACAATGAAAGAACTTTGCACTCAATATGAGTTATCGTATAGTCGGTGATGATTCAAGGTTTCAACCAAGAGGGCCAAAGAGATTTGGAGGAAATTCTACCCTAATGTGGTCAACGGTGACTTGAATGAAAGTGTATTATTCAATGTAAAAACGCTAAAACATCATCTAAGATGTTGTTGCGATGACCGTGGATCCATGAAAATGGGGTCGTACCATATACGCTTCATCAATGTCTCAAATATTGCAGAAACAATATGATGAAAAACATTGTAGATGGTGGGATGCCTTTTGAAAAGGCTGATACACATTTTGCCGATGCGAGATTTAATGTTCAAAATGCGACGTCTAAGGATGATTACGTGAGTGCCTCACTTCCCAAGGATCAATAAAATGGCAAGAAAGAGAAGGACAATGATCAAAATTCAGGCAAGTAAGGTGGGAGATGCAATCGTGAAGAAGGAAGTTTCATGCAAAAGTGTTCCTGTCTTGCTTTACAAGTCAAAGACAAAGAAAAATGAAGACGCAGTCGCGGAGGAGTTGACCATGCCAGTCGCCCGTCTTAGAAAAAAACATCTAGCATTGCAAGGATTTGATAGACCATCCCAAGCACCAACAGTGGAGCATGCTGATTTTCCTTCTACTAGGACTGTGGAAGGATTTGATCCCAATGCTTACAAGCTTCTAGAAAAAGCAGGATATAATCTTCAAAAGTCGACTACCATTAATGAGTTACCCTCTGAAGTTACAGGTGAACAGGTGCATTGCCTCAATCCAACTCAGAATATGTTGAGGCAAAACTGTTATACAGTTCTAGTTCGTCAAACAGGATTTGGATACAAGTCTCTAGATCCAGTTCGAATCTTCATCAAAATATTTGCAAATCACTACATTACGAATGAAGATGATGCATCCAGCACGTCGAAAAGGGTTTCTGTCTTTGATCGTTTAGGAAAGCCTAAACCCAAAAGATCCGTGTTTGATCGTCTAGGTGTGAGCAGTCCAAATGTAAGACCATGAATCCGGTGATGCTCTCTCATGGAAGATTTGGAGTCTTTAAGATTCATGAAAAGGAGACTCTTTTTGAAGATAGAAGGAATCCGATCATAGTAGATGGAAAAGAATTAAGAAGTAAATTCCCATCAGTGATGATGAAGCATACGAAGCTTGTGATAACAAAAAAGGACATATTGACTATGAGACGACAAACTATGGTGAACAAAAACGTCGTGGACAACTTTTCGGACGATTAAAGTGTGGATCCTCATACCACATCACCATCAAAGATGACGCAAATTAGGTTAAAGAAGATGCTGAAGATTCCCCTCCTGAGCTTGAAAAAGGCGTTAAGTCTACGGTCGATGATTTAAAGGAAATCAACATGGGAACGAAAGACCAGCCGAGACCAACATACTTTAGTGCAAACCTCACTTTGGATGAAGAGGAAATGTACATTGAACTCTTAAAGGAGTATAAAGATGTTTTTGCATGGAGTTACAAGGAAATTACAGGGTTGGATCCAATGGTAGTTGTTCATAAATTGGCTGTAAAACATGATGTTCGACCAATCAAGCAGGCCCAAAGAATATTATGACCTGAATTGATACCCAAAATTCAAGTTGAGGTTAATAAGTTGATAGAATTTAAGTGTTAATGGTTAGAAATTGCATGCTTTAGTATGTTGATGAACTCTTCATATCTTACTAATATGTGTAATTGATCTATTTTTCCCTCTTTCTAGACTTATACTTGTTTTTGTAGTTTTGGTTGTTTTCTCTCATTTTGTAGGTGAAATCGTGATTAGGAACGCAAGAGACTAGACTAGGAGGGAAAAACGATGAATTAAAGAAACTTGGAGCGCTTGATTAGAAGAATATGTGAAGATTTGAGGGGCCAAGATTAAAGACAAAGCAAGTTAGAAGGCCAAAGTTACATCAAAGGGGCTTATTTGAAGATAATTTAACGGAACAGGAGTTAAATGCAAGTTTCTAAAATTTCTAAGGGCTGATACGTAGAGTTGTTAACGGAACCGGGGTGGAATTACATGTTCTCAAACGTTTAAAGAGGAACCGGGGGTCTTTTTAAATAACCAGAGAACTAGGGGGGAGCTGAGTGCATTTACGCCAAAGCACCTCACAGCACGCGGCTGTTTCTCTCTCCCCGTCTAACACATGGACGAAGAAGACCCCAAAAACTCCATGGAAGCTTGGACGAAGCTTCTTCCCATCCCCAAAACCCAATCAAACCTTCACCAAATCAGCTCAAATCAACACCAAAATGATCCCAAGCCCACGCTCTCTCTACTACATCCCTCAATTAGGCCCAACAACAAAGAGAAAGAAAAAGGCCCAATTCTCCTAGGGTTCGTGAAGTTTCTGATAATCAACAATATAGAGGGTCTTACATCAATTCAAGGGCGGAGATCATCTCTTGGAGGAAATGAAATCAAGCAAACAAGTCTATCTAAACCGAAGTTGAAGAAGAACTCAGGCTCTCTCTCGGACCGACGGTTCTACAGTACTCCTCTGTTCGCCTCTGCTTTTCTCCTCTCTCTCTCTCTCTCTATGATTTCACTCGGATTCGTGCTTGTTATTGATCTCTTGAGCTCCCTAGGGAGCAGATTCAGGGCTAAGAACAAGAGGAATAGGAAGAGTGGGCGAGAGGAGGTCAATTTCGAGATTGGGAGTGAAAAATTTGGGTCTAATCGTACTCTGTTTTGATGTTGTTCTTGCTGTTGCAGCTCTGTTTTCTGGGTTGTGATACTGTAAAAACAACAGTAGAGGATCGAATTAGTAACAGTAGCTTTATTTGTTAGTTGTTAGTGTAGTTGATTCAAGTTAGGTTATTTTGCTCTTCAATTTGAAGTATAACTTGTGTTATTGAGGTTGATTTTGAGATAAACTTGTGCATCTCTTGAATTTCAGCTTAAATTCTATGAAATCTTATATGAGTATGCTTGTGAAATCTCTTCTTCAACTCAAGAACATGAGTAGCTAGTTTCTTTATTGGGTTGGTTGATGAAGTTGGATAGCTTGTTGTGAAGTTTTTAATTGTTCTTCAAAGTTTCACAATGTTTGGATGTCAAATTCATTGAATGTCGAAAGACAAATCCGAACTGTAGCTTGATCTTGTATGTGGACTCACTTAGATAGTACATATCCTTGATGCTTGACTAAAATCGATTATGGGTTTCGCTCTTGAATTCGTGAGCTAGACGATTTCTCTAGTTGTTTGTGGTATTCAGTGTGAGGCATACCTCTCATCAAGTACTTCTCATATACTTTCTTGAAAATATGTCTCATGAATATTTTGGACTTGGTGAGAGGCCCAACGTTCCTTCATATCCTTATTACCATGCATTTTACTAGACATGGAAATCATTCAAAGGAATCAATGCGTTCCATACGTGATCGTGCTATTAAAAATGGTGATTATTTTCCTACGAATGATCATTCTTGACATGATAGTATGACACTAGATTACACATCTCATGCTTCTTGTGCACAATCACCTCCCTCAAACACTTACATGTTTTTGAACTCTCATGATTCTTGCACTTATCAATATAATGATAAGATGTGTGAATCAAAAGGAGTTAATCATTTTGAGAGGGAATCACTTGTGAATGATGAGGTAAATACGCCTATAATTGATTCTCTATTTGAGAAAATTGAAAAGCATATTCAAAAGAAAAAATAAATTTTGTAATTACTAATAGAATCAAGAGAATCACAAAGAAAATTTGAAGAATCTTCTTCTCATTTGGAGGATAGAGTGGCTTCCTCATATTTACAATCGCATGATGAGTCTCTTTCATATAGTTCTTACTCTTCACAAGACTCGCCATCATATGAGTCTCAAGTTCCTATTCACACACATCAATAGGTTGCTCAAGATCAAATTTTGGATGACGTGTTTGATGATGGAGTTGTTGCCACTAGGATAGGTGATAGTATTCATTTCTCATTTTCACATTCTAAATAATCATGTGATAGTGATGTTGGTAGTGAGATTGATGTTTATGATGATGACTCTTCAACCCATGACATGAGTGAAGCCATTTTGGATGACTTACATAGTGACACAGGTGAGGAGGATTCACAAAATGGAAATCACTCATGTGATGAGTTAGAAGTCAAATTGGATGCTACCATACATGAAGGAAATGTTATCTTGTCTAGTGCTCATGAAGAGTCTATTACTCACCGGAGTTCCAATGATCATGAGCATCACTTCTTTCGTGATGACTTAGAGGATACGCTAGGAGAACCCCCTCCACTATAAATTGTGGAAGACCCTTCAAGCAAGTTGGGGGGTTCATGTGTTGATACTCCAATTCATTTAGACTCTTTTACTACATATTCTAAAGAATTAGATGAGCTTACTTGGGAGGAAATAGAATTTTTGTATGATAGTGAAGCTTCCTAGTCGTCTCTTCTCCTGGAAGATGTAATTAACTTTGATGAAGTGGTGAGACTATTGGCTCAACTTGACCAAGTTAATGACCCAAATCATGAGCCTAAGGGTTTGGATGTGGTCTCATGATCTTAAATGATTTTACCTCTCTCTTGTGAGGCCACACCCCTAAATCCATGTGCTATGTATGAAAATAATGAGATTGAGGATTCACAAGTTGCCATCTTCTCTTAAGTGTTTATTTCTAGTGAAAAAATTGCAACTTATGAAGACTCAATCTATGATTCATGTCGTTTGAGGATTTCAAACCCTTTTCTTAAGATGATGCATGACATAACCACTTGCTCTACCTTAATTGTTAGATTTTTCTTGCATCTCTTATTCATTTTTTGTGCTTTGCCCCTACTTCTGCTTTCTATTCTAATTGAAGCATCAAACTTTTTTAAGGGAGAAGTACTTTTCTAAGATTGAAGTAGGGGCATGGCATGGAAAGAAATTACCATGATTGGGGGTGAGATAGCATCATTTCTTTGTTCCACCTCCCTGGTTGTAAATAAATAAATTACTTTATCTCTACTTCTTGCATTTTTTTTTCTCTTTCTATTACCATTTTGAAGGTTGCTCTTGGCGGATGACTTGTGCTTGGTGGCCAAGAAAGCTAAAATGAGGTCTCTTCTATCCCTTAACTCTTTATAGAATTTGTATGCTCTTCCGTTGTTCTCACACATTGAGGAAAATGTGACACTTTAGTTGGGGGGTGGGAAGTAGATATATTACTTGGTTTAAATGGTCTATAGCATGATTTTTCTTTCATTAGTGATTTACATGAAAAATACAAAAAAAAAAAAAAATTGAAAAATTTGAAAAAATCATAAAAATTAAAAAAATTGAAAATTTATGAACAAAATGTGTGAACCTTTCATGAGAAGCATCACTCTTTCCCCGTGTCAAACCATAGCTTTTTTTTTTCTTCTATCTTTGATAGTTTCATTTATTTTAACCTTTCATCTTGAGTCAAGATTTTATTTTTTTCTTTGATAGATTTATTGAGTGTTAGAGACTTGTAATTGAGTCACTTATTTCAAAAAAAAGGAAAAAAATGAAAAAAATGAGAAAAAATTAAAAGGGGAAATTTTGGAAAGCTAGATGTTTTGAAAGAAAGAAATCTCTTAGTCCATGTTCTTTTTATTTTATTTTAATAAGGAATTATTTGCATATACTCAATACATCAACACCAATATCCCACATTCCCCGATCTCATGCGTTCTCACAAAGCGACACACCAAATTTACATTTCATGTTTAAGTCCTTCAAGCTAAGTTGATCACATAAACTTTGACGTCTTACTACTTTGGAAAAATGGTGTATTCTCTAAAGCTATTTGACTCTACAAAAATGGATTTAATTATCATCGTTTTTTTGCGGTGAAAACTCGTAGCCCGTTGGAGTGGTGCTGACCAATGGCACCCCATGCGATGCCTAAGAAATAGACGGGTGTCCGGGGATAATGTTATGTCACCACCTAGATAGCTCCCTTGGTATAGCTTAAAAAGCCCACTCGCTTGTATATTCCTCTATTTTGTAGTGGGTCTTGGAGAGCCTTGGATTGGAGGTGGAAAAAAATGTGCTAATGCTATAAATCTAAAAAAAAAAATGAAATTATGATAAATCCACCACCTCCCAAAAATCCACAAAAGGATCATACAAGCCCACAACCATATCCCCCATTCTAAAACTCTTTTTTGTTCAAAGCTTTGGAAGTCCATCCTACATGGGTGCTTTTGAATAAGTATGAGAATGACTAGTTTCATGTGATCCTTATTTTTGAAGGCATACTTTCTTGCGAATTGGACTTAATTAAAAAGTTTTGTGGATCGCATGAGCCACCTTCTACCAAACACCACCACATTTGTATGAGTATATGCTTAGACGTCCATAGGTTTCTTTCTTAACCTTCTTGGACTTTGAGAATTTATTTGAGGAAACATTTGTGCATTCTTATTTTTCCCCCACCAAAAAAAAGTTAAAATTAGCTAGTAATCTTTAGGATTTTATTTTCTTTGGGTTCTCACTTAGGATAGATAATGTGTGTGCGTTTTTGTAAATATTTGAGTCTAGTTTACAATTGAGTCAAGCCTTATCTAGTTGAGTGTGTGTCTCTCATGATTGGTTCTTCACTAGTTTACTACCTTTATCAGTCTCTTTGCTCGAGGACGAGCAAAAGGCTAGTTCGGGGTGTGTTAATGGTTAGAAATTGCATGTTTTATTTTGTTGATGAACTCTTCATAGCTTACTAATATGTGTAATTGATCTATTTTATCTCTCTTTCTAGGCTTATACTTGTTTTTGTAGTTTTGGTTGTTTTCTGTCATTTTGAAGGTGAAATCGTGATTAGGAACGCAAGAGACTAGCCTAGGAGGGCCAAACGATGAATTAACGGAACTTGGAGCGCTTGATTAGAAGAATATGTAAAGATTTGAGAGGCCAATATTAAAGACAAAGCAAGTTAGAAGGACAAAGTTACATCAAAGGGGATTATTTAAAGATAATTTAACGGAACGGGGAGTTTAACGGAACGGGTAACAAATATACCCGCGGTAAAATATTGATAAACACGACGGTCATATATTTAAACGTAGTAATGAATTAATATACGACGGTTTAAATCAAACCGTGGTATTTATAATTAAATACGACGGTAAGTTCTTTCCGACCGTCGTTTTAAGGCATATCTGGAAATAAGAGGAAGATGGCGCTGCTCGAATTGGAGGAATTCAGAAAATCAGCTTATGAGAGTGCCAAAATTTATAAGGAAAAAACGAAGAAATGGCATGAAAATCGCATCCTACCAAAGAAGTTAGAGATTGGATGAAGGTTCTCCTTTAGAGTTTAAGGATGAAGTTCTATCCAAGGAAGCTGCGCTCACGATGGTGTGGACCATTTATTGTGAAAGATATTAAATCCTGGGGAGTAGTGGAGCTGGAAAACCCAAGGGAGAACACAATTTTCAAGGTGAATGGGAATAGAGTCAAGCCATAAAGAGATCAACAGGAGGCTATAGAGGTAGAGGCCATCTACCTCGACGATCCTTGAAGCGCCAATGAGGTAACCAGGTCGGGCCGTCGACCGTAAATCACAAAGCGCTTGTTGGGAGGCAACACAACACGTAGTAGTAGTTTTTTTAAATACAGTACTTTTAAATAAAATTTCATAAAGAAGAGAGATGTGAGAAGAGGGGTTCTGATTTTGAAATTAAGTGTTTCAGGAAAACAGTGAAAATTTTTACAGGAATTGGCTCTGCGTTCAAACGCATGAGAGTCGCGTTCAAACGCAGAATTGTTGTGTTCATACGCAGTCTGCCATGCCAGCAAAATTTGTTAGAAAAGAACAGTCAAAGCCAAGATTTCTGCATTCAAATGCAGAAGACATGCGTTCAAACGTAGATGTACGTTCAAACGCAGAAGGGTTGCGCTTAAACGCAGAAAACTCCAGTGCAGAGAAGAGAAAAATTATGAACACTGTAAGTTCACAGGTTTCACAGGGCCTTGAACTAGTTTTCAAAACCTTGAATGATCAGGTTTCATAGTCTATTTCAAGGCCTTGAAACTGTATGACCTGTATTCATATTCTAAGGGGGAGTTTCTCTGAGTTCGTCTGATCTTATTCTAACTCTCTCACCCTTATATTTGATCTGTTATTATTTGTGAAATACAAAAGCTTTTGATTCACTTATATCTCATCTGTTTAACCTGTTTGACTTAGTTTTGCAGGGAAATTTCATTTCCTATTTTGCAGGATTGGTTTCCTAACCTGGGTTTTGCAGGAAAGGAAATATTGGGAGATTGTGATTCTGTGATCAATCAAACAATCATGAGAGCTTCTGAATACATTTAAAGACAAGATCAACTTATTATCTTTGAAGATTCTGATCAACTATCCGTTGGGAAGATTGTTGGAGAAGTCAAAGATTGTTGCCTAACAAACAGGAAGTTTGTTGCTGAAAATCAGGAAGATTTGCTGACCAATTGAGCAGTATAAATGGAGATCAATTTGAAGAGTTTGATACAACACTCAACGGGAAAAAAGAGAGACACATTTCAGGATTGACTAGCATCAAATAAGCACACCATGCGCAGAATCCCACTCACAGAAGATCACTGCAGTTTCACTTCCAGTGTTCTCCTGTTCTTAACTCAATTTGTATATAATTCTTATACTACTTCTAGCTCTCATTATCAGGGATTTTACAAAGTGAACAATAGAGAATTCTTAGTTAATCAATTAGCTAGAGAATGTACTAAATAGGTTAGTGAGAACTTCACGCTGTAACAAAGTAAGGCATATCTATGTGCTTGAGATCCATGGCTTAGATTTTGATTAATAATAATTGTGTTGAAAATCTTGCAGGGAGGAGATCCCTCAGGTAGATACGTAGGTCCAAGTGGACTGAACTCTATAAATCCTGTGTCTCTTGCATTTACATTTTCATTCTCATACTTTGATTTACACCGCATTCAAACTAGTCTGTTTTCAAGGGTTTGAAACTCTTTTCAAGGCCTTGAAAAAGACTTGTCTGTTTTTCACTTAAACTGTTTTGCACTTCAAATGCTTGAAACTATTTTCAAGGCCTTGAACTTCTTTACTCTTCACAGAAACTCTTATCTTTGCAAGTATTTTAGAGAAAGTTGGCATACTCTATTCGACCCCCCCCTTCTAGAGTATTTGTACTGCATTTTCTACCTTTTTACTCCCATTTCAATTGGTATCAGAGGTTGTATCACTATATAGATTTAACCATCTGGTGATCATGAGTACTGCAGGTGATGGTGGTTTCTCACAGGGAAGAGATGCTAAAAGACCTCTTCTATTTTTTGGAGATAATTTTGCTCACTGGAAAGCCTTGATGAAACTGTTCATAATTAATCAAGACATAGAGCTATGGACCATCATTTAGAATGGACCTCACACTTTCTACATAGATAAAGATGGGATTAGAAATCCCAAATCTGAAGACTCTCTCTCTCTCTTCATATGAATTATAACAATTCTCTAAGAATTTTGAAGCTATTAACATATTGTATTGTGCTTTGAGTACAGATGAATTCAATAGGATTTCAGGTTGTAAGACTGCCAAGGAAATTTGTGATAATCTTGTGGTGACATTTGAAGTAACCAGTCAAGTCAAGCAAACCAAGATCAACATCTATCTCAGACAATATGAGTTATTCAAGATGAATGAAAATGAGTCAATCAGAGACATGTTCAAAAGGTTCACAGACATTGTCAATAACCTTGATTCACTGGGAAAGCATATTTCCAATGAAGAAAATGTGAGGAAGATTCTGAGAAGTCTTCCAAAGGAAAACTGGCAACCAACGACTACTGCTATTGAGGAAGCTCAAGATCTCTCATCACTCGAACTTGATGACCTACTAGGGAAGCTTCTGACACATGAAATATCCATGAATGAAGCTGATGGAGAGCTACCAGAAAGTGTCAAGAACTTAGCACTCAAGGCTCAAGAGAATGAAAAAATTCAAAGCCTAGAAACTGAGGATGATGATGAAGATCCATTTGCTTTAATTTCCAAATCCTTGACCAAAATCCTCAATATGAAGAAAAACTTTGGAAACAAATACTTCAACAGAGAAAGACATAGATCAACCAGTAGCGAGGACTACAAAGGTAAGTCTTCTTCACAAAATAAATCAAAATTCATGAATTTCTATAAGTTTGGTGATGGAGGACACTTGATAAGAGACTGTCCACACAAGAAAAGCAAGAACTTCCAGAAGAAAGATCATGACAGGAGAAAGAAAGCTATGATAGCTTCATGGAGTGATTCAGATACCTCAAGTGACTCTGAATCTGAAGAAGAACAAGCTAACCTATGCTTTATGGCCAAGCATGATGAAAGTTTTGAAAAGAACATTGAGGTAATGGTAAATTGCTTGATTTCAAAACCAAAAGAAGTCCTCTCAGATTATCTTAGAACAATGATTTTGAATGAAGAGTATTATCTGAAAGAAATTAGAGTTCTTAAAAAAAATAATGAGCAAGCAAAGGAGAATTTACATCTTGTTTTTCTGAATCAGAATCTTGAAATCTCTCAGAAGAAAACTAACAGTGATTTCAAGGCCTTGAAACCACTTTCAAGGCCTTGAAAACACAATTCAAGGAAGTAGTCACTGAGAACTCTCTACTGAGTGATAGCCTTGTTAGTCTGAGACATGAAGTTGATGAATTAGATAAACAAAAGATTACTCTTATTGAGAAACTTCAAGAATCTGAATTATTTAAAGTGAAGCTTGAAGCCTCAGAACACAATTTGAACTTGAACCTTGGAGGAAGTTCAAAGTCTGTTCAAAAAATTGGTATTGGATACAATCCAAGTTTTCCAAGAAAGAACAATACCAGACTTGTTAAAGCTGGAAACAAAACTTCTCCTAAATGTCATTACTGCAACAAAATTGGTCATGTTAAGATGACTTGTCCTTTTAGAAGAATAGACCCTCACATAATGAGGAACACATTCCCATTTCAACTCAAAGGACAAGTAAAACAAATTTGGGTTCCTAAAGGGGTCAGACCACCTAACAAGATTGATCCTTAATATGAGTCCAAATTCCACACTTAGTCTAACAGCTGGTTCCGGCAGTGATTTGTGTTTGCAGGTTGTCACTAATATCAAATAACAAAAATGGTTTATGGACAGTGGTTTCTCAAGACACATGAGTGGAAAGAGATATGTGTTCTTCGAATTGAAAGAGCAATCAGAAGGTTCAATTAAACTTGGTGACAAGGGCAAATGCAACATTCTTGGTATTAGTAAAGTTGGTACAGATATACATCCTCACAGCCTCTAGATACAGAGCAGTGTATGGTGCGAAATATATACATTATCACTAAATTTAATGTATATATTCTTGGTATATACACTAAGCAGGTTAAATTTCAAGCCATCAAGTTTTGTGATAAAGAGCAGTGTGTGGTGCGAAATGAGAAATCAAGAAATTGCATCCTCACAGCCTCTAGATCAAACAATGTTTATACTTTTCAGACTAACAAAGTTGCAGGTGAAAGCTTGAAGTGCCTCAAGGCCTTGAAAGAGGATTCAAAGCTTTGGCACAGAAATCTTGGTCACATTAGCTTGCATACCTTGAACAAGTTGATCTCCAAAGATCTGGTAAGAGAATTACCATCCATCAAGTTCAAAGATGATGAAGTATGCAAAGCTTGTGCTTATGGTAAGCAGACCTGAAGCTCATTCAAGCCAAAGAAGTTTGTAAGTACTACTAGACCTATTGAATTACTTCACATGGAACTCTGTGGTCCTATGAGAACTCCAACTCCAAAAGGTAAAAAGTATATGTTAGTTATTGTAGATGACTATTCTAGATTTACTTGGGTTATGTTTCTCAAAGAAAAATCTGAAGCCCTCTCTGAATTTTCGAAGCTTTGCAGAGAACTTCAAACCTTGAAAAACGTACCTATTGCTTCAATCAGAACTGATCATGGTAGAGAGTTTGATCAATTAGAATTTGATTTATTCTGTGTTAACTATGGTATCTCTCACAATTTCTCTGCTCCTAGAAATCCTCAACAGAATGGAGTTGTTGAAAGAAGAACAGGGCTCTTGAAGATATGTCAAGAACAATGCTGTTAGAAAATAAGCTGCCAAAACACCATTGGGCAGAAGCTGTGAATACATCAAACTATATATTGAACAGGTGATTCATCAGACCTATCTTGAAGAAAATCCCTTATGAACTATTCAAAGAGAGGAAGCCAAACATTTCATATTTCAAGCCCTTTGGATGCACATGCTTTGTCCACAACAATGGAAAGACAAATTGGGTAAGTTTGATGCAAGAATTGATGAAGGTATCTTTCTTGGTTACTCTCTGACTAGAAAATCTTATAGAGTTTATAATAAAAGAACCAAGTTTTTTTAAGAAAGTATTCATGTCTGTTTATGAAATCTATGATGATTCTTTGAGTGAAATTTTGAAGACTTGAATCTGAACAAGCATGAATCAGAAGAAGAAGCTGAAAACTCACTTGGGTCCAAGAAAGGTTCAGAAGGAAACACTAGCCAATTTCAAGACCTTGAAAATAGGTCTCAAGGCCTTAAAAATAGATATCAAAGCCTTGAAAAGGATGATAAGAAAGATATGAGTGATCAGGATACTACTTCAAGACCACAGAAGCAATCTGGAGAGCCTGAACCCTGGTCCTCAAGAAAGAGATTAAAATATCTTTCATCTCATCCATTTGACAACATCATCTTCGACCCAACAACTGATACACAAACAAGATCACAGTTGAAGAATCTTTGTGCTTTTAATGCTTTTATTTCTCTTGTAGAACCTAAGACTGTGAATGAAGCATTACAAGAAGCAGACTGGATTATAACTATGCAAAGTGAACTCAACGAGTTTGAATGAAATAAGGTGTGGAACGTAGTTCCCCCACCAACAAACCAGTCTGTCAGTGGTACCAGATGGGTGTTCAGAATCAAATTGGATGAAAATTGCAAAGTGATCAGAAAAAAAAAACAAGGTTAGTTGCTCAAGGGTAAAACCAAGATGAAGGTATTGATTATGAGGAAACTTTTTCTCATGTAGCTAGATTAGAAGAAATTCGAGTTTTACTTGCCTTTGCATCATAAAAGAACATGAAACTGTTTCAGATGGATGTGAAGCGTGTATTTTTGAATGGATACTTTCAAGACAAAGTTTGTGTTGCACAACCTCCTGGTTTTGAAAATGACAAGTTTCCAGATCATGTTTATAAACTTGACAAAGCTCTTTATGGTTTGAAAGAAGCTCCAAGAGCTTGGTATGAAAGATTGTCAAAAAAAATTCTTGAAAATGATTTCAAAGAGGATTAGTGTACAAGACCCTTTTCATAAAGACTCATAAAAAATATCTACTTGTAGTTCAGATTTATGTTGATGATATCTTATTTGGAGCTACTATGATCTATTGTGCAAAGAATTCTCAAGTCTTATGAGCGGGGAATTTGAAATGAGCATGATGGGAGAGTTGAACTTCTTCCTTGGACTTCAAATTCATCAGTTGAATAAGGGAATCTTTCTATATCAAAGCAAGTACACCAAAGACTTGTTGAACAAGTAAAGTATGTCTCAATCTAAAGAAATCAAGACCCCTATGAGTTCTACACTGTCCTTAGATAAAGATGAATCTGGTAAGAGTGTCAATGTGAAAGAGTATAGAGGTATGATTGGATCATTGCTATACCTTACTGCTAGTAGACTAGATATCATGTTCAGTGTATGTATGTGTGCAAGATTTCGAGATCATCCAAAGGAATCACACTTAAGTGATGTGAAAAGAATCTTCAGATATCTCAATGGTACCAAAGACTAAGGGCTTTCGTATCCAAGACATTCTAACTTTTCTTTGTATGGATATTCAGATGTTGACTTTGCAGGCTAAAAAGTTGATATGAAAGGCACTTCAGGAACTTGACAATTTATTGGATCCTCCTTGATCAGTTGGCACTCCAAGAAACAAAACTCAGTTGCTTTATCAACAACTGAAGCTGAATACATAGTTGCTGGAGCTTGTTGCTCACAAGTCTTATGGATTGCTCAACAGTTGAGAGATCTTGGATCTGATTTCAGAAGCATACCTATCAAATGTGACAACACTAGTGCAATATCAATTACAAAGAATCCAGTTCACCATTCAAGAACCAAGCATATAGATGTGAGACACCATTTCATCAGAGATCATGCTGAGAAAGGTGATATTTTTATTGAATTTGTTTCTACTAACATGCAACTTGCAGATATCTTCACTAAACCATTGCCACATGAAAGATTTTCAGCTCCAATACTGGAAGTGGGCATGCTAAATAAAGATCCATTGGTTTTGGGGGAGTTTCAGGTAAGCAAGGTAAGTTATTATGTGTTTAAAAGGTTAGAACTAATTTTCAAAGCCCTGCAAAACTTTTCAAATCTTTGATTTTATCTGTTTCAGCAAAACAGCGTTTCAAGACCTTGAAATTCTTTTCAAAGCCTTGAAAATGAGTCTGATGACTGCTTAGTCAATAATTCCTGGATCATTCAGTATTGAGTGATATATTTGTAGATATTTTCTCAATATTGCCCATACCCTTTTTCTAAATCCTTTTTCAGCCAAGTATAGTATTAAAATATTTGTTTCCAATGGCTTCAAAGATTGAATCTTCTCTGATCATTACAAATCTTTTGAGATCAGAGAGAAAACCGTTTCCTTTTTAAACTCAAACTCTTTTAGTATTTATCTTCCTCTCTTCTCCTTCTCTCTGTGTCATTCCTGCCTCTCCCTGTTCTTCTCCCAAACCCAAATGCGCACAAGAAGAGCCTCTGACAGAATCAAGATGGCTGGTTTTTCAAAGCCTAGTGCAGAGAAGAAAATGAAGACTCCTGTAGAAGAGATTCCAGATATCAGTGAAGATTCAGAATCAAAGACCTCTACTGATGAACAGCTGGAGTATTTTCCTCCTAAGAAGGGTGTAAAGAAGGACAAGTTTCCAGTATCAGGAAAGAAGAAAAATACTTTGGAGACTACACAAGAGAAGCAGAAGGGAACCCACATTGGAAGCCCTAGGAAGAACAAGAAAAAGGCACACATAGGGATTAAGGGAAAAGGAAAAGAAATATACATTCCAGAATCGGATTTAGATACTACTTCAAGTTCCTATGGAGTATATTCTGTATCCAAAAAGGGAAGACATGAGAAAGATCTTCCAGAAGCTGAGTCAGTGTCAAAGACTTGAAGGGAAGATCATCACAAAATTTCCTCTGCACTACAGAAAAAGGTGTATGAGAAGAAGAAACTAAAGAATGGAAGAAAAGCTTTAGTTGGACTCACTTTTTGTTCAACAGTGTTATCAAAACAATTAGTTCCATAATTTAGGAAATTGATGTGGTTCAACAAGAAGCACAGGCTAATGATGAAGACAGTGAGGAAGAAGAAGGAGAACAGGAAGGAGATGAAGACCCAACCCCATAAACTCTTGCCTACTCTTTCTTGCCAACTCTCTTCTAAATTTCGTTCCAAATTTTTCCGAAGACTCTGATCCAACATTTTCTCATTCTTTTTGATAAAAGTAAAAAAGGGGGAGAAATCTTTATGTTGTTTTTTGTGTTTTTTTAGTAAGTATGAATTATCTAAGACTTATGTGTTTTTCTGCTTAAGTTTGTTATTGAATAAGTTGGATTTTTTTGGAATTCATGTGTTATTTGTCTTTGTACTATGTGCTAATAAGTATTATTTTCAAAAACTAAGGATCAAACAGATTGTGGTTTTGTCGTTCATCAAGGGGGAGATTGTAAGTTCACAGGTTTCACAAGCTTGAAAAAACAGAGCTATTTCAAGGCCTTGAAACAATTTCAAAACCTATGATCAGGTTTCACAGGCTTCAGCTATTTCAAGGCCATGAAACATCATTCAAAGCCTTGAAAATGTATAACCTGTATGCATATTCTAAGGGGGAGTTTCTCCGAGTTCTTCTGATCTTATTCTAACTCTCTCACCCCTATATTTGATCTGTTATTATTTGATGATGAAATAAAAAATCTTTTGATTCACTTAGATCTCATCTGTTTAACCTATTTGACTTAGTTTTGCAGGGAAATTTCATTTCCTATTTTGCAGGATTGGTTTCCTAACCTGGGTTTTGCAGGAAAGGAAATAATGGGAGATTGTGATTCTGTGATCAATCAAAAACTCATGACAGCTTCTCAATACATTTAAAGACAAGATCAACTTATTATCTTTGAAGATTCTGATCAACTATCTGTTGGGAAGACTGTTGGAGAAGTCAAAGATTGTTGCCTAACAAACAGGAAGTTTGTTGCGGGAAATCAGGAAGATTTGCTGACCAATTGAGCAGTATAAATGGAGCTCAATTTGAAGAATTTGATACAACACTCAACGGGAAAAATAGATACACAGTTCAGGATTGACAAGCATCAAAGAAGCACAACATTCTCACAATCCAACTCACAGAAGATCACTGCATTCTTCACTGCAGTTTCACTTCCAGTGTTCTTTTGTTCTAAACTCAATTTGTATATCATTTAATACTATTTCTAGATCTCATTCTCAAGTATTTTTCAAAGTGAACAATATAGAATTCTTAGTTAATCAGTTAGCTAGAGCAGGTACTAGATAGGTTAGTGAGAACCACAAGCTGTAACAGAGTAAGGCGTATCTTTGTGCTTGAGATCTAGGGCTTAGCTTTTGATTAATAAGAATTGTGTTGAAAATCCTGCAGGGAGAAGATCCCTGAGGTACAGACGTTGGTCCAAGTGGACTGACTCTATAAATCCCGTGTCTCTTGCATTTACATTTCCATTCTCATACTTTGATTTACACATCATTCAAACTAGTCTGTTTTCAAGGGTTCGAAACTCTTTCAAGTCCTTGAAAAACACTTGTATGTTTTTCACTTAAACAGTTTTTCACTTGAAAGGCTTGAAACTGTTTTCAAGGACTTAAACTTCTTTACTCTTCACAGAACCTCTTATCTTTGCAAGTATTTTAGAAAAAGATGGCATACTCTATTCAAGCCCCCCCCCCCTTCTAGAGTATATGTACTGCATCTCTACCTGCTTACTCCCCTTTCAAACACTTAAATCCTGCGTTCAAACGCAGATCATACAAGATAATATGCAGAATACTTTTCCAGTAATTTGAACGAAGAAGTGTGCGCTCAAACGCAGAAGGTGCGTTCAAACGCATAAAAGACCGTTCATAGAAGATTCTAGAGAGACGCAGTTTATCAGAAAATTACAGAACCTAGAAATGAATCACTACTTCCAAACGTAGGAGCTGCATTCAAACGCAACTCATCACTAGCCTAGAAATTATGAGAAATGAAGCTCTGCGTTCAAGTGCAGGAGCTCATGAAGATCGAAAATTTTTCCAGAATTTGAAGGCCTGCGTTCAAACGCAGACTGGGCGGGATCAGAAACTTTTAATTTTTTTTGTAAAATTTCAAATTCCAGGGGCTATTTTGCAATTTTTAGAAGTTTGCATATGTATACTGTACGGCTGAAATTGACCCATTTCACTTCAAGTCAAACATTTTCAACTTTCTCTCTCTAGAAAAACACTCTCTGCCCTACTCAGCCGCTGCCAATCGTACTCCGCCGACCAACGCAGGACCACCAGACTGCCCAGAACATTGTGGGGGTGACCAGACCAGAAAGATCTAACAGTTCCAAATCTGCTCCAGGGACGATTTTCCAGATCTGTACCCGTAAGATTTACTCAGGGTAGCCAAATTCTATTTTTGCTCTCTCTTCGCAGTTTCAATTTTTTTCGATCTTTTCAATTTCTGCAACGGAAGTGGACCGACCATTTATTCTACTTGACCGGGATATTGCCTCTCTGAACGTCATAGATGTTAGGTTGCTGTGAGAGAACCATTTCTGCGACTATAGGTTTGTCTACAAGGATTCCCATATGTTCTTTCTGCAAGACGGCAAAACCAAGTATGATATCCCAATTGAGCGGACCTTTCCCCGTGGCCCTGTGTCTATGGGGCAGGAACTTTTTTACTACACTTAGTTAGGAGTTTGGGACTTCCTACACTGGATTTACTAGTTTTCAGACAAGTTCTGTCATCGCCAAGGAGATTTACAGCAATCTCCAAGAGTGTATGAACAGTGAGGCCCATTCAATTGAGTGAATCTATTGTAGAAGAACATGGGTCCTTAGTCCATTCGTGAGTGTCTAGTGATGGAATTTGTGTCAGAATACTGCTTGTTTCAAGAGCTTAAGAACCACACTTCTGAAGAACTTAGCGCTCAAATCTCGAGACTCTATGTGCGGGTGTACCTGGGGCTGCATGGTACTACCCTCAACGGAGTCCTGCTAAGAGAATGCTCCCTGCTACCTACCTGATTAGGGAGGTCAGATGGTGGACTGAGTGGGTCCTAAACCTGGTTTTGAGTACTAAACACATGACTCATTTGGACTACGATGTTGCGCTGTTGGTTTTCTGCCTCATGAAGAGAGAACCCATAGACCTCCCAGAAATTATTTGTGCCTATTTTAGAGAGAGGATGTAAGGGGGCAGTAGGAATGGATTAGAACTTTTTAGTATGCTGACCAAATTAGCTCAGGACTACCTGGTAGTGATCTTGGGTGAGTTGAGAGACCCAAAACCAGTCCAGGTACGAACGTACCAAAAGATTAGATGTGCATTGGAGGAGGCTCTTCTGGGGCCTCCGGAGTTTGTTAATGTGGATGATGATGATGATGACCGTGCGCCTCCACAGGGAGGGGTTGATGGAATGCCGCCACCACCGCCTCCGGCGGGTGGTGGTCTGCCTGCCTTAACAGGACCCCATGGACTGCCCCATTCAACCAGTTCCAGTGAACCCAAGCCGGCCGAGTAGGACTACGGCCAGTCCAGTAGGGGTGCCAGGCGCAGTTCTTTTGACCGCCTGGAGAGGATCGAGCATGAGGAGTGGGTCAGAAAGAAAATTTAGGCCCATGACAAGAAGATGAACTACCTAGTGAGGACGGTCAAGAAAATGGCTAGGGGTCTAGGGAAACTTTTAAGACTCAGAAGCATATCTACCATGCCAATACTTCCGCTCTTCGAACTCATGAGGCAGCCCTCAATAAGATTCAGAGTAACATGCGTGGCAAGGAATTTAACTTCCCTGCCCGCAACTCCAGTGATGACTGCCCAGTTAGACCATGGAGGACAGTCGGCCAAATGACAGCTTCTCTGATCATGACCCTATTCCGAGCCCAGAGCACGCTGACTCCGTCAGTAACCCTGGCAGACCCGATACCCAGTACCCTCCTCGGTAACATGTAGACCCAGAGGCCAGTAGTGCCCACCCTGTTGCCAGTCATGCGAGCACAGCAGTAGCAGCTAGACAGGCTGCTCGGAAGAGGCACATGGGGAGACAGACTCCCCAGCCCTCTCCTGAGCCACCAGACCCGTCCACCCTGGAGAACACATATTCGAGTTATAGACCAGATTGTTAGAGTCGCGAGGACGCTCCACCTCTAGTGTGGGGGTGGGAATTGTGTCCTTCTGCATTTCCATGTGTGCACGTTTTTTTAATTTATTTTTTATTCTATGTTAATTTTTGAGTCAGCACATTTTTTTATATTTGAGTATACCCACCTGTTCTTCTGACCTTGCATTTAGGTAGTAAAAAAACAACTAAAAATTAGATTTTTTTTAGAAAGGGCAATTGAAATAACTAGAAACTAGGGAGATTTCAGTGATAAAGTCCCCAACAGGAAGGAAAATCGGCACCGAGTTGTAGTAATTTGATTTTCTGTAGATGGTTAGATCTATTGCGACCTAGAATTATCCGGTTGTTGTACCCTAAGTTAGGAATCCGACTAGTTGCCACACCGTTTTCACTTAGGTAGTCGACAACCTGCCTGCGGGCCCCAGCACGGTCACTACATTCTTAAGTGGAGTGTTTGGCTCATAATGGACCCATTATCCTGTTTCTCAGCCTTAGGTCCAAATAGTCAGCCCATTTGCAGCCATTTAGCCCTTCATTAACAACCAATGTAGCCTAGGAAGCCTTCTTTGTGACTTGCATCACTTGTTTAGTTGGCTAGTACAACACGTTATGACAGAGGGAGTAAGTCTGGGTGGGTTTCAGATGGACGAATGCTTCACATCAGACCAGTTTTCGACAACTTTGAGGGTGAGACAGTGTGAGTTAGTGGCGACAACATTAATTTGCAGGAGGTGATTTACTACATTACACAGTGATCACAGGAGGAGTAGTCACGTGCGAGGTATCTTTCCGTACAAAACCGGTTATGGGTGTTGTTGGGATTAAATTGGTGGTCGTGCCGATTTTTACATCTTTGGTGATGAGGAGGTTTTGTAGGACTGCAGGATATTTCTGGACTACAGGGATCTGCGCTTCACAACTACTGTGGGGGTGATTTTGATATTTGGCACCCCACAACTTGAATTATTTTACCACTCAGCTCAGGATTATTAAGTTTCTTTTTCGGTTATTGTATTTGTTTGTTTTGAAAAAAGTGAAAAAAGTGAAAAAAAAAGAAAAAAAAAAGTGATTTTTTTTAGTATTATGTCTTATTTCAGTTAGTACTCATTTAGTATTTTCAGTTAATAAAAGTTAGAACTAAGTTGGGTAGGTGAAATTGTTTTGGACTGCACACTGCTTCATAGTTGTGGCCGCGAGTACGACGAATCAGCACCAGAATTTCAGGGAAACTGAGACACATGGACTTAGTTTTTCAGGAGTTTTCAGGGACTTGGTGAGGGGTGTGAGATGGGAACAGTGAGATGTCAGAAAAGGTAGGATTGGCCTTACCTGATATACATTAAAATTCTACATGTTTAGAATTAGATCCTTGATTGGTAAATAGCTCTGTAGGTAGAATAACTAGGGATTTTCTCAGGATACAGGCGAAAGTAACAGTAGGGGAAGCCAGTGCTTATTTTCCACCCTTAAAACTGCACAGGCTCACCGATCGCTTGTTGACAGGTACTTCCTGGATGATGAGTGAGAACTGAATGATACATCAGTTTCTGTTTTGAAGATTGCCCGATGTCAACCAAAAATATTTTTTGTGTAATAATTTAGTTTTTTTACATTCTTTTTCTCATTCAGTCGAATATTTGAGTCTTCTGGTCTATGTTTTGAATCTGAGCTGGGCAGAGTTGTATGCAAATGAGAGTATGCAAAGCAGGGTATGAAACAGAGTATTCAAGGGTCTGCTCGGGACGAGCAGAGTTTACTGTGGGGGTTTTATGATAACTCACCGATAGAGTTATTCTGGGACATCTTTTACTATTGGTTATGACCCCGTTAAAGTTTGATTTCGCTTGTTTTCGTTAGTTTTCTCTTTGGTATAGGAGAGAGAACGCTGAGCTTACAAATACTATATTTGATTAATTTCATTCATAATTTTGTTTAAAGTGAATAACTTATTACCTACCTCTAGTTAGGGGTAATAATTCATTTGCCACCCCCAGTTTCAAAACTATCTTATTCCCACCTAAAGTTTTTAATTGCTATCAATTAACAACGGGGGTAAATTATGTCACAAAAATTTTGTTAGTTAACATATTTTTAGGGGAAAAATGGTCAAATAAACAAATTAAACACAAATAATACAACCATTACCGCTACTGCATTACCGCCATATCCGTCGCCAAAGCTCAAAATCCGACCACCCACCACCAGCACCACCACCTCCGCCCCGCTACAAACCAAACACCTGTTCAACACTAAGAAAACCCATTCTTTGTATTCGACAAACCAATTAAACTCATGCTAACAAAATCCCCATTAGAAATCGTCTGACTTTAACCATCAAAACCCCCAATTATAACCCCAAAATCTAAGTTTTCATTTGGTCCTAGGACTGAGATAAAGAAGGGGAAGAGAGATAAATTGAAAGAGAAAGGCACCAAATTCAGCATCTCCTCCTTCTCAGCTGCAGATCTGAAGAGAGGCAAAGAGAGGAAGATCAATTGAGAGAGGGGTAGAGATAGAAGATGCTGATCTGGATTGGGAGAGAGTGGCAGATCGAGAAAGTCTTTATTAACACAGCCACCGCGTTCTGAGCCGCCTCCGCTTCCTGCAAAACACCATCGACCACCATGGACACCGGCGACTTGGTCACACTGAAAAGGGGAAGACTGAGAGGAAAAAATCGACTGGGCGAAGGAGAGAAGAGAATGAGAGATTTGAGAGAGCACAGAGAGAGATCGAGATAGGTTCTGCACGTCGACCTCCTCCTCCTTCTTCTTATTTCTTCTCCTCCCGCTCTTTTTTGAGAGGAATCATTCCGTTCTTCATCTATCTTATTCTTTTATTAATTTTATTTTATTTAAATTTTTTAGGAACTTATCCTTTTTTTCTTATTCTTCTTTTCTTATTTTTCTTTTCTTTATCTATATCATCAATTTACATTAAATAAGATTATAATAGGAATGGACATAAATGTCCTTTTCTCCGTTACCGTTTTTGGATGCAAAACAACCCGGTTGTTAATTGTTAGCAATTACAAACTTGAGGTTGTAAGCAGTTAGTTTTGAAACTGGAGGTGGCCAATGGATCATTACCCCTAACTGGAGGTGTGTAATAAGTAATTGAACCTTTTGTTTATTTTGGTATGATCACGGGTACTTGCTGTTGTTTGCAAGAAACAGGTACCAGAAATGCATGGAAGAGGCTCGGGAATGGAGGAAGAATACCAAGGAGGCAGAGCAAAACAAATGCAGAAAATTAGGGTGCGTTCAAACGCACACCCCCTACGTTCAGACGCAGGATTCCAGACAGCAGACAAAGCAAGAAGAAAAACTGACGAGGAGACTACGTAGGTTGCGTTCAAACGCAGGAAGTTCTCCATTTAAGAGAAGTTCAACTCACGAAGAAAATTCAAACTGAAGACCAGAAGATTTACGTATAGACGCAGGGCCTCTACGTTCATACGCAGGCTGCGTTCAGACACAGGCCCTGTACGTTCAAACGTAGGGAAGAAACATTCAATAAGCACATGCGTTCAGACGCGGGGGATATGCGTTCAGACGCAGCCATCCTGCGTTCAGACGCATGTGAGGACTTCCAGAAGCTTCCCACGGCGGTTCATACAGGGGCAGAACATGAATTTCAGGCATTAATTTCGGAAATTGTGGAAATATAAATAAGAGGCGTACAGCACAGAAAAATCATCATTCAAATAAAAAATTCACAAAGGCAGACTGGAGAGCAGAGCAGGAGCACGGAGCAGTCTACGTTTTCAGAAATAAACTTGTTTGATCTATCTTCTCATTTTCTTTATGAAATTTTGTTTTTCAATGATGTACGGTAGCTAAAAGTTTTTACCTAGGTTCTCGGTGAACCTAGGGTTTATGATTCAACAACTTTGTTTATTTAGATTATCAGACTCATGGCTAATTAGTCTTAAAATAGTATTGGATTGTTTGTTATTTTGTCTTCAGTTTTTACTGTATGCATGAAAGGCCTGATCACCCAGGAGTGCTATAGACAGGATCTGGTGCGCGAGAGTGGCCAGTGAGACTTATGAAGAGAAGACAGGATTCAGTACCCTGCCTTGATGGAACGAGAGATGAAAATAATCAAGGGATTAGCCAACATGCATGAGACCAACTGCTAGACGTTTAGGGGGAGACCGAGAGAAGAGCCCGTAACCCTAGAAGACTTATAACAAACCTATAGGTCTATATGGACCAAGAGGACCAGAAAATTTGTAGGGGAGTGATAGGTGCATGAGACTGAGAGGAGATTGCATAAAAGTTATGCTGGCATAAACAAGACCGTCGTGTGTTTCTGAAATCAAGATAAATTGTTAGCTGGATAGCAACCCTAGGGGATCCTGCAACCTGGACTTTTAACTCATCAGTTTCAGAATTGGAAAATATTCTCAGAAAATTTATACAAATAAAAATATATATTTTATTTACTGCTTTTATTTTCTTCACTTTAGCTTAGTAATCACAAATCACAACTATTCCTCCTTCTTACAGCTTTGCTATTAGTTCTGATTAACTAAAGTAAAATCTAAACTATTCTCGTGGGTTCGATATCTGAGTCATAAAATACTCTACTTTATTACTTGATCGTATACTTGCGAAAATAACAGCTAAGAATTGTCGTTCAGGCATGAGGCCTTATCTTTCATGGATGGTTCGTTAGGTTACAACCAAACCCGTATGGCTCCCCAAGATGGAGAATTTATTGCATTTCACACACCAAGAGGCATTTATTGTTACAATGTAATGCCATTCGGTTTGAAAAATGCAGGGGCAACCTATCAAAGGGTAATGTAGAAGATCTTTGACGTTATGCTTCACAAGAATGTTGAGTGTTATGTAGATGATCTTGTGGTAAAGACGAAAGAGAGAAAGAACCATCTTCATGACATGAGGTGTGTGTTTGATAGACTTCGTCGGTACCAACTCAAGATGAACCCATTGAAGTGCGCTTTTGGTGTCACATCGGGAAATTTTCTGGGATTTGTTGTTCGTCATCGAGGCATAGAAATTGACCAATCCAAGATTGATTCTATTCAAAAGATCCCCGAGCCTCGCAACATTCATGAGCTAAAAATTGTACAAGGGCGGTTGGCGTATCTTCGGAGATTCATCTCAAACCTAGCTGAAAGGTGTCACCCATTCAACCAGCTCATGAAGAAAGGGGTTCCATTCCAATGGGATGATGCTTGTAGGAATGCGTTTTAGGAAATCAAGGCTTATTTTATGAAGCCCCCTCTCTTGGCCGCTCCAATCCCTGGACGACCATTGGTTCCCTATTTTATTGCACAAGAGCACTCCATTGGGGCTCTACTAGCACATAAAAATGATGAAGGGAAAGAGAATGCTCTTTACTACTTGAGTATGAGGATGACGCCTCACGAGTTAAAATACTCTTCAATTGAGAAGATATGTTTGAATTTGGTGTTCTCCATACAGAAGTTACGCCATTACTTCCAAGGGCATACAGTCCACCTCATCTCGAAGGACAATCCTGTTAAGTACATTATGTCAAAACCAGTGCTTTCAGACCGGCTAGCGATGTGGTCCCTTCTTCTCCAAGAATTCGAGATCATTTATGTCCCTCAAAAAGCTGTGAAAGGCCAAGCTTTAGCAGATTTCCTAGCAGATCACCCTTTTCCTGCAGAATGGGAATTATCTGAAAGTTTGCCTGATGAAGAAGTATTCATAGTGGAAGAACGGGGGCCTTTCAAGATGTATTTTGATGGAGCGTCTCATGGTGATAGACTTGGAGTTGGTGTAGTTTTCGTTTTGCCAGAAGGGGATGTGTTACCGTATGCATTCACTCTTAGAGATAACTGCTCAAACAATGTGGCGGAATATCAAGCTCTTATACTTGGATTGGAGATGGCAGTTTATGCCTAGCATCTAAATCTTCATGTGTATGGTGACTCAAAGCTGGTGATCAGTCAACTCTTAAACGTCTATGAGGTGAAGAAACCCGAATTAATCCCATATCATAACTACGCTACTGGAATGATGGAATGGCTCGGAAACGTCACCCTGCAGCATGTACCAAAAGGTGAGAACAAACAAGCAGATGCACTCGCCAAGCTCGCATCGACGTCGACGTTTCCCGAGCACGAAAAAATGGTCTATGTTTGTGAAAAGTGGGTTTTTCCGCCTATTTTAGAAGATCATGATGAATGTGGACAAAATGCAAATGCAATTACAGCCTATTAAATTCTAAAAGAAGATTGGCGCAATGCATTCATTGATTACTTACAAAATGGTAAGCTTCCTGATGATGTGCGTAAAAGGACTGACATCCAAAGACGTGCTTCAGGGTTTCTATTCTACAAAGATACACTTTATCGTCGTTCTTTTGAAGGATTGTTTCTCCGCTGCTTAGGAGAAGACGAGATTATGCATGTACTTCAGGAAGCTCACTCTGGCATAGTGGGGCTCATCGGTCAAGACCAAAGCTGCATTTCAGGATTAAGAGGATGGGTTACTACTCGCCTACAATGGGAAAAGATTGTATGAAATTTTCCAAAAGGTACCAAGCATGTCAGTTTCACTTAAACCTCATCTATCAAACAACTGATTTGCTTCACCCAAACGTAACCTCCTGGCCGTTTGATACTTGGGGACTAGACGTGGTGAGGCCTCTTACGAAGTCTTCGGCTGGACATCTCTACATACTTGCTCCAACTGACTACTTCTCCTAATGGGCTGAAGTCGCACTGCTGAAATAAGTCAAGAAAGAGACGATGGTTGAGTTCATCAAGAACAACATCATATTTCGATATGGTGTGCTTCGCTACATTGTCACAGATAATGGTAAAGCTTTTGATAACAAGCTCATGGACTTATTCTGCGAGAAATTCTGCTCCAAACAATACACGTCATCAATGCATAATGCCCCAACAAATGGTCTAGCGGAGGCATTCAACAAAACCCTTTTCAATTTGTTAAATAAGGTGGTTGTAAGGACGAAACGAGACTAGCACGAAAGGGTTGGAGAAGCTCTGTGGGCTTACAAGACCACATATAAAACACTTAAGCAAGATAAGCCTTATGCATTGGTGTACGGAGTTGAAGCAATCCTACCTATGGAGTATCAGATCCCATCACTTAGAGTCTATATTTAGGAAGGTCTCATGAAGGAAGATCATGCACTCCTTATACTTGCAGAGCTAGATGAATTGGATGAGAAGAGACTCGAAGCTCAACAACGGATGGAGTGCTACCAAGCTCGCATGTCCAATGAGTTCAAAAAGAAATTCCGGATCAGGTTATTCCAAGTGGGATGGACCATACAAGGTACAAGAGGTATACACAAATGGCGCATACATCATTGTAGACGAAAATGGATTGAGAATTGGCCCTAGCAACGGCAAGTTCTTGAAACAACGTTATCCTTGAAAATAAATCAAAGGCTCCTGTGGTAAGAGCCTAAAATACTTCAACGCTCTTGTAGCACGAGTCTAAACTGCTTCAAATGCTCTTGTAGTATGAGCTTATAAACTACTTCAACGCTCTTCGACACAAGAGTTTAAACTATGTTACTCCTAACTTGCACGAGTCTAAACTGAAAAGGCTAAATTGAACTACGACTGGCTTGCTCCAATGAGGGTACGTAGACAGCTTGGAACATTCTTCCGAGTTCAGTCATACCAAAAAATTGCATCCCCCATTTTCATGGAACCTTTGTTGTTGCCGTCTTTGCGTCTTGGCATTTGTGTGGCTTTGGACATCGCATAATTGCACTCAGCCACTCGCCAATATCTCGGTAATCTAGTGCATCACGTCATTATATTGAGAAAATCTTTGTTATTCAGATGTTTCGGGTCATTGGTGTTGCAAATCAAATGCACCGTCTTCATCGCTTCTCCCACCATGGACCAGAACTACATGTCGTTGATGCCGTTTATATTTAGTATAATCAACACGCTGAATAGTCCTGTTTTGATCCTTCTTCTGCTCCTGCGACCATAAAAAAAGAAAAAAAAAAGAGAGAGCATTGCCGGCTACTCTGCTCCATCAAGATATGGAGGTCGATGTTCAAAGTCGTCATCATATTCGACGCGCTACACCAGGTTTGTTTGCCCAAGTGGTCTCGTTCTCTCAGCCCAAATTGGAACCCACCATGAAGGAACTGATTCTTCCCTGCTCGCTCGCTGCCTCTGTGTGAACATTTCTGATCACTGAGTCATCACTTGGTGTCAAAAAACATTTCTCGCGTCGACATCAAAACCACCACGGGGAGGGAGGGTAGCTTCGTCCCTTTGATCAAAGCTACTTCAATTCAGTTTGGCATAGCCTCATGTGCTCCTACTTCCGAACTCTGTGATCTCCGTCTTCACCACTGCCCAAGCTCGTGATACGATCGAAGAAATTGTTCCACCAGCTCAAATAAAGTTTCATTAATGTCGTGGATGCATTTAATTTATCGTGCTCAAGTGAAGTTTCACGGACCTGCAAAAATACAGTGAAAAAAAACGAAACATAGCCATGAAATTACAGCTCCGTAATAACTAAGCCTGGCTTCTCATTTTCAGTGATGCGCGGTAGCACACCTTCGGTGTTGTCTGTCCGAGTTTCCATGGCCTTGGGTTTCGAACTCCTGTTGATTATTATGTCTAGTTAGAATTTTCTTGAGTTTGATATTGTTCCCTTGTTGGATTCATCAATTCTCCTAGCCACTAGCACTACTGATCTATATCTCGCAGTGTGATGCCACCATTTCTTTCCTTCTCATTTTGCTGTCATCATGCTTCATTTAATGGCATACTAGCTAATGAGGCTTCAACTTTCAAATGCATGTGCTTTCGAGTGTCAATGAGATGTTATAGTTAAAAAAATGGAATCATGTTTGCAGTGGTACAATTCGAAAAAGAAATAGGCATCATGAGGAAATAAGTAATTTTATTACCTCAATTGAAAGTAATTTACCGAACGGAAATTACAATTAAAAGAAATGACAATCCTACTGGGAGAATTTCAGTTTGAAGAGCTCTCCTCTCTGAAACTCCAAGGCATACTTAATGTTGGCCAACTCCTGTAGAGATTTTCCTCGTCGAGCAAGTTCTTTAAGGGAATCATCGCGTTCTTCATTTAGAGAAGACATGTAAGAGTTTGAATTTGATACTTATTGCTCTATCTCTGTTACTTTGGAATTTATCTCATCCATCTTAACCGTGAGATATTCGAGTGCCTTCAAATTTCAGCACGCTTAGTCTCAATGTCATTGATTTCCAGTGAAAGTTCCTCATGCTCAGAATTCAGTTTCTTGTTATTGAACTCGGTGTCAGAAATGTCTCGTTCGGATTCCTTCGCCTTCTCTTTCAATTGCCCGTCAGAAGGTTCAAGGTAGGGGACAAGCTTGCGTCTTTCGGACTCGTATCGTTCCACCTGGTTGAGATATGTCTCCGACGCTTCACGCATTGAACGGACTTCGTGATGAAAGATTGCCACCATGGTCTCAAGCGTGATCTCAATTTCCTTGATTTGTAAGACATCCATGGTTTGGTCTAGTATGGTTAGAGAAAACTCTTCCTCAAAGAAAGCCAAGCATTGACGGTTGACCTTTCACAAAATAGGACAAACCGAATGAAATCCAAGATTTTCAGCAAATTCTTCAAGCGGAACTTCCATGTCAAATAGCTCTTCAATGCCATCCAGCTCAGGAAGGGGTGTAGGATCGTCAACGGGCATTTTTTGCCTCATGTGCTTGTGATTAACTTCAACGTCCGGTTCGCCTGATTCATCGGGGAAACTAAGAATGGTTACTCGCTTTGCGAAATCATTAGTTGTCTCAGCTCCACCCATCTTTACCTTGATTGAAAATGGTGAGCGTTGCTGTCCTTGGGCTGTTTGTTTTTGCGGTTTCTTGGAAGCGATGGAATTTTCTTATGCTTGAGCGGGTCCTTTTGATGTTGATGTATTTACTTGCGCGGGTCGTCGAGCACTCCCTTGCGCTTGTGGCTTCAATATATTCACGCTGCCTTCAATTGGACTATTGCGAGCCTTGAGTATGGATTGTTCAGCCTCCTTGATTTGTTTGGCGATTGGAGCCTGCCACAAATCAGCTTTCCACTTCTTGGAGATCTCCGCTTGGTTCTGTGGGCTGCCTCCTGAAGTGTTTGTAGGGACTTTTCTCATCTCGTGCCCAATATCATCTTCCTTAGCACGGACCTGATTTGGCTTATCTTCGCGCTGCTCATTCGCATGCTTCCCGCTCTCATTCTTGCCGAATTCATCACGCGCTTCGCCTAGGCTATGCATCTTAGTGAGTTGGTGACGGTTGTTGGAATGGGACGACTTCGACGAAATTAGGATCCTGCGAAGAAAACGATAACAAAGTCATCAAGTGGTTTAAAATTAAAGGCGTCGGCAACGAAACTGTCTTAGTCGTCTCACTAAAGCTCCAAGTTCAAACAAAACTATTATTCTTGTTTTTCTTTTCTAGAAATAGGCAAATTGGTGGTTCAAAAACGGAGTGTTATACTCTCTACGTTAACAGAGCATTAAAAAATTAAATGAGGATTACAAGGATCAAGTCATTGGGTTGTTTATGAAATGGTCGCCATGACCACTGGATAGTTCAGGAAGGAGCATTTGGAACAGTCTCTGCATATGCACACTAAATTTTAGTAAAAAACAGAGCGCTACATGTTATGTTGTAAGAGAAACAACGCAGTGGCCGAAAAAGGGAACACTATGGCTGGGTGTCATGATGGACGAAGCAACTGTATGGCCCGGGAATGAAGAAATTTTTGGACGTTCAGTTTAGTTGCTGCAGAAAGACGAGGTGCGGAAACAAGTTTATAACAAAATGTCTGAGAGAACAGAGCATCGCAAATGCTAGTAAACATCAGACTTCAAAAGAGAAGATCAAGAACCTTTACCGGAAATTGTGACATAACTTTGTTGGCCTCCTTTATAATCGGTCACAAATAGGTTCGTCGCGTCGCCCACGACCCTTGTCGCTTGTTCCCTCTTCTGAGCTCTTTGCCAAGGAAATGGAAAGGATCTACTTGCTGCCTCAATTCCATCTGAGTGAAGAGTGAAAGTGATGATTATTTGTGGCGGTGATCAGCTCCTTATATAGCAAAAAGGTCAATCCTGCAAAATCAAAATTCAATTTTTGAACATGACTCTCATGATTTGTTTCAAATTCTATAAATTTTTTGAATTTAATAGTTAAAAGGGTGCTCTCATGATGGAAATGAATGTTAAAGAGGATGATGTTAAATCTTTCAGTTCTTTTCAAAATCATTTGGTTGATTTGGCATCAAATCAAAAATCAACTGAGCGAGTTAAGGCGCCAAGATTCAAAACACTTGTTCCATGAATTAGGTAAAGCAATTAGTTGGCTAAGAATTGAAATACAACTTGGGTTTTTTTTTGTGACATCAAAAAGAAGATCGGCGAGTTTTATGAATTTGTCACAGTTCGATCAAAGCTAGCATGTCCAAACAACATGAAAGTGCAGAGAAATCAAATCCGACATATTGACGAGTTACGTGAAGTTGATCTCAAATATCAAATGGAAATCCCATGTTCAAAGACTTTCGGGTCAGCTCAGCACGATGTTACAAAATCTAAATTTCAATCCTAGGGATCGGCAAACAAAAAGAAATTCTAAGCAAATTGTGAGAATGTGGAATTCAAATGACTTCAAAATTTCAAGACCTGTCCACCAAGGAGCTACTGGAGCCGACGAACAAGTCTCGAGGGTGCATTTGTTGACACCCAAACAATTAATTATTTTGCCACTATTTTAGTAGCGCTAATAAATGTCACGTTTGACACGCCGCATGTGGTAGGAAAAAATGAGACATTAGTTACATAATATATCCTACTACCTATATAAAAGAAGTTAAGGCCACATTACGTGGCAGGTGTGGTCCAATCATGTGCTGCCAACTCGGTCAAAATGCCAGCGAAATGCCAGCGAAATAGTGACGTGTAGAAAAGGTTGGTTATGCCCTTGCTGCTGTGAAACAAGTACGCTGTGGTTGAAGGGCGATATGGTCATTTGGGATCTTCTTTGCCTGGTTTGTGTGTCCTTTCATCACGCGGCTTCGAAGAGAAGCCATTCCACTGGTTTCTAGAGAGCTCGGATCTCTCTCTCTCCAGACACAAAGAAGAGAGAGAAGGCGGTGGCGGTTGGCACTGTTGTTGTCATCGACCCACAGATATGCCGCTACTGTTGTGGCAGCGGACACTTCAGGCCGTCGATTCGACCGAAGCCTCTCTCTCTCTACTCTCCGCCTCTCTTCGATGAGAAGGCTCTGGTTCATTCCCAGATACCTATCGTCTCTGTCTCTCTCTCTCTCACCGTGTTCTCTGTGTTCTGTCTTCTTCTGCTCTGTTGATGAATTGTTTCAGGTAGAGGCAGCAAAGAGAGTACCGGACCTCCCAATTAGGGCGTTGCGGTGCTCTGTGGTGGGGTTGCATGTTCAGATCTGGTTCTTCTTCTTCTTTATCCGCCACCGACGGTCAACCCTGGCACTTGCATGCTGCCGTCTTCGACTCGTCTTAGCTTCAGGCACTGGGTTTCCCCTTCTTCTTTATGCTTTTCAGTTTCATGTACTTTCTTCTTCTCTTTCCTCCAATTTCTTCTCTGTGTTGGAACTGTAATAGAAAGAGATGCTTTACTTACTTTCTTTGGCAAACTGTATTTTGGTTCAATTGAGAGGTTTTGCCTGTTTTGCAGGCTTATTTGTTTCCCAAACTGTATTTTGGTACAGTTGCGTCTGGGTTTGTCATTTACTTCTACATATTGCAATCCAGTCTACGATTCTGACCCCCATCTTGGCGGGGTAAGCACAGCGAGCATCACCTCTTGCTGTTGTTACAGCCGTGGCGGTGTCGTCGTAGCGATTGCATTTACCGATCTGAGCTTCTACAAACAACAGCATATACATAACTGCATTACAACTTAGCCAGTGAAAATTTTCGCATCCATTGTATCGACACTGCCACCGGTTTGTATTTATCATTACTTAAGGGTGAAGTCATTGCACCCGATTGAGACCGAACTAGAAATCCTGCTGATGTTGCATAGCAGCCTAAGCTTGTGAGTGCTGGTTTTGGGTCAAGTAGCCAGGCATGTATCTACCTACCTCTACCTACCTTATCTAATCTAACTACCTAATATAAAATAAAAGCTTTGCTCGCCCCATAGGCTCCACTTCAGCGCCACATAGAATTTTGGCTGTGTTAGACCAATCAGTGGTTGGTGGGCCACTGTTCATGTATGCTGCTGATCTTAATTACGGATGTAATGCTGCCTTCTCTTCTCATTTACTGGTTATTACTGCTGTGTGGGTGTCTCGCCATTTTGCGGCTGCCTTATCCTTCTTTATATATGCTCTTTTGGAGCATCTGAAAAATACTCCTTAAAGGGGCAGTGATGATCAAGGAGTTCTGAGCATGATTTGGGAAATTGAGGATCCAATCCGTTTATTGGCGGGGCAAATGGATTTTTTTGCAGCCATGACGGTGGCATCTTCCTATGTCCACTCACTAGCAGATCTGAGCCCTATCCGCTGAGCTTAAGCCATTGTCGGTCACACGTTATGGTTTGAAAAATCACATTTTTTTTTCACAAGTTCAGCCTGATCAAGTGGCTACAGTCCTACCAATAGACGGGTTTCATCTTTACCGACATCAGCTGGATGCCATGGAGGTTGCCACTTTTAGTTTCTGTTTAATATCTACAAACAAGTTAATGTCCTTGACCATTTCTAATTTGACAGATTTGATGGTAGATAATATTTCCTACTACCTATAATAAAAGAACTTATGGGTGGTTTGCGTGGCAAGAATCCTCCTCGCTGGGCCATCTGGGTGGTGGGTTATCCCAGCGAAATAGTGACGTGGCAATATTGACTGTTTTGCCCTTCCTACTGTCAGCCATGTACTCTGCTGATGAAGGGCGTTGTGGTAAATCTTGAGTGGAGGATGTTGGTAACTAGAGAAGTAGGAAGCAGACGAGAATGTTGACATGTATAGGTATAACTACCACTGATAAGAAGCCTAGAAATTGTTTGAAATGGTTCATTACTATAAGGTGTAGGCTCTTTACACTGTTATAGAAAACGTGACTTGATGAAACATAAATGTTGTAGCAGGGTCAGAGAGAGCTTCGGGAAAATGTACTGCCAACATGAGTCTCCAATTGATTGACAGAAAGTAAAAACATGAAACAGACTTCGTCTTGAGTGGTTGATAATATGATACTCGCGCGGAAAAAGAGCAGCTGAGTTTATTTTGCAGCTGAATTTATACTTTGTAATGCAAAGCTATTTTCTCAAACTGTTCACTGTGGTGCTTGGCATATTTTAGGATTGTAGTAGGTTAACTGTTTTGAAGCCTGAGAAACTATATTTTACTAGGGATGAAAAAAGTGTTACTCGTTAGTTGCTCGAATTATTCTGTGGTTTTGACCCTCTGTTTCTGCCATGTGCTGCAGCTGTGATGTGCTACTGTGTTGCAGGCCATGTCTGTTTGTTGGGTGTGTTACGCTCAGGTATGGCTGTGAGTTTTCCAATTTTAGATTGCCTGTGTGTTTTACTCCCCTTTTGTTAGTCGCCTATTTTGCTTTGGTACTCTTTAGATGCCTCTCTGTTAGTTTTAAAATTCGAGCTAATGTATTCTTGTTAATCCCACTGGAGAATCCAATAACACTAGATTGGATTGATAGATGACATAGAAAGGCATATAATCGCATGTTTAGCAAACCACAAAATTCAAATTCAACTTCAACAAGCAACCAAATAGAACCAAATTGCAATTGCACCCAGCCTAGAAGCCTTTAACAGCAAAAATTTGCTGTTTGAGTTGGTTTATTGCATACGATTTGAAATGGCTTCAGTAATGTTTTTTAGATTTTTGTAAGGCTTATTTGGTAGATATTTGTGATTGACAATGATAGTTTCCGTTCTAGAGTTCCCAATCTCAAAATTGAAAATTTTTTTATAGTAAAATTGTTGGCACAATGCTTTTGATAGTTATTCATGTAGCCTTCAGCTATTATATATCCTAAACAAATCTACTAAAATGTGATGTTTTTTAGTGTGTGTTTGACCCTCATTGTTGCTGCTTTCAGGCTGGTGACCGCTTCCGCTATACCATTGCCGTAAGATACGGTTTCACACTTACATGGATGGGAAACCCTCTCTCTTATGCACCGTTTCTTTGAAAAAAAACCTCAGGGAGGTTTGACGCTGAAGAATACTAAGTGAATGGTTTAGAGTTGTGCCTTGTCAATGTTTGGTGCTTGGGTTTTAGACTTGGACGCTTACAAGCGTAGCTCCCCATTCACCAACATTGGTTTCAAGACGTGCAGCCTAAACCCATTCACAACCAATTCGATGATGATAATAAAAATCTGAGAAATTATCGCCCTTTCAGGTGTGAACAGACGCACCTTTCGCCATTTCACTGTTACATATGTGAACTTGTGAAATGTGTCACTGTATCTTACATCTTATGTTTCTGCCTTATATAAAAGAGAGGGTTTTCCATCCACATCTTACTACCCATATAAAAGAAGTTAAGGCCACATTGCGTGGCAGGTGTGGCCCAATCACGTGCTGCCAACTCGGTCCAAGTGCCAGCGAAATAGTGACGTGTAGAAAATGACCGTCTTGCCCTTGCTGCTGTGAACCATGTATGCTGTGTTTGAAGGGCGATATGGTCATTTTGGATCTTCTTTGCGTGGTTTGTGTGTCCTTCACTCACGCGGCTTCGAAGAGAAGCCATTCCACTGGTTTCTAGAGAGCTCTGATCTCTCTCTGTCTATCGACTGCGTCGCTCCAGACACAAAGAAGAGAGAGAATGCGGTGGCGGATGGTTTGTATTTATTAGCTTCTCCTCAAGTTGTGCCGTTCTATTTGTGGGTTACCTAATAGTCCATCTTCGCCAACATCTTCAGCTGAGTAAAGGTTTTCGAATTCGACGCCGAAGGAGACACCTTTCAGTGATCCCTTGGATGAGTTTGGGAGGCTAAAAGTTGATGACAAGTTAAGGGTGCAGGGACTCAAGAATGTTTTTGCCATGGGAGACATCACTGATATCAAGCTAAGAAATCAACATATACTGAGAAGTTGGTCGTGACACAAATATATCTCGGCATTTTAGATGACACGCTATTTAAAAAATGCATTGTTTACCAGTGGTCTTTCCATGATACTCTTATTCCTTGTCACTTATAGTTATGTTTTAGTGTTAATATACCATTTTGCTGTTGAAATCTATGCTGGCCTCATGCTGACCCTGGATCGTTTTATGGCTACTTGATGCTTGTGTCTTTTGCTATTGCTAAATGGTTGGAACTAACCTGCTTTCATTTGCAGGTTTGTAGCTGGATGCGAATTGATTGCGTTCCCGATCTCAATTGTATTGATCTCGAGGTCAGTGTTGATATAGAATTATATTTAGCGTCTACTTGGGTGGGTGGTGCTGATGGTAGTTGTGCTACCGGTGATGGTAGTGGCAGTGGTGTCTATGCTTTGAATCTACTGCCGTGGATTTAGAGTGGTTTCTTTGGTTTTTCTTGCGTTGCGCTATTGGTTTATATGCTGCACATATGTTCTTCTTATTTACTGAGGACCGAGATTTGTATTTTATTATGCTTCCCGAAATAGATTGTTTCTGACCGTTGTTGGTAGACATTCACCTCAAATTCTCTCAGATTTCGAATGCAGTCCTCATATTAAAAATACACGATTACGATAAAATTGTAGGAATTAGCTGATCCTGAAAGTTTATATACTATGGTTAAGATAGTTGATATTTGAAGAAAATAAGATACTACTTGTGAGGAACCCTTGCATGCTGGAAGCTACATCAGGAAGACGGAAGACCTTGTAAAATCTCAGTATCTGGAAGTTTTGTTTGTAAAACTGAATCAAAACATAGTAAAAATACCCATCTCGTAAACCTATGGTGGGTATGACGTACTTATACCTTGCAGTAGCACCATTGGTGGCACTTCTTTCATGCTATTTGGGGCCTTTCTAGGCTCTTCTGTTATGTTTGATACATGTTTTTTTTTCCATGATCTAATTCCAAAGTTCAATGAAGATTTGTTTTTCTCGTGTTTATGTCCCATACTGTTGAACTATTAATGTCGGTCGGTGCCCTCTAACTGAATGGACTATTTTTTTATTTTTTCTTCTGTTTTAAGTTATTCGATCAAATGTCAGTAAGAAACAACTCTGGTTCTGTTGAATGTCAAGTAGTAAACGATTTGTGGTTTGAAACTACTAGATGGGTAACTAAACCCTTGCTTCATACCCAGACAACATCAGAGTTTTTGATGAACAGGCAATTTCTTGCTTTTCAGATCTTTAAGTCTTGGGGGTATTTATATGTATCAAGTGTTTGGGAGTGCACAAAAGAAGCCTTGGCGTGGATATATCAAAGGTATTTTATACATTTGGTTAGGAAGATGTTAGCTTCATGCTTTTCGTGTCTCTTCTGGCTGCCATTTTTCTGACGTCTTTGGTTCTTCACACAGGTGCTTCTGCTGGAAACGGTCATAGATCTCAGGTATCCTATCCTGAACTATAGTATATGACTCGCTTCTTTTGGTACATAAGGTCCATGGTAGATGTGTTCTGCTCGGTTAGTGCCTTTATGGGGCGTGGTTGTGTTGTATGCTAATTGATGTAGTATATAAATTATTGCGAACCAATTCATTGGCAATATGTTTAATACTTTCTTGGCCTCTATATGTCTTACAGGCACTGATTGAAGCAATTGAGCAAGAACTTGAAGTTACGGTATGGGTACATGAAGTGTGTTCAGAATATGAGCGTCAACTTGAAGAGTGAGTTAGATATGATTCATTCTTTTGTTTGAGCAATCACGTAGATAAATCTTTAGATTTTGATATTTACTCATCCTCTCAAAATTCTGTTATTGGTTTCTATGTCTGACCTTAAGCATCGATGTTCAGATTATCTGTCGTGTTTACTTTCAGATATGTTTGATTTACTCATGCTTACCTGGTTTTTTCTACAGAACTGTTGAAATTTTCAATTTTCGTCTCATATACTCTATATACAGATGCATATAATCTCACTTCGCTTTATATTTGGAGGACAAAATGATAAAGTTGATGAGCAGACAAAGGGTCAGTTGCAGGGTTTAAGCCCCCCAGCAGGCCGTTGATGGAATAAACTTATATAACTCTTTATCCTGTTGCTAATTATCTCTTATTATTTGGGATCTTGGAATTGAATGAAGCTGATTTTCTTTGTGATTCTAAGAGGGCTAGAATGGCTACGGAGTTAGCTGAGCTTATGGAAATTGCGTTAAGACGTAAGGAAAACAAATTTAAGGTCACAATCATATCTTTGTCTGTTAGTTTACAGCGAATATTCAATCTCTTAATTTGTCACATGATTAGGGTGTTGTTTTCTAAATCTGTCACTTGATTAGGGTATTGTCTTTTAATTAATATGGCGTCACCGTCCAGGTATATATTGGAATACTCTTAGCTGGTCAAGACAGCACGCAAATTAACCTGCTGCCAACTTTTTTCCAATTCATTTCGTACATTTTGAAGATGCCATTTGTGGGTTAAAGAAGTGGAATGTATAGAAAAAGATCTGGAAATCAGAGTACTGAAAGAGAAGATAATCAATGTGGTTAGGCAACTAGATCTGCAAAAAGCTGCATTGAATCATCTGGAGATATAATCACGGTTTATTCTTTTAGCCTTCTTGTTTTCGAACTAAAACATTAAAATGTTGAATGATGTTAGTACTAAAGCAAACTTTAGTTCTGTAACTATTGTCGGGAGTTGGACGAAGTAGCTCTCAGGGAAAAAACCAATAAGACAACCTGTAAAATGACAATCCAAGATATATTTTTGGAACTATCTATCAGAGGCTTATGCTCAATCTATGAATACCATCTAAATCTGTACTCCATTCACTATCTCCTAAAAGTAGGCTAATTGGGGGAGTGGTGGGAAATCTCAGTTATGAAACAACCAAGTTGGGTACGCAGAAGTATAAACCCATATCCTACAAAAGTCACATTCTGCCTCATTTTGTGAATCCAATTTGTGAGAAAAATAGGCATATACGAATACAGGATGAATTGGGTATGTGTAATTATACATTCATTGGAAATAAAAAGTAGTCTAGACTGACCGAGGCGAACCTGTCTGCCTAAGAGTCGACGCGAACGATGCTTAGGTTAAGCTAGCAGTTCTGGCACACCCATCACGGGTGCAACCAATTACTGTCAGTAAAAATATATTAGTAGTATAGAGACCTAAAAATCAAGGCATCATAAGATATCCTAGAATAAGTGTAATAAGTTGTACACTACCTGTGGAAGAACAGTATCTGGCCTCACATTTGCTAACACCTTAAGACCTGCTAGGAGCTGAAGCAAACACCATTTTGAAACGCAAATTCTAAACAGATAAAACATGACAGAGTGTAAGGGCTAATGTAGTTCTGGGCAGTAGTTATCATAACTTTTTTGCTCTGTGTTCGTAATATCCATAATGAGTAACGGTGTTAGTTTAGGATTCTTGGACTCGTATTAAGTTTCATATCATTTGTATAGATGAGGGTCAGATGTGATGACACCAATATTTAGGATTCAGTGTCCAAAAGTTAGACATTTCTTTCCCAATATGGTATATGAGTCCATTTCCATGCGCTTGTATTATGTAAACATGTTTCCACTGATTCTTTTTCTTTTTTATGGCTATAAGTTTCTTTTTGTGCCTTTGTTTGTAAGTTTTATACTGGCTCTACCTGGACTTAATAAGGAACGATATACGATCGTAACAATGAATCCCATTATGAGTTGGAGAGCACTACTCAAGTGATAAGTATTTGAGTCTACAACGAGATCATATGTCTCCTGTGCTTTGCATTGAAAGGAATTATTATTTACTCTTGGATGCTGTGATTTTTTTTTGTTGCGAATAAACATCTTCATTCCTAATCAGTCACTCTTCCTTAGTTCATTTAGTTCCTCACCACATGAGATATAGAATTGGTGCCCAGTTCATTAAGCTCTTCCTTTGAGCCAAATAATATCCTTAATTTGGTAATTTAAATAACCAATTATATATCCTTAGCACATTGAATCCTCCTTCTGAAAAGCAATAGAATGATGCTTCTTAAATATGTGATGAAGACGAAACTGTCCAATAGGATAGGAGACAGAAGACCAAGGTATATGGTGAGGAAACTAAGGATGCAAGAAAGGAGAAGCCTCCTTTGGCCTTTGGGAGATAAGTTAGGGGAACACTAGGACATGACCCGTGGGGAAGGTCTGTCCAAAGAAACGTTCCTGGTTGATCCTGGAAGATTTAGTGATTATAAGTTCGCAACCAATCCACACTTAAACAGTAAAAGGGGGAGTTGTTTTAATATATAGATATGGAATTCAGTAATGGGAAGATGAGAAAAACTATATTTGGAGACGGTGTTGATCACGAAAAGGTAACAAAGTAATTGCCTTCTTGAATTGGGTTATGGCTATTAGTTTGATGTGAATTTCTACTAGCAAGTATGCATGGTGATGATTTCAGCAGAAATGAAGGTCTTCATATAAATTATGGTATCTTTTTCATTATCTGTTCCCATTTTCTCTAGAAATGGTTGCAGATTTTAGGCAATCAGTTTTGTGCAATTTAGCTCCAACCATATCGTGCACATTATAATGGAGCTTTGAGCATGTGTAATTTAGCGGTTTAGGTTTTCACTTTTGCACATACTCTGGGTTGGATACTTGGGCTCAGCTATATCGTGTCCAAGCTAAAGAATAGCTCATCCGGGTGTTAGGGAATCTTTTTTATAGCCCTTGGAGGGTGAACCCGAGGATCTTCAATTTGAGCAAGCATGGTCCTTTGTGGGGCATGCTTCTTGCTATGATATCATGTTTCTTAAAAGCTAATTTGATTGCTTAAACTCCATCGTAGTGGGATTACCCATACTACATCTCACCTGCAACCATCACAGATACCTTGCAGATTTGGGCTACTCACCTTATGTACTTTTTGTATTAGAATATTTAGCATTTATTTAATCTTTAGTCTTTTCTTTTCATGGTTCTTTATAACAGGTTTCAGGGAGGATGTTGATATGGATGGTGCATGAGGTTCTTATTCAGATTCTTCAGATGATGACAAGGACTGTGAGTCAGGCGGTAATTGCCCTGCAGACTAATTTTGTGTTATGTTTACATTTGTTAGCCCATGAAATACTGGGGCACTGGATAATAGTATTTTCTCCTGGTGATGGATCCATGCGAGCATATAAAAGTACGATTTGAAACTTTGACATGAGTTCCAATCAGGAGAAATGACATGGTCTTAATAGACAACGAAGGAAAGACGAACTCCAGTAGAGACACTAAGACGTCAACTCAAATCCGGTCGAGTCAACAAGATTGTTCCGACCCCCTTTAAACTTGGAACAGGCTATTTGAGCTAGGTTGAGCACGAAAAATGCTTTAGATTTCACTAGTTTCCAGGAAATCTTGTGCAAAGTCTGATGAAATATATGAAAGGAATTGGACACAGAAAGGAGTGACTGATCACTGACGTTTACCTTATGGTTTTTCTCTATATTCTAGAAGTTTGTTGATTGGTTTCAATACATGCCGTTCGAGGTATATGAATAGCAGTGTCGTTGGACAATCATTCAAACTATGCTGTTATGTATGTGAGACCACCTTTGCATTGCATGACATTAAGATTCATTGCATTATGTGATCTTCTGCGGCATTTTATGTTCCATTCGGAATCTCGTCTATAGTACCAGTGCTATTCCATACAAACAGTTGTTCTCTTTGCCCAACATCATGTCGCGATGTTTAAGACCATGTTAGAAGCACAAGGTGATGCTGGGCAGTGCTTTTTTTTTTTTTTTTCCTGAAGCAGCTGTTGCATATTGAGTTTGAAGGTCATGCTGAGCATTCTTATCTGTTATTACAGGTTGGACATTGGAGAAGGCAAGGACATCAATCTTGTCAACAAATCTCCCTGATTAAAACTTCAGCAGCAATTCATACAGTACCTTGGTCCGGTAAGCACCATTTCATCACCTTCTATTTTCAAAATTCATAAGAACTCTCATTTCCACCAACTGGGAAGCAAAATCCAAGAACAGAACTTGAAATTTCCATCTCAGTTGACTTAAAATTATTCTCTGTAAGCAGTGCCGGAACTAACTGCAGAAAAGATGTTGGAGGATGAGAGAGGGTACCTTGGAGCTCCGACAAACGATGGCGACTCTCCTCTCCAACCAGCCGGTGTAATCCTCCAGATGGTACTCCAAATAGCCTCGATTGAGCATGGGTGGCCAGATCCGCTGTCGGTGACGACGTAGGCGAAGATGATAAACCCTATGAGGGCGGCGACGATGACTATGACGAATTCGGACTTAGATGGCGAAATACGTTCAATCGTTGAGAAAATAATTGTGGGTCATGGTTATTTTTTTGGTTGTTTTGCAATACCAGTTGGTATCTATCTTTGTGGTGTTTCATATGTTGTTGTTTTGTGTGTGTTGTGTGCAGTATGACCCGGGGCGCAAAACACATGGTCTTCCTACAAGTGACGAGACGGGAAAGAAAAACCTGCACAAGCAGCTCATGTCGCAGCACCCACAAATGGACTTAGGGTAAGAGTGCTAAATGATTACTGTAGTTTGATCAAGCATATAAATTTTTGTCGCACCCTGCTGGAATCAGAATTTACATTGACGTTTAGTGGCATGTCTAAGTTGTTCCGATCTCTTTGTTGTCTAATCTGCGAGTCTATTACAGTGAATTAGCTCACACTTATGCTACTCCAAGTAGCGGTGTGTATAATTTGAAGCTGGATTAGATAATTTCCTGAAATCGGACTTCTCATCTCATAACCTTGAAAGCTTGCCTGATTTGTTAACTCATAGAGCCAGCCATACAAGCTTTGAGACAGAATAACCCTTTGTCCAAACAAGAGAAACTGAGCTGAACGTTGCAATTTTAGTTTCCTTTCTGTGACGTATGTTTGCTAATCCTGATCTACTGTATCTCGGGATTCAGTTATAATCATATAGGTAATTGATAACTACCCAGAAATAGATCAAATTTTTAGTTTGAGCATGAAATAGATTTGGCAATAAGTGCACGCATAGATTATGCCACGCCTCACAAGAGTATGGTATGAACTGTTGTACTATCTGTATCACGTTTGGCTTGCTCAAGCTGACCTTTAGCCTCACATCTTCAGTTCTAACATTGCTTATCTATATAGGTTGTTGTGCTCAGAAGTTGGGTCTAAATATCAGTTTGTTTGGTGGCCTTTTGCAGTGTGGTGCTACTGCAACGTGACTGTAGAGTATCAGATATCGTGACTCTATTTTATCTTATGGAACTAACGGCTGGAGTGACAGAAATTTAATTTTGCACAGATTTTATTAGTTTAGGGTTGTATTTGACCAAAATGTAAGTTTAGGGTTAATTTGATTTCCAGTTGATAGTTTGAGGGAGTAAATTAAACTTTTGCCTAAAATAAATTACTATTTTTAAACATATTTCCAACATCATCACAACTTGGAGCAGAGTAGCTTTCTCTGAACCAACACCTAAAAACATATACAAAAGGAAAATATAATTGCATTATTGAACGTTACTAAGTTGCTGAAGAACTCTGCCGCTTCTCGAAAGTCTCATATTGGTCAGTGGAGTCATAGATTTATGTTACTTTCAAGTGTGTCTAAATTCTAACCGTGATAATCTTTTGCTTCATTTTTTTTTCAAATTAGGGAATGGGATACTACTGCTAACACGACAACATAGGGATTCCCAGATGCCTGTAAGGAAATTATTCACGTTCTTTCTTTTCTTTCAATGGAGATGTTGCAACAGTGACTCATTGTGGACCAAATTAAGGCAATGCTCGACTTTGAAGAAAGACTATTGAGTGCTCAAGGTTATTGATTTCAGTAAACAACTGGGTGGTCTTCTAGGCGAGTTTTACTTATTGTTTGTATCTTTTGCTTTGGAGGGAAATAGATAATGGTCTTACAATCTTGAATATTGCTTACATGCTTATCTGCAGTGCTAAATGTACTTGGTATTTCCTGCATCCAGCTGTAATTACGCATTTCACTATCAATATCTGTAAATTTTTCATTGTTAGGTAATCTGAAACCACCAGTAATAACGAAGCGTTTATTGGATGTCTTCACACATCAAGGCTTGAATTTATATTTCATTCATCAAAGCATGACTACCTGAATTAGGTTTTCAATTTGTGGCACCGGAGGGTTGAGTTTTCCGTGGCTTAAGTAGTCCGTCTGTATTTGGTACCTGCCGACTTTGTGGATTTGTTTGTATAATTTAGGTTGAAAAACTGATGGAGAATGCATGTTCGACACCCCTATATGTCTTTTTCCATGATTTGACTTTCCTTGACCAAAATGGTTATTCCATTTGCTAAGTTTTCGTCCACTTAATTTGTTGGATACTTATAGGCAACTAGCTCCAAGGTTTGATACTTCTGTTTCAGAGCCTTCTAATCATGTTTTCTGGGTTTTAAATGATCTCTACTTCATGCAGTCTATCAATGGACAGGCATATTCTATTCACATGCACAAATTCGAAGAGTAGAGCAGCGCGCTGTGTCTCTTGATTACTCAAAAAGCATGAACTCACACAACCCTACTCATGGAGAGAGAAGGGGAGAGATGAAGACGACCTGCTCCAGCTACGGCGATTCCTGGTTCGAGTTCGAAATACACCAAAGTTTCCACGGTGCGATAATTCTTCAATCCAACAATTTTAATTTCCACCGCTAACAATTTGATCAGTTGAATTCTAGGTGAAGGCAACATTGAACGCCTTGCACATGTTTGATCAAATGCTTCAACCAGAGGATTGTTGAATAATTTCGTCTCGTGGTTCAAAAAATGAGTAATTCACAAATTCAGTAGTGAGCAAATCCTAAATCATGGAATTGCGGTGCGATTTAGTTTGTAATAGTAATAATTTCTGTAATGGTATAGCCTATTTGCTTATAATGTGTACTATCTAACCACCATTCACTCTCCTATGGATATTTCCTCGTGTTTAAATACAAAGGCAAATCAAACTTTAAAGTTACAATATTCAATCTGTCTACTGCTGAGCTTGAATCTCTTCCCCAACAACTTCATGATGACGAGGCTGTTAATGGAACTCCTTATCCCACGGAAAAGGCTGAAGCACATATGTCTACTGCTCAGGTTGAATCTGTTCACCAGAAACTTGATGATGATGAGGCTGTGAATGAAACTCCTGATCCGATGGAAAAGGCTGATGCATATATGCTGACCAGGGCTTCCCCTTGTTTTTCAGTTAAAATTTCTAAAACTCACATAACATCACGTGCTGGAGTGGTAAGAATTCATATTTCATAGTTATTTTAGACTACATATCTTCTCAGCATGTTTCTCACTTCTTAATGACTACTTATGCTGAGCGCAGAATATCCCTGTGAAGTTTACAAGAAGTTACCTCGGAGATGCAACAAGCCACATCGAACTTGAGAATGAGATACGCGACACAACTTGGAAATTTCGGTGTGACTACCCCTCTGATGACGCCACCAAACGACGCATATGCTGGTATCGCTTTACTCAGTATGCAAGCCTTACTTTGGGGGATGCGTGTGTTTTTGAGCTGGTTGATGCGAGTATCCCCGAATTCCGAGTTGTCGTGTTGACATCGTAAAGAAATCATCAGATCATATCTCGCCAAACAACTAAGTCAGCGCACTTGCCTACTTCCTCTGGCTGCTACTGAACTGTTGTTGTTTTCCTGCATCTATGCTTCTGTAACTTCATGTATAACTGTACTGCTGTAGTGCTTCTACTCCCATCCCTGTATTCGCTACTACTACTTTCATGACTGTTATCTGTTTGTTCGATGCTCTAACAACTATTTGGGTTGGGAAAATGCATCTTATTTGCATATATATGTTGCATGTTCAGTTCTTATACGTGCATACTTATCGTGTTAATATCTAACCGAAAATAGCTTCAAAAGTTGCTCAGCATGCTAAAAATTCCTGAAAGGGTCTATTGAGTGCACCGATATGCATCATATATATTTGTTAAATCGCATTCAACTGGTTTTCCAAATAGCAATTCAGTGTCAATTCTTGATAATTTTCCGATCATATTGCTTAGCAAAATGTATCATACCATGCTGTGAAGAGATTATCAGTAAATTATTTACACAGTTGAAGAAGTAGCTTCCCAAAGTTCTTGAACTGTGTTCCACCATATGCAAATTTGTGGGCTTTTCACATTATCACCTACATCAGCTAATTTGAATGTTATAGCACATGTGACTGTCGACAATGTACTGACCCATTCAATCAAATTTGTATATATATATATATATATACTTTTTTTTTACTTAATAGCTTGTATTTTTTTAAATACCACAGTACTACTCCATCCTCAATACTTTACATTGTGTAGATTTATTTCGTCCGCAACTAAGCCATTCACACCACGTGGTTTCAGTAACAGAGAGATATAAATTTTTAAATGAGAATTTACTACTACATCCAAAATGAGCATGCTACGTCAATATAAAAAAAAATAAAAAAATAACATTTTAGAGTTTCACGATCTTCACGACCACATACTTATCCCATTTCCAGTTGCATGCACCATTTACACTTTTGTAACCATAACTGCACGCCTCAAACGAGCTAATTCAAATGGCGAATCACACGGTTCCCCCCATTCCTTATAAAGTAAAAAAATCATTATATTTGGGTATAATAAGAGTTATTAAATGGCAATACAAAACAATTATCTAAAAAAATCCCAACATTATGTTATTCACATCTTTAGCTCAGAGTGACATTGCAAATGATGGTAAAAAATTAAACAAGAAAAAACATTCAGCACAGAACATTATATAATTATAATACACATAGTTCATATGACCAACAACTCCTCTAATAAATGTCACTATAAATACTATCATACAAATCAATTTTTCCCACACCACACAACAACGAGGCAACATTGCTTCCTCCCAGAAGCAGAAGCTTTGTTTGCACTTTAGAGTAACAATTCAACCAAAGCTCGAAATTTGGATTATGCTCAACCATATGAACAAGAAATGAAACCTTGTGCAATAGTCGATCTGCCAACATTGCCGGTAAGCATTTTCTTCACTAATGAACACTTATCACCCACTAAGTACTGCAGTTTTCCAACAGTTTCACGTTACGTTGTATGCTTCTTATGATCAACTGCAGCCTACAGTGCGCGAAATTTGGGTAAATGCCAGTGTTCATGCTTTACCAACAAATCAGCAAGCATGGTATTACGCATGCAAGTTCTGCAATCGTGTTGCAAATCGTTCTCCAAACAACACATTTCAATGCTCCACCTGCCAAAATAACGACTGCGATGCTATACCATGGTATATAATAACACTGACAACCAATATGTCGTAGACTGTAATGATATAATTTCGTACAACATGCATTTTACAAAGTTTTTAAGAGCAAACGAAATCTAGATACCAAATGTTAATTCTGTTTTCTTCCCAGGGGGCGTTTAACCGTGCAGCTTCATGACGGTAGCGCTGAACTCGAGGTACGCATCTTCGGACAGTCAGTTGACACTGTGTTAGGGAAAAATGCAAAAACCATGTCATCAATGTCAACTGAGGTATGAAACACAATTTCTCGATACGAAATTATACTCCACAACCAAATAGCTCATTATCTTTAGCATTGTAATAATTTCCAGGAACAACAGAGCGTGCTGGAGACCGTGAATATGAACAGTAGCATAAAAAGATTTTACTTCCTCCTTTCCCGGCGCAACAATGGGAACGGGTTCCCAATCAACAGTTGGACTGTACGCTACGTAGTTGAAGCTTGATGCATGTTTACAAGTCCGAATATATTCTCGTTGGACGAAATAATCAAAATAAGACGCCAAATTCGTCTTGTATGTTTTTCTAATCAAAGCTCTGTTGTCGGTGGATGTCTACAATATATTGTGATTTAGTCTACATAATAAAATGTCCCAACTACAGTTTAAATAATTCAACGCTACCTCCGTTAATCAGATATTGTGACAACATATGTACTGCGGTAGACACACCCAACATATAAATAATGCGAGAATGCTTCCAGATGACTACCACATCAACCCAACTGCAAACACTAATTAACAACCTAACCATTCACACAACAATATTCATCACGCTCCACATATAATTCAGGGCTATCGTTCCCCAATTTACAAAAGTAATTGCATTCATCACATACAGGCAGTTACTAATTCATAACTACATATCTTGCAAGAAAATACAATACTTGCAGTGTTAAATCGTCAGCTCCCGTCACCTTCTTCCTCCACCATTTGAATGGTTTCATTGTCACCTGCTACTCCCCAGATGCTCACCGATTTCTGCTCGTCATTGTACCAAATTGTCATATCAAATTCTGTGGGTCCGCCGTTATCCGGCATCAGATACAGCAGTTTTGCTAATATGGCTAAGAAAAACACGATTCCAAACCATGTAAATATTGTCGACAAACCACTTACGCGCCATGTCAATCATCTACCATATGTACTTGCGATTTAATTTTCAACACTAACGGTGGTTAAACAACATACTGGGCAGCTTACCTATGTCCTAAAAATTGTGTGCCAACATATGCATTGTTCCAGCCTACTGAATCTGCTGCTTCCAGTCCTGATATTGACATTTCATGTTCCTTCTTGACAGCTCAATATCACGAGTTGCAACTATGCAAAATTCTAATTTAACATGCAATATAAACACTTGGCATACAACAATCTTGTATCCAAAAATTTGTCATCAACAACACAACACGTACTCATCACATGACTGATCATGCCTGCATTCACTGCAAATCTCAGCAATATTGTAACATCCAAAATACCCCATTTGATCACAGTAAATATTCAGTAAATGTTGAAGTATGCGCCATTTTATGACTCGCAATATAATTAACAAAGTACACAACACATAAGGCACTATATAAACAGTTCACCGATGAAACAAAAATTCCATCACTACACAGAAGAAATAAAGCAGCTTGCAATGCAGGTCAACAATATATCAGATGCAAGACGGATGGTGGTAAGACTGTTGTTCAATTCACTTATTCATTTACAAGTGTGATACTTACAAATGAAATACAATATACTCAATCTTGTAACAGCAGCTGTATGCTGAGACATGGTTACGAGTATCGATACGTGCAATACCGACAAATCAACAGCCGTGATTCAATGCCTGCCCACATTGCAAACGTGAACGTATCTGTCAAACCTGCCGTAACTGTGGCAATGCTGACTGCAACATAATACCGTGGTTAGATAAGAAACCCCAACATCCATTATATACAACATTTTTGCTACTGCACATCATATCCACTACATATAGCTACATCAACATGTTCTATAATAGGAAAACACATACATACACGCTAATAGAAACTGGAAACTAACTGCAGTGGTCGCTTGTATGTGGAGCTCCGAGATGAAACTGGAATCATGGATGCTACAATATTTGGGCTCCCTATGGAAACCTTTTTGGAGACCACACTTGCAGCAATGTCAACAATAACTGAACAGGTACTATGATTCCCTAATATATACAATCCCTAAAACAACAACACACAGTAAGTGTAGCTACATTGATTGATTTGCTTCCTTATCAGGAACATCAAAATCTCATAACGTCAGCAAATGCAAAGAGCCCAACAACAAAATTCTACGTCCGCGTGATCAGGTGCACACAAAACAGGAATCCCCGATTAACAAGGTGGGTGGTTCGCCGTATCCCGAACACCTAAGAAAAGGACATCAGCAGAGCAATGCAAATGCACCAGTTCTATTCCGCTGTGATGTTTCTACTACTGTCATCCTGTATTTCTTAATTTTGAATTTTCATTGCTACAATAATGTGTCTCCCCTTGTAATCCTTCACTAAGCTCTTCTGCAAATATTTACCTACTGCATTACGCATCTTATTCTTCAGTGCGTAATCAATTCTGCAATAACGTGTCTCACATGGCTTTTGATAACAACTGGAATAACATACATATACAGACTTCATATTACGAAGCGGACTAGCTTTGACAAACATGCTTCCTTTGATTGTTTGACATTCCATAAGTAGTTCTGATCATATCTGCAACTCTAAGTAATTACAATGAATTATCTTTGCTGCCCACAATATTAACATTTTTATCATAGCAAAACACGCGTGATGAAACAAATGTTTAGCATTGTAACTCATGCAGTATTACCCCAGACTATAACTTAATAATCAATATTTACACCCACAGCACAATACCACCAACATGCAATTCTCCCTGCAATAAAAAATACCAACAACGCAGTGACCGTGGTTCAATGCATGCTGAAACTGAAAAAACGAGTGCATCGGACACAACTGCAATAGATACAGCAATGCTACCCACGATGCAATACTATGGTTAGACAAAACATTCAGCATAAAATATGTGCAACAATTCTTCCGCTGCACACTGCATCTATTCCTTCCATGTACACATGTACTCCGGTATTTCGGTATCATTAAGCTAAATATGTGCAAACCAACAAAAACCAAACCCTTCGCCGCAGCAGCCGCCTCTATGTCTAGCACCAATATGAAACTAGAGTCATGGATGCCACAATATTTGATATACATGTTGAAACTGTATTAGACAGCACTCTTGTGACAATGTCAACACTATGTGCAACAGTTGTTCCAATCTCGTGTCTATGCAATGTACTATCTACCAGTTTTAGTGTCTTAATTTTATGAAAAGACTATTACCAGCTATGGATCCAATTACTACAAATATGATGCACTCACACATCTTGAGACTATTTACAGTATAATTCCGATCAAATAACACCCAAACACGATGCATATACGAGGATGCCTGCTCTGAATCCTGGAACAACAGCAACAGCAAGAACAATGAAATCAACACTAGAATATTCCACCAGAATCAATACAAAGCATGATTAACATGGTATAATAAATCATTCTAAACGAACATTAAATCATCACAAATCAAACACTGCATTGATAGACGAAACATAAACCAAGATTACATCAGTTCATAACCCCATTACAAGATAAACATAAGCAAACTCGACATTACTGCTCATAAGACCGAACATGAAACTACAATACACCATATCATAACGTAAAACCTAAACACTCTAGCATCTTGGTTTCTTCTTGCACGACTCTTGAACATCTTCGTCTGTGTGTTTTCTCTTGCTGCCCTTATCTGGTGTTGCATCCGGCGAAGAGGTAGATTTCTTCTTTCACGAATCCTCACTACCTTTGGCTGCACTTTTTTCTTCTTCCCTCTACCTGAACTGGAAGAACAAGAGACAGAATGCTTCCATTTCAACGGATACTGTTGTTTCCGACCCCTTCCCGACCACATAACCATGTTCAGGCCAACTCTCCCGTTTAGACTCACTCTCTATGAATTGTTCCGTACTCTGATATTTTATACTTTTCTTCATCTTCTTCTTACTCTTCTTCTTAGCAGCCTTCCTCCATTTGTCATCAGTATTTTCCTTACCGGAATCCATTGAGCCACAGTATGCTATGACTGTGGCCAACTGCTTGTGCTTTTATACACGAAGTAAGAAGGGAGGTCAGAAGACCATAGCAACTGTTCATACCCTTTCATTGAAATTGTTAGCATGCATATTCAAATAGACACATCTTCAATTAATGCAATCTGCAATACAGATGAATCAAGCAAAAGATACTGCAAACCCCACTCAATTTACTGAAAAAATCTTCAATTCACATGAAACAATGCATCTAACTGATGAAACCTAAGGCAGAAAGAAAGAGATGGTGCGTGATTGGAGAAGAGATTAGGTTATTAGGAAATGTGTATGATTTTGTTGGGCTCAAAAAGCTCATGATGCTCATAGGATAGCATAAGAGGCTAATTAGATATCAATTAAGGAGAGAAAGAAAATTTTCAAAACCTATTTCAAAACATTGAACATCTGAATACAATGCATTATGCTGACTATGCATGAAATGGTAATACTCTACCTAAAGTATACCCGATGGAACATTACTAACCGTTTCCTACATAAGGCTGTTGAACGTTTCAAAATCAACACACAAAGACAGCACCATTCTGTCATAAGCAAAACATCAGTAGTAATCCATTAAAATATGACGGAATAATTAATAACTCTAAAACAATCAAATCAGCCAGTAGAAGGTTCCCAATTTTGAATGCAAAATCCACGTATTGACACATGCATCGGTATTTTGATCACAGTCCGAGAATAACAAGGATTGAGAAACTATACCATTGCTTTGAAAACAAAGAAGTTAGGAAAGCTGAACTATATTAAATCAACCAGTTTTGAATCGTGCGACTATAGTGTTGTTGTAAAACATCGTACTCAACATATGCTGCCAAAATTACATAAGTATCGATTGCAATGACAGTGAGACAATAACAAAGTTCAGAGCAAAAAAACAACGCCCGATTCAAAGGCAGGTGCAAGCAATATCTATATAGCCAATTGAAGCTCCTATCAATAACACACATGCTTACTACTCCTGTATTCCCCTCACTGCGATGCTGAAATACCCTAGGTCTACTATCATGTTGTTCCAATCTCGTGTCTATGCAATGTACTATTTACCAGTTTTAGTGTCTTCATTTCATAAAAAGACTATAACCAGCTACGAATCCAATTACTACAAATATAATGCATTCACATATCTTGAGACTATTTACAGTATAATTCCGATAAAATAACATCCAAACGCGGTACATAATAATCCTGCAGTGGCAAATGTATATCTCCGCCCATCGGACAAGCAAACATGCCAAGGCCACACCGCGCGCAACGCGCGCGGGGTGGAACCTAGTAGTTACTAATTAAAATGTGACTATATTCATATGTAATTAATCTATGGTATTATCTCTCAACAAATTAAAGAGATAATATCAAATTGGTTGTTAGTATCTTGTGGATCTCAAATCTCAAGTATAATGATCAAAATATCCCTGCTGGGTTTGGCTATAAATGGAGGTGCATTCCAAGAGGAAAAGAAAAAAACACAACACATTACAGCAAGATAAAGTTTCAAAGGCTACATAGCTCTGACGAACACGCCACCAAGGCCCGGAGGACTTCAATCCAGCCATCGGATATCCCAACTCCGTCAAATCAGAGATCATCAATCGAAGCTCCGCTGAACACGCCGCCAAGGCACGTAGACTTCAATCCATCCATCGGAGATCCAAACTCCGTTAAATCGAAGATCATTAGCCAAATCTCCGCCGAACACGCCTTCAAGGCCCGGAGGACTTCATTTCTCCCAAAATCTTCAACTCCACTCAAATCAGAGAAAATCAAATTATTCGTTCGAGATCAAGTCGCTCAGACCCTCGATCGAAGAAGAAGGAAAGAAGAATAAAAGGAGATTATTTTCTTATTTAATAAAATACATATAAGAGATTGTAATCCTGCTTTATTATTTTTCATCTAATTGAATTTGACGCAGATTTGCTTGTTCCTCAAATCCCGATAAGAAATTTGGTGTACACCATCTTCTTTGTGATTATCCTAGTCAAATTTGAATACTTGATTCTATTCTTGATAAAGAAACTCTTTGTTATTCAGTCCCCAACGTACGAATGAAAACCATTAACGTGTTTCCACTCCCCCAAAGAAAGATACAACAGCTATAACGCCCACCATTGCTAAAAGTATGAGATTACACATTAATAAGGCAATGATCGTTCTGAAATGAAACACAAGGAGCTCAAAAAAGTTAATCTAGAAAGTAAATCAGAATCCCAATTCGCATAGTCGGGGCTCGATCAAGCAAGATCGGGGTCCAATCAAGCATGTTCGAGGTTCGTACTTGCAAAGTCGGTTCTTGATCTTCTTGATCGAGACTCAATCTAGCGAGATCGGGATCCGGTCAAGCCTGTTCGAGGTCCGAACTTGCAAAGTCGGTCCTTGATCTTCTTAATCGACGCTCAATCTTGCTAGCTCGTGGTTTTCATCCCAAAGAGCATGGTCTCTATGAATAGGTTAAAATCCCGATCTTGTTGATCGTGTATTGATCTTGCTATATCGGGATTCTTGTACCAATTCCAGTGCTCTCGGGTTCTTCACTCAAATTTCACAAATTTTAAAGATTTTGACATAAAAACATGAAAAAACATGTAAATAAACTCAGTAAACATCATACCTTAAATTTACGGCAGATTCCTCGAAGAAAAACGCAATTTAACGGAACTTCGCACAAACCCAACAATGGAGAAGGATGAGAGATAGAGAGAGAGAGAGAGAGAGAAAAAAAAAGAGAGTTTTTTATCTTGTTTAAGACTTTTGGGTCTCCAATTAGTGTAGAAGAAAGGTAGATGGGGTTATTGTGAAGAGAGTTGCTCCTCTACCAAGAAATTCAAGAGGGAGAGGAGGAGAGAGAAGTAGGTTGTTGAGGGTTGTTGAATGCAACTAAAGTTGCATGAAAAAAATTGGCAGCAATAAAAATAACAAACCATAAAGGAAATATAATAAAAAAAAATGATGGTGGGTCACCCATTTATTTAACACTCCTAACTCTAATCCAATACACATCACCACCCTTTTTTCATACATTTTAGATTCTCCCCGTTTTTGCAAAATCCTTATAAGATTCTCCCTTTTTGCAAAATAGCCCCTTTTTTACTGTCCAAATTCAACTTGTAATTTTCTTTTAGTTGGACATGAGTAGTGTTGGCCATGAACTTACCACCCACACAACCCATGATTTTAAGGGTGTCTCTAACACCATGGGGAAAGGGGAGAGTAATGGGGAAAATTGTGTAAAAATACAGTTCAAGTCCAAACCCATGGGGGGAGGGGGGAGTGATAGGGGATAATTTTTTTCCTTGGTGTGGGATGATTAGGCGGATTTCTCCATGGACATGCCCCTCCCTGTCTCCATACATGGGTTGAAATGAGTATGGGATTGTTGGGGAACCCGGGCTCAAAACACGATAATACAAAAAGTCATAACATAATTAAAATTCCAAAAGTATCAAACTTTCCCCCACAATCATGCAACTACAACGAGAGTCGAGACTATGCAAGTAGACAATGAATTACAAGACCCAATTTTTAACGTGAAACCCAAAATGGGAAAAACCACGGAGCCGACTCCCCAACTCAAATATTCCACTATATCAAATCAATAGTAAGATCAACACTCATACATCTCTAATAAGCTAAAGGCTCAACCAAGCAACAAGAAAAATTCATTATTTGCTTACAATATCACCTAGAAAACAATCTAGGGTAAACTGAGTTGAGGAATTAAGGAAGGCAAACTAAAAATCCAAATGTTGGTTATCAATAGGACATCACCTGGAGCTTGCTTTCCAAATATGAGCTAAATCAGACAAGATCTCACTGTCGGATTCGCTAGAGAAGGTCGCTACTCTAGTGGATTTCAACAATGTCAACCACTGCCTATTTTCCTCTGCCCGTAGACAAACCTCACCTCACTCATCAGCTTGTGTTCACACCAATAATGTGAGTAACTCAGCCACACACACAACTATAGAGGAGCCACGTAGACCAAATTAAAGGCCACACAATTCAAATTAGCAAATCACTTGCTCGACATCACATAACACCTGCCTTTTTTTTCTTCTTTTGATTTATTAATTACTCATGTGAGTAATTATCTGGTGTGGCGAGTTCACCATATACGGTGGACCCCATGCCGAAATTCTCCCCCTCTACATCATACGGAGGATGTGATACCCACAAGACTTCTACACCATTCAAGCTTCGCAACCGTTACAGACTTTGTCATCATATCAGCACCATTGTCGTTGGTATGAATCTGGACAAGTTCAACGGACCTCCCATCCAACACATCCCGAATCCAGTGATAACTTACTTCGATGTGCATGAATCTTGAGTGAAAACTCTAGTTCTTGCTGAGATGGATCGCACCTTGACTGTCACAGTATATAGTACACTTCTCTGACTTCAACCCCAGTTGTTGTAAGAGCTTCTTGATCCATAGCAACTCCTTGTAACCATTAGTCGCTGCAATAAACTCAGGGCTAGTTTTAGGATGCTGTGGTGGTGCTAGAAACTACTGTGAGAAAAACACTGTGGGAAAGCTGCTTTGAATTTTAGATAAAAGGCTGTTTTGTAAATATTACGTGAAATCTGCACTGAAATATTTAAATACTATTTCTTTTTTTGGTAAAATCAACTGTGAAGTTGCTGCAAGAGGGTAAAATAAAAAAATATATGACACGTGTCATTTTTTGTAAAGATAACTATTAAAAATTTAAAATATTATAAGGTTAGAGTCTGTTTTAGTTAAATTAATCAAAAGCACATTCTAGAAAAGTATCTCCCCCCTTGCTTCCTAAAAACTACTGTGGGACAACATAAACTGTCCGAAAAAGAAGAAATTTTGTTGTTACCCATGCACGAGAACTGTCTTTGCTGTCGGAAAGAAGTTGTGCTGGCAGTAGAAGCATGCCAAAATGACCCTCATCCTCTTTAGTAGACAATGTAATGCATTTTTTGCAACCAAGACTGCCAAGACATTTCTCCCCATGTAAAAGTGTCCAAGTACCCAGATGTAGACTTCCTCGAATAAATATCTCTAGCCATTTCGGCATCAGTGAAAATTACAATAGCCGGATCACCACCCAAAATAAAGACACAACTGAGAAGAACCCTTGAGGTACATGAATATCCACTTAACCGCAAACCAATGCTTTTTACCAGGATTGGAGAGAAAATGACTGACAAAGCCAACCGCATGGGCTATATCCGGCCTTGTACACACCATGACGTACATAAAACTACCCTCTGCTGAAGCATACGGAACCGACATCATGTCTTCCTTTTTGTCGAGGGACTATGCTTTGAACTCAACATGAAGTGACTCGCAAGAGGTGTACTAAGTGGCTTTGCCTTGTCCATGTTGAACCCTTTCAGTACATTAACCCTCTTGGCTTTCCGCACTCGTGAAATTCTTATACCCAGTATTTCCTCTGTGAACCCCAACCCAAATCTTTCATAGAAAAGGCTTTTCCCAACTCCTTATTTAACCAGGATATACTATTGGCATCTCAACCAATGATCAACATGTTATCGACATACAAAGTAAGAATGACTAAATCATCGTCAAAGGAATTATTCAAAAACACAAAATGATTTGGAGTGTTTTTCTTATATCCATGCTCCCCCATGAATAAGTCAAACTTCATGTACCACTATCGCGGTGCCTTCTTCAAGCCATAAAGACTCTTCTTAAGATTGCACACCAAATTCTCCTTTCTTTAAACTCGTAAACCCACCGATTGTACTTGTAATTCTCCTCTTCCAAATCACCATGAAGGAACCCAGTCTTGACATCAAGCTGCTCAATCTCCCACTCTCTGCTGGAAGCCAGACCCAGAACAATGCGGATAGACGACATCTTCATCACTGGTAAGAATATGTCCCTGTAGTCTACTCTTTTCCTCTGCCTGAATCCTTTATTAACCAATCTTGCATTATACCTTGGTTATATTCTCTCACATCAACTTGTAGACTCATATCTTCTTGAGTGCTCTCTTACCCTTATGCAAGTACTCCACCAACTCATAGGTGTTCCTCTCATGTAAGGATCGCATCTCAGATTCTATGCCTTGCAGCCATTTATCATTCTTATCAACTATCATGGACTCATTGTAGCTCTCTGACTCCCCCTCATCCGTGAGTTTCACACACTAAGACGGAGAATACTTTCCGATAGGGTTGCCGATCTGTGCTAGATCTCCTCAACTCTGTAACAGCTAGAGCTGGTGGCTGCGGAGGTAACACACTGTGCATCTTCCTGATCATCAACTGGAGGTGGATCGACAACACCTGCATCACCCTGATCATCATGCACTACATCATCACAATCACCCTGCTCTACTGGAGTAGGAACAGGATGTAGGGTTTTGATTCATGGATCGCGCAAACGGAAGCATAATCAAACAAACAACCATGCAAAACCCTCCAAGGATCACAAGTCTAGATCCATAACGATAGTGAAGGTAAGAAATCATAAACACACCTTTGGGTTCTCCTTGATGACTTCAAACGCGAATAGTGTCACGTTCTCTATAGTTGATCCACGCCTAGAGTTGATCCTATATCTCCAATCTCCTTGGTGCTAGCCCGGAATGAGAGAAGGGTGAAGGAATCACGCAAAACGAGGCACAAAGAGGGGTTCGGCCCTCTTGTGGCGTCGGGGACGAGGGGCGGCGGCAAGGGTGGCGTCGGCCTCCTTGTTGCTTGCTCTCTCTCTCCTTTGTTCTCTCCCACTCTTGTTATGTTCTCTTTAGAGCATAAGTTATGAGGAAGGAAGGAAGGAGGGTCCTTTATATAGTCCAACAACTCCTTGTTAACTACCTAAAGGACTTATTCTAGTCCTACTAGAATTCAATTTAGTCCCTTCCTTGCAAATTAGTCCCTACTAAGTTTGCAAGGGTTTGCAAAGTGATCCTTCTAATTAATTAATCCAATTAATTAATTCCCAAATCTAGTACAACTCTATATAGCGTGTGACCCCATAGGTTCTATCTAGTTGGTAGCAACTCTTTGCTAATATGGAGCGGTTTCTAGCAAAACATCCATTCTAGCCAACTAATAGAATAGTCATCTAGACAACCTTGTACAAGTAATTGTCTCATCCCTTTGCCTCCATATCCGGATTGGACAAGAGACATACAAGTCACACTCGTATATCCAATCCCTAGTTTCTCGATCCATGGAATAGCCTTATTCGTGCAAATAACATCAATATCCCATATATTGATTTATTTGAGTCTGGCCAGACATTCTATAAGCACTATCCTCGAGTGGCCTAGGATATTTGCTCCCATTATGTAGGAGGGGCAAATCCTCTCTACGTCCACTACGATCTCTAAGCTTGCTTCTCATTGTATCCAGTACACGCCTTTATAACTACCCAGTCACGGTGTAGCGTTTAACGCTAACAAGATCACAATGATCCACAACTAGAATATCTAGTGACTTCAAGTCTAAGGATGACAATACCATTGTACCCGAGAAGCACTTGTGACTCAACATAACGTGTATGTAGCCTTCTCGGTGATGGGTCAATCCAGTGCAACATTCCGTAATGCACACCTATGTGTTGGATCGTGATATCTCCATATCAATCCAACCCCATGCCAGTCTATAGATGATTGTCCCATTTAATCATTATACTTGACTAGGGATATTTAAGATAAACAACACGATTGTAAATCTAAGGACTTCATTATATTAAATATCCAATAAATAATAAATGAATTTTCTAGCCAATTACAAATTCATACTAAACTAGATTGCCTCTAGGGCATCTATTCCAACAGTCTCCCACTTGCACTAGAGCCAATCTGGCACATCTCGTATGCCCATACTCCTAGTGTGCCCTTCATGCTTCCACTGCGTGAGAGGCTTCGTAAGCGGGTCTGACAGATTATCATCTGTAGGAATCTTGCATATCCGAACGTCTCCTCTATCGATAATATCTCGAATCAGATGAAACTTCCTGAGCACATGCTTGGACTTCTGGTGCGATCTTGGTTCCTTTGATTGCGCGATCGCCCCAGTGTTGTCACAGAAACAACTCCACTGGATCCGCAATGCTAGGGACCACACCAAGCTCAGAAACAAACTTTCTGATCCAAGCAGCCTCCTTTGCTGCGCCATTTGCAGCAATGTACTCAGCCTCTGTTGTAGAATCAGCTACCGTCTCTTGCTTGGAACTCTTCCAGCTCACCGCTGCTCCATTCAGGCAAAACACATATCCCGACTGTGATCTAAAGTCATCTCTATCGGTTTGGAAGCTTGCATCAGTGTTAACCCTTACACGCAACTCTTCCTCACCGCCAAACATCAAGAAAGCATCCTTAGTCCTTCTCAAGTACTTTAGGATGTTCTTGACAGCTATCCGGTGACTCTCACCTGGATTGGATTGGTATCTGCTTGTCATACTCAAGGCATATGACACATCTGGTCTAGTACATAACATGGCGTACATGATAGATCCTATGGCCGAGGCATAGGGAATCCTACTCATGCGTTCCTTCTCAATCTCATTGGAAGGACAACCACTCTTTGAAAGAGCGATTCCATGTGACATGGGCAAGAATCCCTTCTTGGAGTCTTGCATGTTGAACCGTTTCAACACCTTGTCAATATATGTACTTTGACTTAGGCCTAGCAACCTCTTAGATCTATCTCTATAGATCTTTATACCGAGTATATAGGCTGCTTCCCCTAAGTCCTTCATTGAGAAACACTTTCCTAGCCAATCTTTCACAGATTGCAGCATGGGAATGTCGTTTCCAATGAGTAGTATGTCATCCACATACAAGACCAGAAAAAGCTACAGAGCTCCCACTAACCTTCTTGTAAACACAAGACTCATCTTCGTTTCTGATGAAGCCAAACTCTTTGACCACTTCATCAAAACGTCGATTCCAACTCCTAGAAGCTTGCTTCAATCCATAAATGGATCGTTGCAGTTTACAGACTTTGTTGGCTTGCTTTGGATCCTCAAAACCCTCCGGCTGTATCATATACACGTCCTCGAGGAGATTCCGATAAAGGAATGCTGTTTTGACATCCATCTGCCAAATCTCATAGTCGTAGTATGCTGCAATCGCAAGTAGGATTCGGATGGATTTGGTCATAGCGACTGGTGAAAAGGTTTCATCATAGTCAATACCATGAATCTGTCTGAATCCTTTAGCCACCAATCGGCCCTTATAGGTAATCACATTACCATCCATGTCGATCTTCTTCTTGAAGACCCACTTGCACCCTATGGGCCGCGCCCCATCAGGTGGTTCCACCAAAGTCCATACTTTGTTGGTGTACATGGATTCCATCTCGGATCTCATGGCTTCAAGCCACTTCTGCGAGTCTGGGCCATTCATGGCCTCCTCATAGGTAGTAGGCTCATCATCTATGAGCATCGTGTCACCGGAATCAGTTACGAGAAGTCCATACCTCTCGGGTTCCTGGCGCACTCTACTAGATCTACGAAGCTCTTGTGTTACCTGAACAGGTGAATCCACAACTGCTTGTGATTCCTGTTCATGTTCCATAATCGGTTCAGTGATTTGTGGTTCTTGAACTTCTTCAAGTGCTACATTCCTCCCACTTGCTTCTTTAGAGACAAACTCTCTTTCTAGAAACACGCCGGTCCGAGCAACAAACACTTTGTTCTCGGTTGGATTGTAGAAGTAGTATCCCTTAGTTTCCTTAGGGTACCCCACAAATTTACACTTATCCGATTTAGGCCCTAGCTTGTCTGATTGTAAACGTTTTACATAGACATCGCAGCCCCAAATCCTCATGAACGACAGTGTGGGACGCCTCCCACTCCACATCTCATATGGTGTCTTCATGACTGATTTAGATGGAACACGGTTAATGGTGAAATTGCACTTAATAGAGCGTAGCCCCAAAATGATAATGGAAGATCGGTTTGACACATCATAGACCGAACCATATCCAATAGGGTTCGATTCCTCCTCTCGGACAGGCCATTCCATTGTGGCGTTCCGGGTGGAGTGAGTTGGGACACTATCCCACACTCTCTAAGATAGTCGTCAAACTCTTGGCTCAAGTATTCTCCTCCACGATCCGATCGTAGAGCCTTGATACTTTTGCCAAGTTGCTTCTCTACTTCATTCTAGAATTCTTTGAACACTTCAAAGGATTCAGATTTTGCCCTCATAAGGTACACAAATCCATATCTACTGTAATCATCAGTAAATGTAATGAAGTAGACATAACCACCCCTGGCTGGCGTGGCAAATGGCCCACACACATCGGTATGTATGAGCGCCAATTGCTCACTAGTCCTCTCACCTTTCTTATTGAAAGGGGACTTTGTCATTTTTCCCAATAAACAAGCCTCACATGTCTCATATGATTCAAAATCAAATGAGTCTAGTAATCCATCCTTATGGAGTCGAGATACACGTTTCTCATTTATGTGGCCTAAACGACAATGCCATAAATAAGCAGGATTTAAATCATTTATTTTAATCTGCTTGGTATTAATGTTGTAGACAGGATTGCTTAGATCAAGGACATAAAGTCCATTAAATAATTGCGCGCTAAAATAGTGAATATTATTTAAATAAAAGGAACAACAATTGTTCTTTATTGAAATAATAAAACCTTCCTTGTCCAAACAAGAAATAGAAATAATGTTTCTGCTCATAGCAGGCACAAAATAGCAATTATTTAATTCTAAAACTAATCCTGAAGGCAGAGATAGCTCGCACACGCCTATGGCCAACGCAGCAACCTTTGCTCCATTCCCAACGCGCAGATCTACCTCCCCTTTAGCCAATCTTTTACTTCTCTTTAGATCCTGCATATTTCGACAAATATGAGATCCACATCCAGTATCTAATACCCATGATGTAGAGACAGTTAAATTGACATCTACAACAAAAATACCTGGTGGTGGTGGAATCACTATTCCAAGCCTCTTGTCCTCCAGATATTTTGGGCAGTTCCTTCTCCAGTGTCCAGGTTGACTACAGTAGTGACATTCACCCTTAGTCACGACCTTGGCAATGCTACCAACAGGCTTAAGGGCTTGTTCCTTGGACTTAGCAACTGACTTGCCTTTGCCCTTGGAGGAAGATGCAAACTTTTTGCCCTTTCCTTTATGCACCATCATAATGGCCTTGCCCTTACCCTTGTTGATGCTCTGTTCAGCCGTCCTCAACATGTTGAGCAAATCTGGCAGTGGTTTAACGATCTCGTTCATGTTATAGTTCATAATGAACTGTCCATAACTTTCAGGCAACGATTGTAACACGAGATCCGTTGCCAACTCTTGGCCGACCGGGAACCCAAGCCGGGCGAGATTCTCCAAGTACCCGATCATTCGGAGTACATGGGGTCCCACCGGGTTCCCTTCTGCCAGATGACATTTGAACAGTGCCTTTGAGACCTCATACCTTTCTACCCTCGCCTGCTCTTGGAAGAGCTGCTTTAGATGTTCGATCATATCGACAGCATTCATGTTCTCATGTTGCTTCTGAAGCTCAGAGGTCATGGTGCAAAGCATTAGGCAGGCCGCATCATTAGCGTCGTCAACACGCTTTTGATACGCCTTTAAGGCAGCAGGTGTCTGATTCTCTGGACCTTCTGGAACTTGCTCCTCTATTGCGTACAACTTCTTCTCTTGCTTGAGAACAATTCTCAAGTTTCTGTACCAATCAAGAAAGTTGGTTCCAGAGAGCTTGTCCTTCTCAAGGACAGATCGTAGGGAATGTTGTGAACTCGATGAGTTGTTTGCCATTTGGAATTCTGCAAAAGGAAAATACGCAAGTTTTAGTATTTGTGAATTTTTGACTATATTTAATAATGGCTAGTTTATCAAATATAGCTCCCACTATTTTTCTACGGATTAATAACCCTCAAGATATTAATGCGGAAAATATCCTTATATTTTCTAGTGGGCCAAGATCCATCTTTTCATCTCCTTATGAGCTTGCTTTGGCAAGTCACCCATAATTCGACTACTTCTTAGGTAGGAACAATTCCAATTGCATCCCATATGCAACTCTTGGTTCAATCGGGCAAATAACTCCTTATTTATCCATCCATATGGATAATCCCAATTGATTGTCTCTAGGTTTCTTAATCAAATTAATAGCCTAGTTGTGTTCAACCTCTTATCTAAACAATTGCACATTGTTACGTGCCATCGCATTCCATCATTATGAACCAAGTCGCCATGCTTTGGCACGCACGAACTTGATAAATAATGATGATAATGAGTGTTTAAATAACGAGAAGGCAAGAACACAATATTTTAATTTGAGGGATTTTAAATTCAATTATTTTGTTGATCAATATCAACTAATCTATCTATTTGAGTTTGGGCACAACTCCAAATAATAGATCCGGGTTGTCTAATTATCTTATTATCCTAATTGCATGCATCATTCATACACCAACCACACAAATAATAAGACAATAAATAAACAACCACAAAACAGAAATTAAACGTGATCTGGATATGGCCTTTTCTAGACTAAGATAATTCCAAGCCAATGGAATTATCTATGAACCCTAAACAAACACATCTCCATGCGTCTTGATCTTTTGGTCCATCCTTCATAGTCATGTGGTGTGCTCCATGCTCCATGCTCCATCTTTTGTGGCTTCTTTGGCTTTGGGCTTCTTTTCTCCAATCTTGGCTAACAATCTACTTTATCTAGCACTAGCTAATATCTATACTAAATAAAAATAAATCTCACAAGTTGAGAAAAAAAATGGCACGCAGGCCATAAAACCCTTAATTAATTATTACAATTAATTGATCAGCTCGCAGGCCGTAAAACCAAACCACAAAATTAAACATCCACATCAAACCACATCCTAAGGCCATATCCAATCACCATGCGGTTTGCACATAAACAGTTAAAATCCAATTTTAACGCGCTTGGTCAATTTTAATTGATTTTAGGATTTCTAGGGTTAAAACGGTCCATGGGCCCAACAATCCAATTGCCCGGGCCCAAACAAAGTGAACCATAAAGCCCTAGGGCCGGCCCGGCCCAAAACCCGCAAGCTAGGCCCGCGGGTTAGGGCCGCCCGGCCCCTTAGGGCGCCAAGCTTGGGCGGCAAGCAAGGGGGCGGTCCCCTAGGGGGCCGAACCTCCTTGTGGAGGTTGTTTCCAAAACAACCTCCTTGCTTGGAGCCCAAGTTTGGTTGTTTCCTTGTTTTGGGAGAACTCCTTCATCCCCAAGGATGCCCAAACCCTAGATCTAAGATCCTAAAATTTCTCAAACTCACCAATTCATGCATCCAATGCAATAATTGGGTCTTGTTATGATTAATTCTTTGACAAATTGCATCCAATGCTTGATTTGTCTTGTTTTACGCGATAAACAACAAATTAAGGTGTAAAACAACAAGAATGTAACACATAAACTACGTTTATGCTCTATGACCTGTGGCTCTGATACCACTGTAGGGTTTTGATTCATGGATCGCGCAAACGGAAGCATAATCAAACAAACAACCATGCAAAACCCTCCAAGGATCACAAGTCTAGATGCATAACGATAGTGAAGGTAAGAAATCATAAACACACCTTTGGGTTCTCCTTGATAAATTCAAACGCGAATAGTGTCACGTTCTCTATAGTTGATCCACGCCTAGAGTTGATCCTAGATCTCCAATCTCCTTGGTGCTAGCCCGGAATGAGAGGAGGGTGAAGGAATCACGCAAAACGAGGCACAAAGAGGGGTTCGGCCCTCTTGTGGCGTCGGGGACGAGGGGCGGCGGCAAGGGTGGCGTCGGCCTCCTTGTTGCTTGCTCTCTCTCTCTCCTTTGTTCTCTCCCACTCTTGTTATGTTCTCTTTAGAGCATAAGTTATGAGGAAGGAAGGAAGGAGGGTCCTTTATATAGTCCAACAACTCCTTGTTAACTACCTAAAGGACTTATTCTAGTCCTACTAGAATTCAATTTAGTCCCTTCCTTGCAAATTAGTCCCTACTAAGTTTGCAAGCGTTTGCAAAGTGATCCTTCTAATTAATTAATCCAATTAATTAATTCCCAAATCTAGTACAACTCTATATAGCGTGTGACCCCATAGGTTCTATCTAGTTGGTAGCAACTCTTTGCTAATATGGAGCGGTTTCTAGCAAAACATCCATTCTAGCCAACTAATAGAATAGTCATCTAGACAACCTTGTACAAGTAATTGTCTCATCCCTTTGCCTCCATATCCGGATTGGACACGAGACATACAAGTCACACTCGTATATCCAATCCCTAGTTTCTCGATCCATGGAATAGCCTTATGCGTGCAAATAACATCAATATCCCATATATTGATTTATTTGAGTCTGGCCAGACATTCTATAAGCACTATCCTCGAGTGGCCTAGGATATTTGCTCCCGTTATGTGGGAGGGGCAAATCCTCTCTACGTCCACTACGATCTCTAAGCTTGCTTCTCATTGTATCCAGTACACGCCTTTATAACTACCCAGTCACGGTGTAGCGTTTAACGCTACCAAGATCACAATGATCCACAACTAGAATATCTAGTGACTTCAAGTCTAAGGATGACAATACCATTGTACCCGAGAAGCACTTGTGACTCAACATAACGTGTATGTAGCCTTCTCGGTGATGGGTCAATCCAGTGCAACATTCCGTAATGCACACCTATGTGTTGGATCGTGATATCTCCATATCAATCCAACCCCATGCCAGTCTATAGATGATTGTCCCATTTAATCATTATACTTGACTAGGGATATTTAAGATAAACAACACGATTGTAAATCTAAGGACTTCATTATATTAAATATCCAATAAATAATAAATGAATTTTCTAGCCAATTACAAATTCATACTAAACTAGATTGCCTCTAGGGCATCTATTCCAACACTGGACTCATGTCCACCAAATCATCACAATCAGATTGAGGCTTTTCACATTTATCAATCTCCTGAACAGTGTGATCTTTGAGAAATACCACATCTCAGATCCTAACAATCTTCTTGCTACCTAGATCCCATAACCAGTACCCAAACTCTTCATGCTCATAGACCCTGAAAGCTACACTGCTTGGACTTGTCATCAATCTTTGATCATTCATCTTCGGGACATGTACAAATTCCCGACAACCAAACAATTGCAAGTGATCATAAGACACATCTCTACCTGTGCATATTCAGTCAGGTATATTCGTCTCCAAAGGAACAGAATGTGAGAGATTGATTAAATCCACAAATTTTCTCATTGCCTCACCCCAAAAGATTCTCAGCAGCTTTGCCTGTGACAGCATATGTCTGATCTTCTCAATGATGGACATGTTCATCCTCTTTGTTACACTATAATGCTATGGGGTCTTTGGAGGTATCATTTGATGCTCAATCCCATGGTTCCTGCAATACTAGTGGAAATAACCCTTGTATTCACAACCATTGTCATTCCTTATGCGTTTCAATGTCTTTCATTTTTCCCTCTGAACACTAGCATGGAACTCGTAAAACACATCAGCCACTTGGTCCTTAGTACGAAGGTTTACGCCCACACTTTTTTTGAATGATCATGAATGAGAGTGACAATGTATCTTGCACCACCAAGTGGTCTCTTCTTCATGGGACCACAAACATTAGAATGTACCATCTCTAGAATCTCAGACTTTCTAGAACCATAGGAATGCTGAAAACTCAACTCTTATTGCTTTCCAACCAAACAATGAGTACAATGCTAAAGAGGATTACCTTTAATTCCAGGACGCTAGTCTCACTTGGTTAGGACATCCAGACCTTTCTGAGTCATGTGACCCAACCTCTTGTGCCACAACTCTGTAGAGGAACCATCAACTGCATTCGGACTGGTAAGCTTCGCATGCATCACATACAGTGAACAATCCTTCACTCTTCCATCAAAAACAAAGGAGCCCCAAGTCTCCATTTCCCATCGCTGAAATGATTGCTATACCCGTCTTCATCAAGCTTCCCTGCAGAAATCAAAATCATTCGAATATATGGAACATGTCTGACATCCCTGAGAATAAGCTTGCATCAACTGTTAGTCTCCAAAATAACATCACCCATGCTATTGATCTTTCATAGACCGTCCTTTCCCATCTTCACAACACCATAGTCACATGTTCTGTAAGATGTGATGAACTTCCTATTGGAGATAAATAAATGGATGCACCACTTTCAATAACCCAGCTGTTGCGCTAGCCACGCTCACGACATTCTCCTCACAGACGATGAGAACATACTCCTTAGTCACCGTAGCAACTGTCTCTTTCTTCTCATGATTGTTGTCCGACCGTTTATGTTCCCTGTTCTTCAGCTTCCAACACACTTTCTTCATATGTCCTATACCCCCCCCCCCCCGCAATGGTGGAATTTAACACTTTTATTCTACTCTCTCGACTGGCCTCTCTAGTGGTTCCTGTTTTTATTAGGACCCCTGGTAAAATTCTCCCTCTGTTATCTTTCTTTACTGTAACCACAGCCTCAGCCTCCGAGTTTATTGACACGCTCCAACTGCAAGTGCACAGTTGTCGGTGTAGTAATAATCGGAAAAGTCCGGTTTGTCGAACCCAAGGGACTTCGTGTAATTTAACTATTAAATTTATTCTTTATGTGGGCAAAACGCAGTTGTGTTGTTCTATTTCTACTAAAAATTAATAACAATTATCCCCAAATAATTCAATGAATTATTTCAAGATTAATAAGCACGAGTTGATTTTGATGTTTATCAAGATTGATCAAGTTCAGGATATCTCTACGGATCACTAGGTATGTCACACTACGTTGGATTTATGTTCTACTAACACGATGAGTTCTTGTTCTAGTTAAACGAGCAATTTTATATTGAAGATGTCTCAACCAATAACTATGCCTAAACTATCGTAACTGATTCCTCTAGCTTACTCAAGTTCAAACACGCATTACGATGATAATTCTACTCTTGTTCTTAGCTAACTAGCAAGATTCCTCAACCCTAGATTCGGCTAGTGTGTATTTCAATTTTCCGGGCAACAAACGTAGATTCCTCTATCGTTCATAACCTAGCACAATTCTATTAATACGTCTACCAATAGAAAAGATAAATCAATAGCATGCAATACACATAACTAGAGAAGAAATCATCAATTAAGCTAAAAAGCATGCAAGCAAATCCATAAACCACAAGTTGTAGTGATCAAACCCTAGTTTCCTACGAGATATCCCAAAATAAGGGTTTAGCTACTCATAATCATGTTCAAAATACAAAGTTTCATGATCCAATATGAAAAACTAGAGAAGAAAAGAAGATTAGAAGCCAAACGGATGATCCAAGCTCTTCAACCTAGCTCCAATCACTCCAAGCACGTCTCCCAATGTGTGTTCTAATCCCCAATCACGTTCCCCAATGTTTCCTAAGTCTTTCCATGCTCAAAACTCTCAAAACTATGCCAAAATAGCGAAAATAGCCCAAAAATCCGATCCTGGCCGCAGAGGTAATCGTACGATTACCTTGATGTAATCGTACGATTACTTGCACTGAAGGTAATCGTACGATTACCTTGTAGTGAACGTACGATCACTTCTGAGTGTACGATTACCTTAAAGTAAACGTACGATTACTTCTGGACTTCCACCATTCAAACTTCATCTTCTTGCTCTTTTTCCTTTCGTCTTCACTTCCCGAGCATCCCTTTGAGCCTCCAACTTTTCGGAAGTTCACTTTTGCTCCAATGTCACGTCCCAAGCTCCCGGTTCCTGAAAAACACAACACGAGAAACATACCGGAAGATCAAACGTGATAAAATATAGCTAAAATTAACGCAAAAAGTGCCCGGACTCATCATTTACGTGCAAAGACTCAACGTGCTCCAATTTAGCAAGAAATGATCCAAAATCCATCAAAACGCATCGGAATACACGCAAAACGGTAAGAAAACATATAAGAATATAACTCCAAATATGGAGTTATCAACTATCCCCACACTTACCCGTTGCGCGTCCCGAGCAACAATCCAAATCTCAAACTATCAAAATCATCCGAACCTCCCTCCTCTCATCTCACCTCTCGAGTCAACCATTCCAACCAAGACCATTGCATACTTTTCAACTTACCAATTGCATACTAACCTCAATTAGCCGACTCAATACACACGACGACTCAATACAAGACATAACGATGCAAAAATATGATGCAATGCAATTATATGACTCGATCCTACTAAACACATATATACACAAAATATCCTTGTAGGCGAGATCGGGCAATCTCAATTAGCTTAAAACGGTTCTCATGGAGTGATGAAGAATCTAGGAACGAGGTATGAATTGCAACTAAAATTGACAACAAGAATTTCCCTTAGTTGGTATAGAAAGCCTAGCTTTACTACGTGTAAGAATAACCTACCTCTTCGCGTGTGCCGATAAATAAGAGGCTACGCTAGGCTAAGCCACATTCAAGGTCCGAGCTCCTATTCCGCTAACGGGTTAAAATGTAGAGGCTTAGGGACAAAAGGATAATCATGTAGTAGCAAGTCCTAAGTGTCACATTCTCACGTTAAAACCCACATCTCACACACTCTCACCACGATGATAGGAACCGCAACCCGAAACTCACCATCTCCGGCCCTCGATCCCCTCAAACCCCGGTACAATAACGATTTCCGTGGCCACCGTCGTGAAACATGCACAAGATGAACATCGCCGTCAATGAAATAGTTGCTTCCACCACTCGGTCTTCATTAAGCTCAAACTTTATTCCTTTATTTCATCTCTCCTTTTTTTCTCTCTTTTTTTTTCTTTTTTTTTTCTGTTTTTTTTTTTTCTGTTTTTTTTTTCTTCAAATCTCTCGATATCCACAAACACAACATCTACAACGTATATCTCGAGTGGTCTTCCAAGTGTCAAGCCATACAAAAACGTTAAGGGGAGGAAGTAAACAATCCAATGAGTATATATCACAAGTAAAATCCATCTCCCCCTAACTCAATGAAATAAATGGTGCCACCAAACAAAGCCGCAAACAAATCCAAGCACAAGTATGGGGATGGAGTCGTCACAAGCTCAATCTCTATGTCCATAGTCAAAAGTCGACATCCCCACACTAGAATATACCCATGTCCCCTCTCAAGTAATCAAAGCAATATAAGTCTGGTGCTTAATCCAACCGATCCTCCTACACCACGATGATGAAAAGAAACGATCCCTAGCACGATCCACCAATTAAATCACCCAACCCAATTTGTGCGCATTAGATGCCACGCACTCACGGCTCTCCTCAACTGTGTCCATGGTGAAATGACATGGAACACCGCCACACCGAAGTGCGCAAGCCTACTCTCACTCACCCTCGCATTCCCCTCGATAATCAGAAATGAAGCACATGCGATACGTAAGACTCACACAAATATATCGTGACGTACTCCCTCATCGAACCCCCTCAACTACAAACACCCTCGTGACGCACTAAAACGGTGATTCTAACCAATCGATGATGAAGGCCAAGAATCGTCACCCTAAGTCCAGAGGTTATCAAAGAATCCAAGGTTCGAAACAGGGTTTACTAGTGGTCCTACAAGGTAAGTTCTATAAGCAGTGAGTGCTCTAATACACACCTCGCACAGCTGTTCTGTGTGCCACTACGAGGCGGGTTGGCGACTACCTAAGACGTACACATGAATGTTCGGCTTGTTTAGCTCACACCTAGCTCAACTCTTGTAAGAAAACAAGGCACACACTTTAGATTTGAAAATCATTTAAGTATCGTAAAAATAGGCAGGTATTCCCGTAAAGGAAGTCTCTCTATACATACTAAGGGGAACTCAAATTGTCATTCTCGGTCACACGTCATACCCTATGCCTAAAGTTCTCACACTCCTCGATTTTCCAATTTCAAGCTTCTTTTGATTGCCCTTTCTCAATTTTCAATTTGTTTTTAAATTTTTTTTTTTTTTATATATATAATATAATATTTCCTACTCTATATGCATGGGCCGACACGAAAGAAGACTCGAAATTGACTCGATTTGGGTAGGTGGACTCAATTAAATAAAATGTGTTCTAAACATAAACTACTCACAATACGACACACACAATATGTATAAACACGACACGGACTACAAAAACTGACTCACGACACGACACAAACAACCTATATGTAACTGGTGAATGCAGACACGGACTTGGCTAATAAAGGCTGAGGAACCCCCCCCCCCCCCCACACACTTGAACGCATCGTTGTCCTCAACGAATGCATAGGCAAGCGAAAAGACTCAGCATTCAAATGCAGAGAGTGGTAAGTCTACTCGGACGAATCCTCGTCGTCCTGGTCCTGGTCTTCGGAATAGGCATCCGAATGGTACTCGTAGGCACCAGGGTAGGTCTCTTGGCCACTAGGCCACTGATCTCTCGGGAATACCACATGAGTGGCCAATGCCTCTAACCACTGGTCCTGACGGTGCTGATGCAGACTCACCTGACGTAGTCCCTGACCGAGGTTACGCATGCTACTGCGATGATGCTCAAACTGCCTAGCACTCATGTCAGCAACATAGTCACGGGACCGACCCTGGGATGTGAGGGTCATAGTCCTGGTCAATCTCAACTCGGCCATCAAATCCGCTAAGCTCACACTCGGCTGGCCAGGGTCAAGGACAGGGGGTGGTACAGGCTGAGGTGGAACGGGAGTAGGGGCTGGAGGAATAGGAGCTGGAGGAGTAGGAGCCGCTCGCGAGGAAGAGGCTCTTTTCTTAGCCTTTCCTGTAGGAGGTCTAGAACTAGCTCCTGCCTCCATCACCACTACATCCTTGAACGGGTCCGGGATTTTGTCAAACATTCTCGGAGCCTTGGGTTTGAGGTCTAGCTCTCCATCAGGCACGTCAGCCCCGCAATCCTTAGCTAAGTGCATAAGTAAGAAACTATGGCCCACAGACTTCCTATTTTTCTCTTCAAATCTCTCATGCAAATACAGGAAAATCCGCCTAGGGATGTCTATCCGATGCCCCCTCGATAGACACAGAGCCATGAGACACACCTCAAAATCAACGTAATTGGGAGCCGAAACTCCCAACACCCATGACTCCAACAACTCAATGAGCCACCGTGGCTTAGGCAGCAAGTATCCGACTGGGAGCTTCCAATGTCTGATATTGGTTTTAGACCTATCCCAGTCGGCCCCTGGCACTCCCGCAAAACAAAACGCTGACACCTCATTAATGAGCGTCTGCTGGTCTTTCTGCAGATAAACCTTAAATTGACAGGGTGCTGTCAACGGGGGCCACTTAAGCGCTGCGGCGATGTTCTCAGAGGACAAAACTAGCCAGTGCCGACGACAATAAATGACACGAGGGTCATTGAGCCTAGACGTCTCACCCTCATCAGTGTGTCTCGCATTTGCATAAATTTCACGAGTCAGCACAGAACTGGCTTTCTCTTTCACTAATTCCATCCACCCCGCAAAATTTTCGGCCTTCGCGACCTTTTGCAGGTCTTCGGGCAACCCCTCTAGTGGAAACAGTTTCTCAACCTGGACACCTCTATTAATCCTAGGGTTTGACGTGTAAAAACCTTGGGCATTTGCCGAAATAAACCTAAAGTCGCAAAAGACCCCACCCCTATCAATTGCCAACTTGTTGTCGTCCGGCGCATGACCACGACCCTTTCGAATTGGGGGCAAGGAGGATTGAACGGGTGTACTAAAAACCCTAAGCTCGGGGGATAACGGGATGACCAATTGGGCACCCGAGTCACCCCCCTCAGCAGCAGACTCATTCTCAGACACGTTCACCCCACTTCCCCCAGGTAATGTATAATCGGGGTCGTTATCACGACTCGTTCTCGCACGTTTGCTCATTTTAACCAAATATAACAAGATAAAGCAATCAACGTGACAAAAGCAAGTGCACAGTGACAAGTTGTGTACAGATATAAGGCAGTTAAGCACGTAAGCACACAATCCTAGGACTCTAAGCAATCGCCCCCAAGCACGCTACTAAGCGCAACAAAAAGTAAATTGGGCTTTTACTCAATCGTGCCTAGACTCGAGTATTGAAATTGCGAGAGAGATTAGGACGTACCTACGTGCCCGGAGCAAGTCTTACGGGCACGAATTTGCAGAATTTCGACAACCCGGGCTGTTTTCGGGTCGCCGAAATTTTTCTTCCGAATTTTTCAATCGATGTGTGCCTTTTGCTCCTTGCGGTGTCCCCTTCGAAACCCTAAAGTAGCTTCTTCGAATTCGACCTCAATCGCCCCCAATTTCAGATTCTCACACAAACCCTAACCTTGCTTCTTTCTTCGATTCACCACCAATCTGAGTTGTGGTCGCGGTGGTGACGGCTCTGTGATGGTGATGGTGGTGGTTGGAGATGGTGGTCGTGGCGGAGAGAGAGGTAATTGGCGGCGTTGGTTAGAGAGAGAGGAAGCTGTTTGTGTTGGGGAGAGAGAGATCTGCGGCGGTGAGCGGGAGAGACGAGGGGTCTGCGGTGGAGAGATGGTGGCGGCGGCGGCTGTAGGGTGAAGCGGCGGTGGTGGTTCTGTGATGGTGGTGGTGGTCGTGACGGATGTGCAGAGGGAAGATGAGGGAGGAGTAGCCGACGGGATGAAGATAATGGAGAGAAAGTAAAAAAAAAAAAAAAAAAAAAATTGTTTTAACCCGACTAGCTGCCCTTTCGGAAGTAATCGTGTGATTACTTTTAAGTAATCGTACGATTACTTGAAAGTAATCGTGCGATTACTTTGCTACGAATGGACAGTGAGTTTTCTTAAGAATTCGACTTCAAAATTTTTCTAAGTATGAAGTAATCGTACGATTACTTCTAAGTGATCGTACGATTACTTTTAAGGTAACCGTACGATTACTTTTAAGTAATCGTGCGATTACTTTTAAGGTAACCGTACGATTACTTTAAGGTAATCGTACGATTACTTTAAGGTAATCGTACGATTACTTTGGTACAAATGGGCAGTGAGTTTCTCTCCAAAATTCCACCCAAAAATTTTTCTAAGGCAAAAGTAAACGTACGATTACCCTAAGGTAATTGTACGATTACTTTTGTGCAGGGGAAAAAATTTTATTCGCCAAAGTATAACCTTTACCTCGTATTTTGATCCCGAACTCCGATGAATGTGATTTTTGCACCTTTGGATCCCTTTTCCGACGTATGTCTTGCTCATATAAATAACGTCCCGTTTCCGGATCGTTTTCCCGACTTTCCTCAATTATCGCTTAATTACGCGAAAAAAATCCAAAATGTGCCAAATTCGTCGCTTTCTTCAAAAAATTTCAATCACCTTCATCAAGATGGGGAGTGCGGGATCTCTTCTCTTGTAGAAAAATTCCCAAAGTCCGGGGAACCTTTCGTTCTTCAATTTCGCGCTTCCAAAGGCCCGTTTTGCATTTCCGGATGCTTTTGGACGCCTTTTAGCATCCTTTTTCGTCTTTTTTGCTCGTTTCTTTGGTTTGTCATGGATCTCCTCGACCTCGAGACTCCATTTATGCTATAAAAAAATTCCCAATGTCCGGGGAACCTTTTATCCTTCAATTTGCTCATTCCAAAGACCCGTTTGGCAATTCCGGATGCTTTTTGGCTCCCTTTTCCTCTTCGCACCATCCTTTTTGGCATAACTTCATCGTCCGGACTCCGATATACGCGATCCACCTATCCACAGAAAGCTCTCGACCACCCCCACACTATGGCACTGTTCAAATCAGCTCACAGTCCTGTCTTCAAAAATTTACCTCGTAATCCGTGCCATTGTGCCAGCTTTCTCAATTTCTTTGCGTCTACTTTGCGTATATCAAGAAGGGGAGTCCGGGAACTTGATCTCCCCCAGGTGCGTGTGTTGAATATGTGTAGGAATGGCTTCAATCCTCTATTTCTTCATTCCGGGTCCCGATACACGTTTTGGTCTGCTCTTTCTCGTTTTTCGTGCAATTCTTCACTCGCGCATCAAGAAGGGGGACCCGGAATAGGCCTTCCACCTAGAATTCCTGCACATACTCATTGGAAATATTAAATCCACTCTCTCGCACCTCTCAAATAGTTAGAACAAAATAAAATACAAAACAGTATTGAAATCTACACTATGCAGTAAATAGGTTGGGTTGCCTCCCAACAAGCGCTTTGTAATTTAAGGTCGACGGCCCGACCAAGTTACCTCAGATGAGCTCAGATATCGGGAATTGGTTTGAGGCTCTCGATAACCCCAATGAAATTCCCGTCCACGTACGGTTTTGCTCGCTGTCCATTTACCTTGAACCTGTTCCCATTCTCAGCTTCTACCTCGAGCGATCCCCATGGGTAAACCTCTGTAATTGTAAATGGATCACTCCACCTTGACTTCAGCTTGCCCGGAAACAGTTTCAGTCGTGCGTTGAATATCAATACCTTCTGGCCCACTCTGAAATCTCGTGGAATGATATGCTTGTCATGCCATTGCTTGGTCCTCTCTTTGTAGATCTTGGCACTCTTATATGCCATCAACCTGTGTTCTTCTAACTCAAGCAATGCCTGCTTCCTTTGCTCACCAGAGAGCTTAGCATCCAAGTTTAATTTCTTTAGCGCCCAAAACGCTTTGTGCTCAAGTTCCACCGGCAAATGGCACGATTTCCCGAAAACGAGCTGGTAGGGAGACATGCCCAAGGGAGTCTTGTATGCAGTCCGGTACGCCCATAAACTATCATCCAAGTGTAGAGCCCAGTCTTTGCATCCTGGATTGACAGTTTTCTCTAGAATCCCCTTTATCTCTCGGTTAGACACTTCAGCTTGACCATTGGATTGTGGATGATAGGCCAATGAGATCTTGTGTGTCTTTACCCCATACTTGCTCAAGGTATTGGCAAAAACTTTGTTCACAAAGTGTGATCCCTCATCGCTAATAATGGCTCTAGGCGTTCCAAACCTTGTGAATATATTCTTGCGTAAGAATCTCTCAACTGTAGCACTATCATTCTTTGGACACGCCAGAGCCTCCACCCATTTGGTGACATAATCAACCGCCAACAAAATATGCAGATTACCAAGTGACGATGGGAATGGCCCCATAAAATCAATTCCCCACACATCAAACGGTTCTACTTCTAACACGAAATTTTGAGGCATTTCATTTCGGTTAGAGATATTACCTGTTCTTTGGCACCGGTCACACTGCTGCACAAATAGATGGGCGTCTTTATGCAAAGTTGGCCAAAAGAAACCACTCTGAAGTACCTTAGCAACCGTGCGTGATTTGCCGAAATGTCCCCCGCAATTCAACTCGTGGCAGTGTCTAAGGATCTCTAACGTGTCCGGCTCTGCAACACACCTCCGCAATACATTATCCGCCCCCAACTTGAACAGATAAGGATCATCCCAGAAATAATGTCGCGCGTCTGCAAAGAATTTCTTCCTCTGGTGGTAATTCAGGTCCTTGGGCACAATGTTGAGTGCCTTGAAATTTGCCAAGTCAGCAAACCAAGGCACAGCTGCAACCACAACCATAAGCTGCTCATCTGGAAAATCCTCTCGAATCGGCAAATCCTCCTGCTTATCGTTCTCCAGTCTTGACAAATGGTCTGCAACCACATTCTCTACCCCCTTTTTATCTTTGATCACCTCATCGAACTCTTGCATCAATAACACCCACCGGATCAATCTTGGCTTGGCGTCCTTCTTGGTGAGAAGGTACTTGAGGGCTGAATGGTCCGTGAAGATCGTCACCTGAGAACCCACAAGATATGGACGAAACTTGTCCAACGCAAATATGATAGCCAACATCTCTTTCTCCGTGGTAGCATAATTAACCTGTGCATCATTAAGAGTACCACTGGCATAATAAATGACGTGAGCTACCTTATCTTTCCGCTGGCCTAGAACTGCTCCCACCGCATAGTCACTAGCATCACACATGAGTTCAAATGGTAGGGTCCAGTCTGGTGTGGTGATGATAGGTGCGCTAATCAGCTTTTCTTTGAGCAAATCAAAAGCCGACTTGCATTCCGAATTAAAATCAAAAACTGCATCCTTCTCAAGCAATCCACACAAAGGCTTCGTGATCTTCGAGAAGTCTTTAATGAAGCGCCGATAGAACCCTGCATGTCCCAAGAAACTCCTTACCCCTTTGACAGAGGTAGGGTAAGGAAGCTTCTCAATAACCTCAATCTTGGCTCTATCCACCTCTAATCCTTTGCCGGATATCTTGTGGCCCAAAACGATACCCTCGGTAACCATGAAGTGACACTTCTCCCAGTTGAGCACTAGGTTGGTGTCAATGCATCTATCTAGAACCCGGGCAAACTGTTGCAGGCAGTCTTCGAATCCATCACCATAGAGCGAGAAGTCATCCATGAACACTTCAAAGTTCTGCTCCATCATATCAGAGAAGATCGACATCATACACCTCTGAAACGTAGCAGGTGCGTTGCATAACCCAAAAGGCATGCGTCTAAAAGCAAAAGTCCCATAAGGACAAGTGAATGTCGTCTTCTCCTGGTCAGCTGGCTCAATTGCTATTTGGTTGTACCCGGAGTACCCATCCAAAAAGCAATAATGAGAATGATGTGCCAGCCTATCAAGCATCTGATCAACGAATGGAAGGGGAAAATGATCCTTCAAAGTGGCATCATTGAGCTTGCGGTAATCCATGCAAACTCTCCACCCAGTAACAGTACGAGTGGCAATTTGATCACCTTTTTCCCCTTCCACCACACTTATACCTCCCTTCTTGGGGACACATTGCACCGGGCTAGTCCATGTGCTGTCGGAAATCGGATAAATGATGCCCGCCTCCAACCATTTAAGCACCTCTTTCTTCACTACCTCCTGCATGTGAGGATTGAGGCGGCGCTGAAACTGAACTACCGGCTTCTTATCTTTCATGAGCCGAATCTTGTGCTGGCAAACTGTGGGGCTGATCCCCTTGATATCTGCTATGGTCCATCCCATAGCTGCCTTTCTCTCCTGTAGTACCTTGAGAAGCTGCTCCTCCTGTTCCCTGTCCAAACATGCAGACACAATCACAGGTAAAGACTCATTAGATCCCAAGTACAGATATTTCAAATGAACAGGTAAAGGCTTTAATTCTAAAACAGGAGCAGTAATAAGAGAAGGAGTAAGAATCTTCCTGGTTCCCTCATTAAAGAGGGGTAGGGGCTGACGCCAATGAACATCTAATGCTTGCTCTTTCTCGCTGGAATCAAGTAGAACAAGCTCCTCATATAGCTGCTCCAATAAAATATCATCCTCTTTGTCCGGCGTGTATGCCTCCACCCCGAAGCACTTCTCACTTACCGCATATGCGGGAAACTTCATAGCCTCAAATACATTGAAGGCCACCTTCTCATCGTTGATTTGCATAGTCAGCTCTCCATTGGCCACATCAATGATAGTCCTCCCAGTAGCTAGGAATGGGCGGCCCAAAATAAGAGGAACATCATCGTCAGCCTCCATGTCTAAGATCACAAAATCTGCTGGGAAGATGAGTCCTTCAACTCTCACTAATACATCCTCTAAAACACCTCTGGGGCGTTTTATAGTGCGATCAGCCATCTGCAAGCACATCCTGGTAGGCTTAGGATCTCCCACGCCAAGCTGCTCAAAAACCGATGTGGGCATCAAATTAATACTCGCACCAAGATCACATAATGCCCTCCCATGGAACGCATCTCCCAACGTAACAGGAATGATGAAACCGCCTGGATCTTTCATCTTCTTTGGTAACGCCTTTTGCACAACTGCGCTACACTCCTCATTCAGAGTCACGGTTTCAAAGTCATCCATGCGCCTCCTATTAGAAAGGAGGTCCTTGAGAAATTTGGCATATTTAGGCATTTGTGAAATGGCTTCCGCAAAAGAGATATTAATGTGCAGTTTCTTGAAGATATCCACAAACTTCTTGAAATGCTTGGCATCCTCTTGACTCTTCAATCTCTGCGGGTATGGCACTCGCACACTATATTCCTCCCTTGGCTTCTGTTTCTCATCCGACTTCCTCACTGTGTCCTTTGATTGGGGAATCACGGTAGGCACGGGAATCTCTTCATCCAAGGCTTTTTCAGTGGCCTTAGTCGCCTCAGCTCGCGCATGGGTAGGATATGGGGGATCCTGGGTAGTGATCCCACTACGAGTAGTAATAGCCTTCAATTGCTCAGTTGGAGTAATAGTGTTGGACGGAAGTATACCTGGTGGAAGTCGAGGATTCTGATTAGCTATTTGGCCAATTTGTGTTTCATGATTCTTTAACGAGGCTTCCATTGCGACAATTTTACTCTCAATCTTGTCGTTGCTAGCTAACAGTTTCCTCAACATCGCATTTGTATCCTGTTCTTCTGAGGATGGGGCTGGAGCCTGTTGTTGTGGAGCCTGTCTCTGAGCTTGGTACGGAACATTTGGCCTATGACCTGGCGCATATAAGCCACTATTCGGATTGGCATAGCTGAAGTTGGGGTGATTGCGATTGTTGGGATGATAGGTGTTTGGCCATTGCTGCTGTCTTTGTTGACCCATGTAATTCACGTCTTCAATGCCATCCCCATATCCCTGATTTGCATCTGCTACCATCTCTCCCACTGACTTCACCTGTGCCGATGGATTCAAATGACTGAAAGCCGACGTCATCACTGCCATCTGATGTTCAAATTTCTGTTCCACCATAGACTCTATCTGACTAACCAATGCCCCATCTGATTTCGCGCTTCTACGAGTTTCAGACCTCGTGGATTCACGTTTTGCTACATTATCTAGCAAATCACGACATCTCTGTAGTCCCATCCCCATAAAATTTCCTTGAGCCATCATGTCTAGTTCACTAGCAGTCTCCCTGTCCAAAGCATTGTAAAAGTAGTGAAGAAGTTTATACCATGGCTCTCCGTGAGTAGGGCATCTGCGAAGGAGCTGGTTGAACTTTCTCCACGTGTCACCCAGAGAATCATCTTCCTGCTGTTTAAATTTGGTTATGTCAGCCATCCGTTGAGCAACCTTGGATGGTGGAAGATACTTCCTGAGAAACTCTCTGCTACAATCTGCCCATGTAACTATGCTGCCTGCTGGAAGTTCCATAAGCCATGTCTTTGCCTTTCCCGATAAAGAGAAGGGGAAAAGCATGAGCTTTATCGTCTCGATTGGAACTCTCTGGTCATACATGGTAGAAGTAATTTGCTCGAAATTGAGCAAGTGCTGATGTGGGTCACCGCTCGGGGCTCCAGTGAATAAGCACTCGTCCCTAACCATATTGATCAACGGTTGGCGAATCTCGAAATGCGCGGCATTAATCTGTGGCCTGACTATGGTGGGCTGATATCCCTCCGGTGTAGTCCTGAAGTAGTCCACCAAAGGACGTTCATCATCCTCAGCATTGTTGACTTGCTCTACCACATTCCGGCCGTTATTGTTCCGATTATTACCCCCATTGTTCCCATTGCCACCGTTGTTTCCACCATTAACTCCTCCATTGTTCCCATTAACTATTTCTGCACCAGGGAGTTGTTGTGGATTCTGGGGATTCATGCGATCAATCATGGCTTGCATCTCAGCCATTTGAGCCCTAAGCTGCTCAGTTTCCCTTGCTCGATTTGCTGCATCTTCCACAGCTGCAGCTCTAGCTGCTTCTGCATCTTCGAGGCCTTTGCGGAACCTCTCAAACTCAGCTCTCGTTTGCTCGTCCATTTGAACTGAATTTGCTTTCCTCTTGTCTCTATTCTGTGCTCGCAATAAGGATTCCGGGTCTTCAAGTATTGGATGCAACGGCTCGTCTCTAGAACGTGACATGCACCAAATGAATCAGACCTGAAAATACGAATCACACACACAAAACAGGTGAGTAACAAATATAAACTGAAAAGTAAATCCCTAAAGAGAAAAATAATAGCTAATTTATCTGAAGTCCCCGGCAACGGCGCCAAAAACTTGACACGCTCCAACTGCAAGTGCACAGTTGTCGGTGTAGTAATAATCGGAAAAGTCCGGTTTGTCGAACCCAAGGGACTTCGTGTAATTTAACTATTAAATTTATTCTTTATGTGGGCAAAACGCAGTTGTGTTGTTCTATTTCTACAAAAAATTAAAATAACAATTATCCCCAAATAATTCAATGAATTATTTCAAGATTAATAAGCACGAGTTGATTTTGATGTTTATCAAGATTGATCAAGTTCAGGATATCTCTACGGATCACTAGGTATGTCACACTACGTTGGATTTATGTTCTACTAACACGATGAGTTCTTGTTCTAGTTAAACGAGCAATTTTATATTGAAGATGTCTCAACCAATAACTATGCCTAAACTATCGTAACTGATTCCTCTAGCTTACTCAAGTTCAAACACGCATTACGATGATAATTCTACTCTTGTTCTTAGCTAACTAGCAAGATTCCTCAAACCTAGATTCGGCTAGTGTGTATTTCAATTTTCCGGGCAACAAACGTAGATTCCTCTATCGTTCATAACCTAGCACAATTCTATTAATACGTCTACCAATAGAAAAGATAAATCAATAGCATGCAATACACATAACTAGAGAAGAAATCATCAATTAAGCTAAAAAGCATGCAAGCAAATCCATAAACCACAAGTTGTAGTGATCAAACCCTAGTTTCCTACGAGATATCCCAAAATAAGGGTTTAGCTACTCATAATCATGTTCAAAATACAAAGTTTCATGATCCAATATGAAAAACTAGAGAAGAAAAGAAGATTAGAAGCCAAACGGATGATCCAAGCTCTTCAACCTAGCTCCAAGCACTCCAAGCACGTCTCCCAATGTGTGTTCTGATCCCCAATCACGTTCCCCAATGTTTCCTAAGTCTTTCCATGCTCAAAACTCTCAAAACTATGCCAAAATAGCGAAAATAGCCCAAAAATCCGATCCTGGCCGCAGAGGTAATCGTACGATTACCTTGATGTAATCGTACGATTACTTGCACTGAAGGTAATCGTACGATTACCTTGTAGTGAACGTACGATCACTTCTGAGTGAAGGTAATCGTACGATTACCTTAAAGTAAACGTACGATTACTTCTGGACTTCCACCATTCAAACTTCATCTTCTTACTCTTTTTCCTTTCGTCTTCACTTCCCGAGCATCCCTTTGAGCCTCCAACTTTTCCGAAGTTCACTTTTGCTCCAATGTCACGTCCCAAGCTCCCGGTTCCTGAAAAACACAACACGAGAAACATACCGGAAGATCAAACGTGATAAAATATAGCTAAAATTAACGCAAAAAGTGCCCGGACTCATCATTTACGTGCAAAGACTCAACGTGCTCCAATTTAGCAAGAAATGATCCAAAATCCATCAAAACGCATCGGAATACACGCAAAACGGTAAGAAAACATATAAGAATATAACTCCAAATATGGAGTTATCATTTATGCCTGACTTAGACCTTCTAGCTTCTTCATTTAACAAGCTATGGTTATCCATGTCATTGGTCGACTTTCCATCTGGAGTTGAATTGCTAATAGCCACTGTTAGAGTTTCCCTACGGTTTGGCCAAAGCTACTGAGGAGAAACAATGCCTGAATATAATATTCAAATACAATCCACACCCGCCGTCAACTGATTCATGAGCTCCTGAAATCTGCTTGTATGCTCAGCCACACTCTGGCCATCCCTGTACCTCAAATTCATAAGTTGCTTCATCGGATAAATCTTGTTCTGAGCTGTCTTTTTCTCATACAATGACTCAAGATTTTTCCGGAAACCCTCCCTTGTCTCGTTGGAAACATTTTGAAGAATGCTTTGATCAATCCACTGTCTAATAGTGGCCACAATCTTACTACAAAATGTGTCACATTCGTTGTCTTTCATTGTGGCTGGCTTCGAAGCATCACCTTCGACGGGATCATACAAATACTTACAGACTTTACAAAATAGCGAATGCTCCATCATCGGTTTCCAAATTGAATAATATGCTGAAGTCAATTTAATCATCGTGCCACCAAGACTATGCTCATCCATTTTAGTCAACACAACTCAAGCCAACAACAATGAACCTGGATCTATACCACTTGTTGGGAAATTCGGGCTCAAAACACGACAATAAACAAATTCTTAGCGGAAGCAAAACACCCAAAGAATAAAAATATTCCCCACAATCATGCAACTAAAACGAGAGCCGAGACTATGCAAGTAGAAAATAAACTAAAAGCGAGACAAGACACAATTTTAAAAAGTGGAACCCTGAAACGGGAAAACCACAAAGCTGACTCGCCGGCTCAAATAATTCCACTATCTTGAATGAATAGGAGGATCAATACTCATACATCTCTAGCAAGCTAAAGGCTCAACCAACAAACAAGAATAATTCATTCTTTGCTTACAATATCATCTAGAAAACAATTTTAGGGTAAACTGGGTTGATGGATTTAGAGAAGGAAAAATAAAAATCAAACCGTTGGACATCAAGAGGACATCAACAGGAGCTTGCTATCCAAATGTGAACATAATCAGACAAGATCTCACCGCCGAATTTTTGGGACAATGTTGCTGCCCTGGTGGTTTTCAACAATGGAAGCCACTGCCTATTTTTCTTTTCCCGTAGCCAAACCTCGCCTCCCTCATCGGCTTGTGTTCACACCAATAATGTAAGTAACCGAGCCACACACATGGCTATAGAGGAGCTACGTAGACCAAAATTAAAGTCCACACAATTCAAATGACCAAATCACTTTCTCGCGATCACACAACACCTCTCTTTTTTTTCCTTATGATTTATTAATTTATCCTGTGAGTAATTATCTGATGTGGTGATTTCACTATATGGGGTGGATCCCACACCAACAGAAAATGGGTTGGAGACGAGTAGTAATTTGGGTGATGGGTAAGGAGAAAATAGTGGGCCCGTGGGGGTAGAGGTGGGGTAGGGCGAAATTACATGGGTTCGAGATGCCCAATAGTTTCGAGTTTGACCAATTTGGGCCACTATGGGCTTCAGCTCAATATTTGAGTCCTGCCAACATATGAGTTGGGTGTAGACTTTTACCTTTTGGCCCTAGTCCAGTCATATCCGACCCGGCGGCATGAAACCTTTATTTATTCATGTAGACAACTAAGAATGAGTCATGAAATCACTGCCACGTAGAACCATCAGCATCTTACAAGTGTCTTCAACGTTGTGCTCCAAATGCACTAGATCATGACATCTCACACTTGGAGGGACCATGATACAGGGTCCCTCATACCTCATGATCACCACATACGGGAGCCATGGTCCACTCAAAAACTGAATGTTCAAATACTACAAAAACTCTGTGTAATTACAACACTATAGGAAGCCTAGGTATGCCCTAAATGTGTCATCAATTACTGTTAATTCCTGGGACACCCTTCGTAAAACCCGTGGATAAAATACTACAGATAAGGTGTTCCTACTACGGCGCATCCTAATCTTGAAAAATATTTCATTGAACTCTCCTAGATTTCTAGTTCATTGATCGTATATTTTTCTCAATTTCATTTTTTTGGATTTTTAAATTTCTTATATTTTATTTTTAATTTTTCCTAGACTCTACATGCATTAGCCAATTTGATTAACGACTTGAATTTTTGGTGAGTGGACTCAATAATGTAAATGCGCAAATAAACACTACGAACTACCCTACAATTAACCACAACACGACAACATAATAAAACATGACATGGACTACAAATACAATAATGACTCACAATACGACATACTAAACTAAATTTACCTTGCGATGAAAAACCCAAACTCTCCTAGTCTAAATCAAAAGTCCGCACACCAGAATGTTTCGTTGTCCTCAATGAATTTAGAGATTATTCAAGAGGACTCGACACTCAAATGCGAAGGGCAGTGAATCTAGTTAGAGTCATGGAACAATAAAACATTTTTCAGAGCTAAAGCAAACTACGTGCAAACGAACAGGTTATGTGTACTGAAATTAAGTAAGTACTTAAGTAATTTCCTAAGATTCTAAGAGCTAATCCAAGTGGCGACTATGAAACGTGACCAAGTGGTCAAAATAAAATCCTAGAGAAAGTACGATGTGACTAAATTGTAAGTAAAGAGATAGGAAAGAGTCGACCTGAGGCACCCGGAGTACCATTCTTATGGGTGCTGGTTCTGCAAAATTCTTGCAAGAAGGATAGGTTGATCGGTTGCCGCGAATTTCTTGTTTGTGCTCGTTTCTTAGATAAAATGAATCAATCCCCAAGCAAACATTATGCGCATCAATTCTAACTCCCATAATGGTCGAGTGTGAAAATCACACCGGGGTCTGATCTATTGTTGCTGACGAAAAAGCAACGAAGAATCCCCGAACTCATGATGCCACCTCCTGTGGCAGTCGAGTGCGCAATAGCACACCGGGGTAGATGTAATCATCAAACTTATTTTTCTTTTTCAAACCAAAACTGAACCGTATAACATGCATGATCAATTCGCAACATAACCCTGTTCTTGCTTGGCTTGTGCCAATTACTCATTTTGCACCCCGCAAGTTCTCCGTCTATCGTCTCAATTTCAGTACACATCAAACATCATAAACATCCGATTTTTGGTATGGGTATGCTCTAAATCACCCCTTTCAGCTGTTTCATACTTTTCATTTGTTGCATTTCCATTATCTTCTCATGCATATCTTCGCAAGGCTGCAATTAGTGAATGACCTCATCGAGCTGGATTTCGATCCTGTCAACTGTAGCTCCATGGTATGAATTACCACGTTATGATCACCACCACAAACTGAATCAATCCCCATGAGTTTCCAGAATAATAGCTCTGCAATTTTGAATCTTTAAATCCCCAAAGTAATTCACTCCAAACCCATAGCCAATCTAGTGAAATATTTTTAAGTTAAATCAATCAAATTATGAGGGAGATCGGCGGGTACCAAACTTCCTTGAGCGCTTCATGAAACCCCCTAAAATCAACCAGCGTGTTCTTTCTAAAATTGGCACCGGGGGTTGTTAACGACTTAAACTTGCATATTTTAGTAGGTTAATGAACTCTTCATAACTTGCTTTTATGTGTGGTTTATCTATTTTAGATCTCTTTCTATACTTATGCTTGTTTTCGTAGTTTGGGTTGTTTTTATATTGTTTTGTAGGAAAAGATGTGCTTTGGAACACAAGAGTCTAGCTTGGGGGAGCTTAAAAGATGAAATAAATAGATTTAGAGGGCCAAGAGACATGAAGAAGGTATCTGGAGTGCTTGATTAGAAGTATTGAAGATTTGAGAGGACAAGATTGAAGACAAACCAAGTTAGAGAGCTAAAGTTACATTCAAGGGCGAAAGAGAAAAGAATTAACGGAATGGGGGTGCTTAGTGGAGTTTTCTTAACGTTCTAAGGCTGATCTAAAATGATTCTAACAGCAGGGGGTCATTGTTCCTTAATTCTATGCGCTGGGGGTTATTTTAAAGGCCCCCAACAAACAAGTGTGGGCCAAAGTGAAAATTCAGAACAAAAACAGCTCAGCACCAGGCCATTCTCTCTCTCCCCGATGCATCACACGGAAAAACCCAGAGAGAAGCCATGAAGGCTTCGCTTGAAGCTTCGGAAACCCATCAAAACCAACCCAATTCTCCCCCAAATAGACCCAAAACGGTCTCAAATCACTCCCCAAACCACTCTATACATCCCTCTTCCATCAATTCGGCCCAAGAAGCAACCTACAAGAAACCCCCAAATTCCTAGGGTTACTGAAGCAACTACAAATCGACGAAGGAGAAGGTTTGAGATCAATTAAACTATAGAGATGAAGCCTCGGAGGCTACAAATCCCATCACTCAAGCCTGTATAAACCGAAGCAAGAAGAAATTTTGAACTCTCTCATACTCCATTCGGTTCTACATAACTCTGTTCGGGTCCTCTGTTCTTTTCCTTCTCTATCCGATTTTACCCTGGTTCGGGGCTTGTTCTTGAGCTCCTGAGCTCTCTCTTGAGCATATTCAGGGCCAAGAACAAGGGAAAAAGGAATAGAGTGAGAGAGGTGGCTGAATTGCTTTGGTTTTGTTCACTGCTACAGCTCTGTTTCGGCAGTGATTCTGGGTTGCAGCTGCTGCTATTCTTGCTATTCTTGGTACTGCAACAGCAGCATCATCAGCATGCTTGCTTGATCAATAATTTCAACATGAGAAGCTTATCTTGGTAGTTGCTTCATTTTCATAGCTTAGTTGTTGTTTGAATGAAGTGGGTTGTTCTTGTTCTTCTTTGTTGATGATGAAATCAAGTACTAGATGAAGAACTAGTTCATGTATGAACGTATTGGAATATCAAGCAATGATTATTGAATGTTTATTTATCTTAATCACTCTTGAATTTCTTATAATGTGTAGCTAGTTCGTTTGCTTCGGTGATTTGGGACTATCTAGTGTCTAAATCTTCCTATTGTTTCAAGTTGAACTTCAGGATGAATGAGTTGAACTGGGTTCACTTGAATGCTTAGTGCAATTTTTGGATTTCTCATGTTGATATATTTCATGCATTGAATAGGTAGATGTGCGAATATGCTTGGCGTGTTTGATTTGAAGTTGCACTTGAGTGTGAGGAACTCGTCAATACTAACTTTGAGAAATTGAGTACTAGTTAGGTGATTTGTCTGAGAATTTACAAATCTCATTTTTTGCTTGATCTTTCATGTGGAAAAAACTATGAGTGTTTACATATGGTTGATGCTTGAAACGCTTGAAATTTTTAAATCTCATTTGAATAGCCTCTTTAGTGCTTGATTAGCGTGTTAGGATTACACACTTCATATGTGGTGAGTTGGATTGCAATGAGCAATCTCTTCTTGAGATACTTGTCTTGTGGAATGCTACATGTAATTTCAGAACCGGGCTTGAATATAATAGGAGGATTGGTCCATAGAGAAACCGATGATCCCTAGCCCGTCTCTACTTTTTATTTCATTTTTTTTCTTGAATCGTAGCTCTATTGGTCGTTTACTTTGTTCTTAACCTCAAACATCAACTTGTTCCATCAATTAATTTTGGTGGATTTAATAGCTTGGCAAGCTTAAATGCCTATGAGAATTTACATTACTTGCTTTAGTTAGTCGTTTTCTACTGTGTTTTCTAGTTTAGTGAGTCAAAACGGTGGGAGTCGCTTTCTACTCTCTGGATAACGAAGAGTCTGACAGGAACTTGTCCGATGATTTGATTCACCAGCCCCTTGCCTTGAGTCCAGAGTACACTCAAATTTATTGAGGACAATGAAGTACTTAAGTGTGGTGGGAATGTTCTCTCATATTGGCAAAGTACGTGTCGGCATAGCCAGTCACATATAGTCTAAATTATTTTTATCGTATTGTTGTTCATTATTTGTGGTATGTTCATTTGTTATTTATACTAGTCTTAATCTCGCGCGGGATGTACATGCAACTGTAGCTTAGTTTTATAGCAATATTAGTAATTTTTGAAGTTTGAGAAATATGTTAATATAATTCACTAAATAATCATTTAACAGTGAATTTTGCTGGTAAAATAATCAAACATATACACCTACATTTATATTATTTGCATATTTTTTAAGCATATAGGTCAATGGGGATTCAAATTTTAATGATACTATTCAATACCCCGCCCCAAATGCTGCGGACTTCTAATGGAAATGTATGGTAGAAGTGATTCGTTCGATTACAGAATCTCATAGTCCTAGAGTAGCAATTAATCATAACTATTGAACACATCTAAAACACGAATAAAAGAGTGCAAAGGGGAAGAGTTTATTGTGTTAGTTGTAAGTTTATACTTCACTCTGTCAAATATGCGGCACAAAAATATATAATTTGTGTGAAAGAAATGAATGTCCACGAAGTTTCATACATATTGGGATTAAAAATGAATCTAAACAGGTATATCCTTGATGAGAAGTCTAAGTCGGTCCATTTTTTTTTATTCTAGAAAATCATAAGTAATTCATAAAATTTAGTTATTCTAATCGGTATAATCATTTTCTAAAGAGATATATTGGAGATCTTTTTAATATAATGATTATACCAAGTAGGTGTTGTACTTGAAGGTTCAAAGTATTTATTTTAACAATTTAACAATAGTGTTGTCTCTTCAAGGAAGTCATATACAACGACCACTTTTAATACAAAGAGATTCATGTTAAGTCAATAAACGCTCACATGTAATATGTTATCACCCCTTTCAACCATGAACACGTGTAGCCACATAAGACATGTGTACTTATGTCCCGAATTTTTTCTATTAGATGTCTTAACCTGCCACAGCAAAATACAATAGTCACCCAAGGTGATGCGCCGGACCAGTCACTAATAAGTTTTCTAACTTTATTATTTTTATTGAAAAAAAAATTTATAAAAAGTTTAGGGGTAATTGACAATTTATTAATTATGTAGTTATGTATCACTTATAATGCGCGAATGATAGAAAACAATGAAAGATACTCCTATTTCTTTTCTTAATAGAATTCAGATACAAAACATAGAAAAAAAATATATAAATTACTTTCACTTTGAAACAGAAATAGAGCAGTGTCAAGATAAATTATTTAACGATACTATAAAAAGAGTTCTCGCTAGCTACCAAATTCACTATCTGTTGTCAATCCAAAAGTAGATGGTAAGTGCAGTTTACTACCTTCAACTTCAACGAAAAGTTCAACTAATCAGATATATGATTTTCTTTTTTAAAGTCATATATCTCTTCATGTAGAGTTATGTTCTAGGCTGTAAGGTAACGTGATAAGATGTGAGATGATTTAATATTTTTATTTTGACTACGACACGGGACACTTCAGATAATCTGATCTTGAAATGATTCATGTAACGAAAATGATTATGTACATTGAACAATAATGCTAATATTTTTATAAGCGTAGTACCATTGTGCCTTCCGATATAGTTAAGAAATAAATCAAAAATGCAAAACTAAAGGTTCTTGCACACGTATGCCCCGGAAGGAACAACATGACATATATTGTGCTTATAACATATCGCACGTGGTGCAAACAGATTCAGTGAATCTTGCTCAATTAATTTCATTTAATTGATGTATATAATTTTTATTTAGTTTGTCGTTCTTCCTGCTTTCAAATTTTCATTTCATAAAAAAAAGTCATATAGTTAGCTTTTTTTATTTTAATACTTTTTAATGTTTGGGTGGAAAGAGCACCTTTTTTTTCCTTCGACGTACGGGATGAAACATTTATTTTTTTATGTATAATAATATATACTGTATCTATATTATATAATCTTAAGTGTACTCCTTCACGCACATTTTCAAAAAAAGTATAATATTAGCATAATTTTGCGTTTTTTATTTGAATACGTGTTAATGTTTAGGTAGAAAGAAATGAATTTTTTTCTCTGGGCTAGGGTGATGAAATAATTATTTTTATATGTACAATAATGTATAGAATATAATCTTAATTTTACTCTTTCATGCAAATTGTTTATTGTTTACTCAAAAAGACACTTACTTATGTGAATTTACTATTTATTTCATTCAATACACTCTCAATACCCAAATATATATATATATATATATATCTGTGTGTGTGTATTAATACTTTTAAATGTTTTGGTTTGAAAAAATAATTGTTTTCCTTGACTTGTGTGGTGACACATTTATATGTATACTAATCTATATATTATCTAGATATTATAATCTTAGGCTTACAATATCATGCACATTTTTATTTTTTTACTCAAAGAGTACTAACTTGTATTAATTTACTATTTATTTCATTCAAGACATTCTCATTACCAAAAAATGATTTTTTTTTAATATTATTTTAATATTTTCGTGGAAAGAAAGGAGATTTTTTTCTTTAACATAGGGTGATGACACGTTTATTTTTCATATGTATAATAATATATTATAATCTTAAGCATACTCTTGCATACATTTGTTTTGTTTACTCGTCGTATAAATTTAATATTTAATTCATTCTCATTACCAAAAGGAAAAAGAAAAAACAAAGAACATTTGCTTGATTCATTGCCACTTTATCCAAGTGGCATACAGATGGATAACTGCACCAATGAAAAAAATGATATGTTGGATATATTTGACATGTAATTGTCTTAAAGTGATATTAAGTTTTGTAAATTTATTAAATAATTCATTCTCATTACCCAAAATAAAAAAATATTAATATTTTTCTAATATTTTGGTGGAAAGAAAGGAGATTTTTTCTTTAACATAGGGTGATGAGATATTTATTTATTTTTATATGTATAATAATCTATTTATTAAAATCTTAAGCGTACTCTTTCATGCATTTTTTTTGTTTACTCAAAGTGATATTAAGTTGTGTGAATTTATTATTTCATTCATTCTCATTACCAAAAAGAAAAAAGAAAAAACGAAACATTTGCTTGATTGATTGAACGAAATAATTGTGCATAGGAAGATAAAACTTCATTTAAAAATAGCATTCCTCCACGTATGGTTCATTGTCTTAGATTCATTGGATAAGTCTTTCGTTGAATTTGTATTTTTTTGAAATGCCAAAAATGTTGTTGAAGTTACATTCTCTATGAATAGAAATAGTGAAAGTTACATGTATTAAAAGTCAAAAATATTATTAAAAAACTTAATTGTCAATGGCCAATTAGGACAACTACATGTCAAATAAATCTAACATGTCATTTTTTCATTGGTGCGGTTATTCATGTGTATGCCACTTGGATAAAGTGCATGACACATGTTTAGAACAAAATCCTTCTCATATTCTACATGTCAAGAAGAGAAGAAGCCTCCCCTTTGCTTTGCTTACATATATATACACACACACACACACACACAAACACACACACACACACACATATATATATATAGAGAGAAAGAGATTGCTATGTTGTGTTTAGTGTTTAGTTATATTTTAGGTCTGCACTTTTAAATACTGAGTTCATCTACAAAATATCGATGCAACTTTCAAGTTTCTTTCATGTTGCATTTAGTGTGAGAGATATATGACATTGAGAAAATAAAAATGTGGGGAAAAAACTTTAAATTTTAACAAAAATTAAGTTTTCTCGAGAAAGGGAAAAAGAATGAACTCTAACTGGAGAGAGCTCGATGATGAACTGAGTTGCGTGTCCGTGGAACATTGGGGCATTTGTGTGAAGAACTCCATAAGCCAATGTAACTTATTGTGAACCCCTTAAAATGCATAGTGAGAGTTATGTACCCAGACACCCGGCTATTTCTGAAGCTTTTAAGCTTTTGAGCCCACCAACTAAAGTGTGTTTTGGTCTGTGAGACATTCTGAGTAGTCAATCAATAATGCATGACCACCATCCATAGGTAGTAGAAAAATCTCCTTCACTCTTAGGGCATGTCCACCAAGGAGTTCTAGCCTTGGCACCACTTCACCCTAGCCCTCCCAACCCCTTATTTCTCACTATTCACCTCTCCACCCACAAAATCTTGCCAAGGCTAGAATTGCCCCAAGGCAAGAGCTTGGGCAATTCTAGCCTCTTGCCTTGCCTTCTAGCCCTTTCGCCACATAGGTATTCCACCCAAATTTTCATCCACAAATACTACTTTTGCATAACATCAAACCTAGTAAGTTTGTATTGGAGAAAAAAAAATATTGTTTAACATAAAACTGTTTTCAAATATTTCAAAAAAAACTGATTTGAAAAAAAAACTGTTTTGAAAAAAAAACAGTTTTGAAATTTTTTTTTGACAGTTTTGAAAAAAAAACAGCTCTTAAAAAAAACAGTTTTGAAAAAACAGTTCTGAAAAAAAAACAGTTTTCAAAATCTGTTATGAAAAAACTGTTCTGAACAAAAAACAGGTTTTTTTGAGATAAAAACAAAAAAAAGGGTTTCGAAAAACTGTTTTGAATAAAAACTGTTTTGAAAAACTGTTTTGAATAAAAAACTGTTTGGAAAAAATATGGTTCGAAAAAACAGGTTTTGAAAAACTGTTTTTGAAAAACAAGTTTTGAAAAACTGTTTTTTAAAAAACAGGTTTTGGAAAAATTGTTTTTGAATAACATTTCAATTCAAGTATTATTAGAATAATAACACTTTTTTCTAAAAAAAGTGTTATTAGAATACAAAATACAGTATTTGCAAAAAAAAAAAAAATACAAAATACAGTTTTTTATAATTTTTTAAGTAGCGAACAGTGTCTTGCCTCTCCCCCTGCCTCAACGAGTGTAAACAGACTTCAAAAAGTAGTGAACAGTGACTTGCCCTAGAGCCCCAGAGCCCCTTGCCTCCTGCCCTGGTGCCTCAACGAGTGACCATGCCCTTACCACATCTTTTGATGAAGTGAACGTCCTAAAGGGGCCCCACTGGAATGTCTTGATCCCTAGGTTTACTAGTACACCATCTTGATTCATGTACCCCTTTATTCGTAACCACTTGAGCCAAGGAATCTGTTAGGAAACCTATATTCGTGTAGTGTAGTACAATCGTTTTTTAGGAGTCATTACAGAGTGAGTGAGTGAGTGAGTGAGTGAGTGAGGATCTATGAGGGATTATTTTCCTTATTGTGATCCTTCATATTGGACTATTTAATCTGTACATTATGAGAATTGAAAGATGGAGCTAGAGGTGAATAATGACATTAAAAATTATAATCACATGGTGGAGAATTGCATGCGAGGTATCTTTCCAGAAAAAAGGATTGGTTGATTGATCTTAATAGGTGGACGTGCTAGCAGTGATTTTTACTATTCTCAGTGTGGTAAACGATAGGTTGGATGAGAGCACGTAGACATTAATGAGTGTGGGGTGTCGCGTTCGACATTTGCTTATGGGATTTCACATTTATAACCCCCCCCCCCCCCCCCCCCCCCACCACCACCATTTATTTACTTCGATTTTGAGCCACCTGGACCTACGTTGTACTATATTGTTGTATGCCCCACATTGAAAAAATCGGGCCTTATTTACTTTCATTCATAGGGCCCCAATTGATAAGTTTTTATTCTACTTTCACATTATATAATTGAGTGGCCATGAAAATAGTGCAATACCGGAGGTGAATGAAATTTAGCGCTAGAATCGGTGAGATTCTGGTTGGTTTCTATCTTTTTGGCGAGGGAAGTGTGAGAATGGGGTTTCTAGAAATTTGTCATGACGAATGGAAATTAGCTTCTAAAAAGCCTATAGTATTGTCCATAAACCTTAAACATCTAAAACCTTTAAGGATTTATTTCTGATGGTGCATTTGACTAGACTCTGAGATTTCCACTATTCTCAACGCACACGATGAGTTACATGTTTTTCAGAGCCGTACCTTAGACTCTCTACGGTTTCTAGAAGGATTCATATATCTTCTGACGATGAACCTTTTATTTTTTTCACATAGTTCCGCTATGTACTAGATTCAAGTGGACTGAGAGGTTGATGACATTTGTTTTGACATAAGGATATTGCCCGATCTCACGAAAGAAAAGAAAAAAAAAATAAGTTTTTGATTTCTTTTGTGGTGTAATCGAGTTTCATTTTGAAAGGAGCATTTCTTGTTGCATAGTCTTTTTTTAATCATGTCGTGTATTACGTCGCCTAATTAATATATTGTATCAAGTTTGGATGAATTACACGTGGTGTTGGTAAAGTAGTTATGGTTCGGTTCTGGTTTGTGTAAAGATTTGCTCGGACGTGCAAAAAGGAACTGTGGGGAATTTGATAACACCATTTTGGAATTATATATTCGATTGTGTACTTGATCTTTTGTGGACGTTTCGATCGAATTATGAGCCATTAGGGGCATGATTTCACATTTTTCGAGAAAGTTCAGTTTATATGCATAGTTGGAGAGTCTGGGTGGTTTTGTGCTTTTATTTCTGTTAGGATTCCAATATGCAAGAGACAAGAGAAAGCAAGAAAAAAAACAAGAGTAGATGAAGAACACAAGAATTGTGTGGTTCACTAGTTTTAAGACTAGCTAATCCACGACCAAACCGAACTAATATATTGATGACAAGCTCAAACCAATTACAAGCACACACCAAGTCATGATCCTAGCATCTATATATATTCTAGTACAAGACTTGGAGCCAAAGTAACGACCAAAACTAATCCGAGACAAACAAGGAATTGTTTCCTAATCCAATAAGGACACTAACCCAAGAAAACATGTAAATTACTTGTTGCCAAAGTAATTCAATGTTTCCAAACAACATTAATTCCTTCTTTTATCAATCTATTGTTTGAATAAAAAAAAAAAAAAAAAAAAAAAAAACCCAACAAACCTCCCCCTTGATTCAAACCCTATAGCTACCAAACAAATTATTCTCATCAATCCAATTAACCCAATCCGAGTGTATTCCCAATGTGCGGAATTGGACATACTCCCAATAGGCTCCAACAAGCGCGTCTATGCGTCTTCATCAAACAAAAAGACAATGTGTCCCAACAAACACTCCCCTAATGCACCATGACTAATGCATACCCCGACGTCACTCCAATGACACTTAGTGACAAAAGTGTCTATCAAACGATGTCGTGCCAATTTGGGCTGCCATCCGCACCGATGCGCACAAAACCAATAATCGAAGCGCTCCAATCCCAAGATCCAATCATGCCACCAACCGATGTGTGCACAATAACACGCCACCAATCCGCGTGCCCAACAACACGCACCCATGTTCCATGCCTGGAGCCCGAACTGCCCACAAGGGGCCTAGAGAGTTTCATCTTCCTCGAGCGTCCCCCCTCATCCCCCTGAAGCAAGATCTACAGGGTGAATGATTCATGGGACACCCCCTCCAAACGCTAGTAGATTCGAGTCACCTCCACCTTGACTTGAATCCTTCTAGCTCCAAATCCAGATATAGATTCAGATCACTCGCCAGGTTGAGCACGGCATATAGATTGACGCATGTCAGAACCGAAAGCGTGCCGGATGTACTAAAAGTAGATCCACAGTTCCGATGCTCCACAACAAGTGCCCGATAGCTCCCTCAACAGCCTCCCAACAAAGTCTTTGTGTGCTTGCACCCCCTGTTTCAGCGGCCACCCAGCGAAAACCCAATCTTCCCATCAAACCCGACAGATCTTAATCTCGAACCAACGCCATCGCTCCTATTGAATCTCAACAAACCTGGCTCTGATACCACTTGTTAGGATTCCAATACGCGAGAGACAAGAGAAAGCAAGAAAAAAAACAAGAGTAGATCAAGAACACAAGAATTGCGTGGTTCACTAGTTTTGAGACTAGCTAATCCACGACCAAACCAAACTAATATATTGATGAGAAGCTCAAATTAATTACAAGCGCACACCAAGTCATGACCCTAGCATCTATAAATATTCTAGTACAAGACTTGGAGCCAAAGTAACGACCAAAGCTAATCCGAGAAAAACAAGGAATGGATTCCTAATCCAATAAGGACACTACCCCAAGAAAACATGTGAATTACTTGTTGCCAAAGTAATTAAATGATTCCAAAAACATTAATTCCTTCTTTGACCAATATATTGTTTGAATCAACTAATAAAAAAACCCAATAATTTCGATGTTACTTCTCATGTATGATCATGGGTTTTTTTTTTTATTCTTGTGGTCTATGACAGGACATACATCATAGCAGTGGTTTGGAGCATGGATACAAACTTTTGAAACTCGGAAGGTCGCGAGAAAATTCCTATGAAAGCAAGGAAAGAAGAAAAAGTTACAATCAAAAGGCAGCTCGCAGGAGCTTCAAGAAGAGATCGCACGAGCCTCACACTCGAAAGTAATTTAAATAAAGTAGCTCCAACAAGCTAAATTGTGCCCTCTGAAATGTGCACGAGGTATATTTGCTTGCGCGAGCTGCTGGAGGGAGTTCGCACGACCAGGAAGGAAAAATGAGTAGTTGGCACGAATTGCTAAGGACCTCGAACAACTTAATTCTGGTTTCAACCATCTTGCATGAGTTGTATAGGAGCTCGTGCGAGCTGTTCTACTGGTGGATGCGGAGTTGAGGGACTGAAGTGCAATTCTGGACGACTTAGAACTTGGGAAGCACTCATCCTAACAAATATTGTTGGAATAGGTGCCCTAGAGGCAATCTATGTTTAGTATGAACAATGTATTTAGGCTAGAATATTCATTTATTATTTATTGTGATATTTAATATAATGAAGTCCTTAGATATAATGTGTTGTTTATCTTAAATATCCCTGTTCCATATATTGATTAATATGACGATCAACTATAGACTAGTATGTGTGTAGATTGATATAGAGATATCAAGTGTAACACATAGGTATGCATTAGGAGTAATGGCATAGTGGATTGACCCACAACGAAAAGGATACATTAGATTATGTTAAAGTCACAACCGCTTCTCGTAGTGCTAACATAATTGCAAACCTTATACTTGAAGTCACTAGATACTTTAGTTGTGAACTATCATGCTTTGATATTATCAAACTTTACACCGTAACTGGGTAACTATAAAGGTAGTTATCGGGCATGATAGGAAGCAAGCTTAGAGATCGTAGTGATGTAGAGGATTTTTGTCCCTCCCACATAATGGGAGAAAATATCCATGGCCACTCGAGGAATGGTGCTTATTGAATGTCTGGCAAGACTCATATAAATCAATATGGAGATATTGAGGTTATCTGCTTGCACAAGCATATTCCTAGGATCGAGGAACTATGGATTGGATATACGAGTGTTAATATTTATGTCTCGTGTCCAATCCGGATATATAGAGACAAAGGAATAGTGCAATATGAGATATTGGGCACAAAGGTTTGTCGGGATCACTGACTTATTTCTATTAGTTGGGTTACATGGATGTGTTGCTAGACACCGCTCCATGTTAGTAATTAGTTACTACTAACTAATTAGAAACCTACGGGGTCACACGTCTAATAGAGTTGAACTAGATTTGGGATTAATTAATATGATTAATTAATGAGAAGGATCACTTTCCAAAACTTTGCAAACTTAGTAGGACTAATATGCGAGGAAGGGACTAATTCAAGTTCATGTAGAACTAGGAAGGGCATTTGTGTAGTTAACAAGGAGTTGTTCGACTTTATAATGGATGATCTAGCTTCCTTCCCACAACTAATGCTCATAACACAAGTGAGTGGGAGAGAGAGAAAATGAGACAGAAAGACAAGACTAGAGGCCGAAGCCCCTAGCCCGCCCGCTCTACCCGTCGGCCACAAGGAGAGGGCCGAACCCTCCCTTTGTCCTCTGTTGCTTGATTCTTCTTTCTTCCCTCTTCCTCCGGCACAAGCTAGCACTGGGAGAAGGAAGAATCTAGATCTCACCTCTAGACGTGGATAAACCGTAGAGACGAGGACAATATTCTTCGTGTGATCTCCTGAACCAAAAGGTACACATCTTCTATGTCCCTCATCATGTTATGAATGTCTCTTCCTGTGATCCTTGATGGGCTTTGAGTAGGAATTAAATTTTTGTTATTCCGCTGCGTAACCTACGTCAAAACTCAACAGTGGTATCAAAGCCATGGGTCGTAGTGCATAACATGATTTTATGTGTTACGACTTCAGTTTTACACCGTTTTATTCATATGGTGGAGCACATGGAGATGAGCTTGTCACTTTAGGGCATATAGTGTTGGAATAGATGCCCTAGAGGCAATCTAGTTTAGTATGAATTTATTTGTGGCTAGAAATTCATTTATTATTTATTGGATATTTAATATAATGAAGTCCTTAGATTAACAACTGTGTTGTTTATCTTAAATATCCCTAGTCCATTATAATGATTAATGGGGCAATCATCTATAGACTAGTATGGGGTTGGATTGATATGGAGATATCATGATCCAACACATAGGTGTGCATTAGGGGTAATGTCGCACTGGATTGACCCATCTCCGAGAAGGCTACATACACGTTATGTTGAGTCACAAGCGCTTCTCGCAGTGCAATGGTATTGTCATCCTTAGACTTGAAGTCACTAGATGTTCTAGTTGTGGATTATTGTGATTTTGGTAGCGTTAAACGCTACACCGTAACTGGGTAGTTATAAAGGCGTGTACTGGATATAATAAGAAGCAAGCTTAGATATCGTAGTGGACGTAGATAGAATTTGTCCCTCCCACATAAAGGGAGCAAATATCCAAGGCCACTCGAGGGATAGTGCTTATAGAATGTCTGGCCAGACTCAAATAAATCAATAAGGGATATTGATGTTATTTGCACGAATAAGGCTATTCCCATGGATCGAGAAACTATGGATTGGATATACGAGTGTGACTTGTATGTCTCGTGTCCAATCCGGATATAGAGACAAAGGGATGAGACAATTACTTGTACAAAGGTTGTCAAGATGACTATTCTATTAGTTGGCTAGAATGGATGTTTTGCTAGAAACCGCTCCATATTAGCAAATAGTTGCTACCAACTAGATAGAACCTATGGGGTCACACGCTATATAGAGTTGAACTAGATTTTGGAATTAATTAATTGGATTAATTAATTAGAAGGATCACTTTGCAAAACCTTGCAAACTTGGTAGGGACTAATTTGCAAGGAAGGGACTAAATTGAATTCTAGTAGGACACTAGAATAAGTCCTTTAGGTAGTTGGCAAGGAGTTGTTGGACTATATAAAGGACCTTCCTTCCTTCCTTCCCACAACTTATGCTCATAATTGAACATAACAAGAGTGGGAGAGAACAAAAGGAGAGAAAAGAGCAAGCAAGCTAGGAGCTCGCCGCCCCTAGCCCGCCGCCCGTCCCCGTCGGCCACAAGGAGGCCGAGAGCCCCCTTTTGGTCTCGTTTTGCATGATCTTTCTTCCTCTTCCTCTTCCGGGCTAGCACCAAGGACTTGGGAGATCTATGAATCAAATCTAGGCGTGGATCAACCATAGAGAACGTGACACAATTCGCGTTTGAAGTCATCAAAGGAGAACCCTAAGGTGTGTTATTGATTTCTTCCTTTACCATCGTTATGTCTCTTGACTTGTGATCCTTGGAGGGTTTTGCATGGTTATTTTTATTTCCGTTGCGCATCCATGAATCAAAACCCTACATATAGATATTATCATTGGATTGATAATATCTCAGTTTAGGGGCTATATCTATGCCACGTTATTTTTCTTTTTGTGGATGTTTATTATTTATGTCTTGTTATTTATTTTATGTGTATGGCGATACTAGCAAAACGTTAACAAGATAATAATAAATAAAGATGGTCTTTTATTGTGGATTGCCCGATCAAAATAAGTAGATCATGTTGATTGGATCAACCAAACAAATTAAGAATGATTAAATCCCTCAAATAAGATATTGCGTTTTGCCTTCTCTTGCCTAAACACCCTTCATGATCAGGGTCTATTAAAATTCGGGCTTGCCAAAGCAAGACGATTTTAATTCACCATGATGTGTTGCAGACGACACAAGCTAGTAATGTGTGTATGTTGAAGCAAGAGGTTGGACGCAACAGGGTAAGAATCAATTGGATTGATAAACCTATAGGCATGACAATTAGGTGTTATCTGAAGGATAACGAATAAAGAGTTATTCACCTAATTGGACCAAGATTTGCATAGGATTCAATTGGAATGGTTCCTACCTAAATAACCAATTCTTGGGTGACTTGCCGAAGCAAACTCAAGAAGAAGTGAAAAAGGGATCTTAGACCTACTAGAAAATATACATAATATTTTCCGCATTAATGGTGAGGGCTATTAATCCAAAAAAAATAGTGGGAGCTATATTTAATAATCTAGCCATTATTGAATATAGTTAAATTGTTCAAAATACTAAAATTGCACATTTCTCGTTTTGTAGAATTCCAAATGGCAAACAACAACGCATCGACTTCATCCCTAGGATCTGTCCTTGAGAAGGATAAACTTTCTGTAACAAATTTCCTTGACTGGTACAGAAACTTAAGGATTGTCCTTAAGCAAGAAAAGAAGCAGTACATCTTGGACACTCCAATTCCAGCCCCACCACAGGATGAGTCTGTTCTAGCGGATTTAAGGGCACGTCAGAAACATATTGATAATTCTAATGACGTGACTTGCCTCATGCTCTGCACCATGACTGCTGAGCTTCATAAGCAGCACGAGAACATGGAGGCCTATGAAATGATCATACACTTGAAACAATTGTTTCAGGAACAGGCAAGACATGAGCGATATGAGGTGTACAACGCATTGTTCAAGAGTATTCTTGCAGAAGGGAATCTAGTAGGGCCTCATGTACTCTGAATGATCGGGTACATTGAGAACCTTGAGATACTCGGATTCCCACTTAGCCAAGATTTGACCACTGATCTTGTCTTGCAATCGTTGCCTGACAATTATAACTAGTTCATCATGAACTATAATATGAACGAGATCAAAGCTCTGCCAGACTTGTTGAACATGCTGAAGACAGCTGAACAGAGCATCAACAAAGGCAAGGGCAAAGCCATAATGATGGTGCATAAAAGGAAGGGAAAAGGAGTTGCCTCTACTTCCAAAGGAAAGAGCAAGAAAGTTGCAAAATCCAAGGAAACCCTAAAGCCTAGTGGGTGCGTGGCTAAAGGTGAGTGTCACTACTGTAGCCAGCCGGGTCACTGGAGGAGGAATTTCCCTAAATATCTGGAGGATAAGAAGCTTGGAATAGTAATTCCACCACCACCAGGTATTTGTTTTATAGAGTTCGATATTTCTATTTCTTCATCTTGGGTATTAGACACTGGATGTGGTTCTCACATTTGTCGAAATGTGCAGGATTTGAAAAGAATTAGAAGATTGGCTAAAGGGGAGATAGATCTACGCGTCGGGAATGGAGCAAGAGTTGCTGCATTAGTTGTAGGCGTTTATGAGCTATCTTTTCCTTCTGGACTTATTTTAGAATTAGACAATTGCTTTTATGTGCCTGCTATGAGCAGAAACATTATTTCCATTTCTTGTTTGGACGAGAAGGGTTTTTCTATTTCAATAAAGGACAAGTGTTGCTCCATTAATTTTGATAGTATGCACTATTTTAGTGCGCATTTGTCTAATGGCTTGTATATCCTTGATCTAAATAGTCCAATCTATAACATAAATACTAAAAGGATTAAAACTAATGATTTAAATCCTACATATCTATGGCATTGTCGTTTAGGCCATATAAATGAGAAACGCATATCTAGACTCCATAAGGATGGACTTCTAGACTCATTTAATTTGGAATCATATGAGACATGCGAATCTTGTTTATTAGGAAAAATGACAAAGTCCCCTTTCAATAAGAAAGGTGAGAGGACTAGTGAGTTACTGTCACTCATACATACCGATGTATGTGGCCCGTTCCCCACACCTGCCAGAGGTGGTTACACCTACTTCATAATGTTTACTGATGATTTCAGTAGATATTGATTTGTATACCTTATGAAGGCCAAATTCGAATCCTTTAAATTTTTCAAAGAATTCAAGAATGAAGTAGAGAAGCAACTTGGTAAAAGTATTAAGGCTCTACGATCGGATCGTGGAGGAGAATACTTAAGCCAAGAGTTTGATGAGTATCTTAGAGACTGTGGGATAGTATCCCATCTCACTCCACCCAGAACGCTACAATGGAATGGCATGTCCGAAAAGAGGAATCGCGCACTATTAGATATGGTGCAATATATGATGTCTCAAACTGATCTTCCAATATCGTTTTGGGGACATGCTCTAATGACGGCAGCTTCTCGTGACTGAGCCAGATGACGTACCACTCTTAGATGATAAGCATGCAACCTACGGAAAGGCCATGAAAGGCCCAGACTCCAAGAAGTGGCTGAGCTCGGTGTGGTCCCTAGCATCGTGGATCCCATAGAGTTGTAATGTGACAACTCTGGCACGATCGCACAAGCCAAGGAACCAAAATCACACCAGAAATCAAAGCATGTACTTAGGAGATTCCATCTTATTCGTGATATGATCAATCGAGGAGATGTGAAGATGTGCAAGATTCCAACGGATGACAATCTTTCAGATCCGTTCACAAAACCACTTGCGCAGCGAAAGCATGAAGGGAACGCGAGATCTATAGGCATACGAGATGCATTTGATTGGCTCTTGTGCAAGTGCGAGACTGTTGGAATAAGTGCCCTAGAGTCAATCTATGTTTAGTATGAACAATCTTTTTTGGCTAGAATATTCATTTATTATTTATTGTGATATTTAATATAATGAAGTCCTTAGATACAATGTGTTGTTTATCTTAAATATCCTTGGTCCGTTATATTGATTAATAGGACGATCAAATATAGACTAGTATGTGTATAGATTGATATAGAGATATCAAGTCTAACACATGGGTATGCATTAGGAGTAATGGCATACTGGATTGACCCACAACGAGAAGGATACATTAGATTATGTTAAAGTCACAATCGCTTTTCGTAGTGCTAATATAATTGCAATCCTTAGACTTGAAGTCACTAGATACTTTAGTTGTGAAATATCATACTTTGATATTATCAAACGTTACACCGTAACTGGGTAACTATAAAGGTAGTTATCGAGCATGATAGGAAGCAAGCTTAGAGATCGTAGTGATGTAGAGAGGATTTGTCCCTCCCACATAATGGGAGCAAATATCCATGGCCACTCGAGGAATTGTGCTTATTGAATGTCTGGCCAGACTCAGATAAATCAATATGGAGATATTGAGGTTATCTGCTTGCATAAGCATATTCCCAGGATCGAGGAACTATGAATTGGATATACGAGTGTGACTATTTATGTATCGTGTCAAATTCGGACATAGAGACAAAGGGATAGTGCAATATGAGATATTGGGCACAAAGGTTTGTCGAGATCACTGACTTTTTTCTATTAGTTGGGTTACATGGATGTGTTGCTAGACACCGCTTCATGTTAGTAATTAGTTACTACCAACTAAGTAGAAACTTATGGGGCCACACGTCTAACAGAGTTGAACTAGATTTGGGATTGATTAATTAATGAGAAGGATCACTTTGCAAAACCTTGCAAACTTAGTAGGACTACTATGTAAGGAAGGGTCTAATCGAAGTTCATGTTGAACTAGGAAGGGCATTTATGTAGTTAACAAGGAGTTGTTGGACTATATAAAGGATGCTCTACCTTCCTTCCCACAACTAATTCTCATGACTAGAGGTCGAAGCCCCTAGCTCGTCCGCCCTACCCGTCGGCCACAAGGAGAGGGTCGAACCCTCCCTTTGTCCTCCGTTGCTTGATTCGTTCTTCCCTCTTCTCCGGTCCAAGCTAGCACTAGGAGAAGGAAGAATCTAGATCTCACCTCTAGACGTGGACCAACCGTAGAGACGAGGACAATATTCTTCGTGTGATCTCTCAAACCAAAAGGTACACATCTTTTATGTCCATCATCATGTTATGAATGTCTCTTCCTGTAATTCTTGGTGGGCTTTGAGTAAGAATTAATTTTTTGTTATTTCGCCGCGTAACCTACGCAAAACCCAATAAATACAACCTAGGGCATGAAAAGACATGCCATTCATCATAGGAAAGTTTCTTGGAGCATTCGAGAGCATTATTGGAGTGGGGATTCGTCACGGTTTCGAGGATTTCATAGTTTGATTACTTCTTCTCTATATATTTATCATGTATGGAAAGATTATGCAATATTAAGTCGTTTAGTAGATAAAATCTTTGACTAGGTTCCATGGTGAACCTAGGCCACGATTGAACGTATTTTTTTGACTATTCTTTAGAACTTCACGATCCTAGTGATCTTAATATAGTATAATCCAGTTTATTTAATTATTTTTGTCTAAGGGGCACATAATTGTAGGATGGTTTGAATCGTTGTTAGTATGACTCTTACGATTGACGAAGAACCAAGAGGCCCGGTGTATCGTTAGCTTGTAGAATGGAGTGGAATAAAACCCTTAGGTGTTGGTAGACCAAGAGGCATGATATTGAGCCATATGCAACGGTGTGGGTTATTGAAAGGGATTCACGTTAACTAAGTAATGTGTCATAGATAAAATAGCATACTAAGTATTGTTAGAAAGAATTTTTGGTAATGTTTAAGCCTCGGGGGATCCGGTGGAAACCTAGCTTTGATCACAATCGTTACGGCACAACAATTAAATCAACCAAAAATACCAAAAACATTGTCTATAAGAATTCTTTATTTTTAGTAGTAGTTTTAGAAAAAAAAAAAAAAAAAAAGGAACATAATTTGCTCCTCCTTCTTAGATTAATCTCTAGCTTAGTTCTTAAATTAAATAATAATGAAAGCTTGACCGTCATCGTGGGTTTAACAACCCGTGACTGAAATACATCCGAGTGATACTTGATTTGTGTACTTCCGACAAACACATTAGAATACATGTCAGCATGTCACAGAGAAGTAGAAGAAGAAACATCGGAGGTCAAAACATTTGAGAAAGAAACTAATAGTTGGGTCTTGAGGAAATTTTTTGAGAGAAAGCTAGTGTGTAGATGCCATTACCACATGGACCTTTGTTGAGTATAGCTTTTGACTGGTTATCCTGAATAACAAAATTGTGAGAAATTAATAGAATGTGACAGTAATTATCAGAGCCAACTTGATGTACAAAAAGTAAGTTAGCTAAAATATGCGGAGAATAAAGAACATTAAAAAAATGAAATTTGGATGGAAGAGATAAAAGATTGGCAAAATTAACTGAAACCACAGGTACGGACGTGCCTTCACCCACAACCACCGAGTCTTTTCAATTGTAAGCATTGATGTCTGAAAGAGATGCACATTGTTAGTTAAATGGGTGCTGGCTCCAGTGTCCAACAACCAACGCTCAGCAAAACCGTGTCCATGTGAAGAAGTAGTTACAGTATAAGCTTTCTTAGGTCCAGTACTAGCATATCCTACTACATCCAGTCTGTACCAAAAATCAAGGCATTGTGCCTAGACCTCCAACAGATTTCACAAGTACTATCTGCATTATTATATGGCATATTAGTTGAAGAAGAGCTTCATGAAGGAGTTGGATCTTTGCCAAGAATGCTCATGTTTCTAGAAAATGATTGGAGGTAGGCATAATGCAGCTGGTGATAGGTGAAAATATTTGAGTTATTAATAGGGTTTTGAAACTTTTGATAAGGCTTCCTATGTGCTTGATATGGAGTTACTAGTTCAGTAGAAATTATTGAACAACCAGATACACGAGAAGTAGTAGATCATGATCCAATATGAAGATTCTTGAAGGCAGAACTGGTGGCACTACAACAAAAATGACTTGTTACAATAGTTTTGAGATGGACGGAACTGTAAATGGTCGTCGATAGCAGTAAGAAAGACTAGTTTCCTGTTTAGTCCCTCTGCTCGTTGTTCTTTAAGAATCCGCCTACCATATTGATTCTGACCTTCGATAACAGACCATTTTTCTGAAAAAACAAATTCACGTACGAATGAAAATTTCATCATTTGTGAGTATTAAGGACGAAAACGGTAACAAAAACCACTAAAAGACTAAAAAATAGTCTTATTTGTCTATTTTAGTGGGGAAACCAATATTTGAAGGCAAATTTGGGAGGGAAACAAAATGGTGTGCTTCATTTGAGGGGAATCAAAATTTGTTAAAGTGAACAACACGTTAAGAAAAAAGATCCACATTAGTACAGATCAAAGCTAGGGTTTCTTCATTCTCTCATCACTCAGCTCTCTCTTCTTTCTTCCCTCAACTTTCTCACCTCATCCCTCAGTTCTTAGCTCCCCCACTGGCAACCCTCATTGGAAAGGAACTCACAACCCATAGGTAATGCAGGAGAGAGGATTACAGAGAACAAAACGGTGCTAGATAACATTCGGCGAACCGAGCAGGACCTCGTATATGTGTTGGAATAGATGCCCTAGAGGCAATCTAGTTTAGTATGAATTTCTATATGGCTAGAAAATTCATTTATTATTTATTGGATATTTAATATAATGAAGTCCTTAGATTTACAATCGTGTTGTTTATCTTAAATATCCCTAGTCAAGTATAATGATTAATGGGACAATCATCTATAGACTAGTATGGGGTTGGATTGATATGGAGATATCACGATCCAACACATAGGTGTGCATTACGGAATGTTGCACTGGATTGACCCATCTCCGAGAAGGCTACATACATGTTATGTTGAGTCACAAGTGCTTCTCGCGGTGCAATGGTATTGTCATCCTTAGACTTGAAGTCACTAGATATTCTAGTTGTGGATCATTGTGATCTTGGTAGCGTTAAACGCTACACCGTAACTGGGTAGTTATAAAGGCGTGTACTGGATACAATGATAAGCAAGCTTAGAGATCGTAGTGGACGTAGAGAGGATTTGCCCCTCCCACATAACGGGAGCAAATATCCTAGGCCACTCGAGGGATAGTGCTTATAGAATGTCTGGCCAGACTCAAATAAATCAATATATGGGATATTGATGTTATTTGCACGAATAAGGCTATTCTCATAGATCGAGAAACTATGGATTGGATATACGAGTGTGACTTGTATGTCTCGTGTCCAATCCGGATATAGAGGCAAAGGGATGAGACAATTACTTGTACAAAGGTTGTCTAGATGACTATTCTATTAGTTTGCTAGAATGGATGTTTTGCTAGAAACCGCTCCATATTAGCAAATAGTTGCTACAAACTAGATAGAACCTATGGGGTCACACGCTATATAGGGTTGAACTAGATTTGGGAATTAATTAATTGGATTAATTAATTAGAAGGATCACTTTGCAAACCCTTGCAAACTTAGTAGGGACCAATTTGCAAGGAAGGGACTAAATTGAATTCTAGTTGGACTAGAATAAGTCCTTTAGGTAGTTAACAAGGAGTTGTTGGACTATATAAAGGACCCTCCTTCCTTCCTTCCTTATAACTTATGCTCATTAGTGAACATAACAAGAGTGGGAGAGAACAAAGGAGAGAGAGCAAGCAACAAGGAGGCCGAACCCGACCCCTTGCCGCCGCCCTCACCCCGTCGGCCAAAAAGAGGGCCGAAGCCCCTCTTTTGTCTCGTTTTGCGTGATTCCTTCACCCTCCTCTTATTCCGGGCTAGCACCAAGGAGTTTGGGAGATCTAGGATCAACTCTAGGCGTGGATCAACTATAGAGAACGTGACATTATTCGCGTTTGAAGTCATCAAGGAGAACCCAAAGGTGTGTTTATGATTTCTTACCTTCACTATCGTTATGCATCTAGACTTGTGATCCTTGGAGGGTTTTGCATGGCTTTTATTTGATTATGCTTTCGTTGCGCGTTCCATGAATCAAAACCCTACAGTGGTATCAGAGCCACAGGTCATAGAGCATAAACGTAGTTTATGTGTTACATTCTTGTTGTTTTACACATTAATTTGATTTTTTATCGCGTAAAACAAGACAAATCAAGCATGGGATGCAATTTGTCAACAATTACTCATAACAAGATCCAATTGTTGCATTGGATGCATGAATTGGTGAGTTTGAGAAATTTTAGGATCTTAGATCTAGGGTTTGGGCATCCTTGGGGAAGAAGGAGTTCTCCCAAAACAAGGAAACAACCAAACTTGGGCTCCAAGCAAGGGAGTTGTTTTGGAAACAACTCCCAAGAGGAGGTTCAGCCCTCCTAGGGACCGCCCCCCTTGCTTGCCGCCCAAGCTTGGCCGCCCTAAGGGGTCGGGCGGCCCTTACCCGCGGGCCTAGCTTGCGGGTGTTGGGCCGGTCCGGCCCTAGGGCCTTGTGGTTCACTTTAATGGGCCCGGGCAATCGGATTGTTGGGCCCATGGACAGTTTTAACCCTAGAAATCCTAAAATCAATTAAAATTGACCAAGCGCGTTAAAATTGGATTTTAACTGTTTATGTGCAAATCGCATGGTGATTGGATATGGCCTTAGGATGTGGTTTGATGTGGATGTTTAATTTTTGTGGTTTGGTTTACGGCCTGCGAGCTGATCAATTAATTGTAATAATTAATTAGGGTTTTATGGCCTGCGTGCCATTTTTTTTCTCAACTTGTGAGATTTATTTTATTTAGTATAGATATTAGCTAGTGCTAGATAAAGTAGATTGTTAGCCAAGATTGGAGAAAAGAAGCCCAAAGCCAAAGAAGCCACAAAAGATGGAGCATGGAGCATGGAGCAGTCCACATGACTATGAAGGATGGACCAAAAGATCAAGACGCATGGAGATGTGTTTGTTTAGGGTTCATAGATAATTCCATTGGCTTGGAATTATCTTAGTCTAGAAAAGGCCATATCCACATCACGTTTAATTTCTGTTTTGTGGTTGTTTATTTATTGTCTTATTATTTGTGTGGTTGGTGTATGGATGATGCATGCAATTAGGATAATAAGATAATTAGACAACCCGGATCTATTATTTGGAGTTGTGCCCAAACTCAAATAGATAGATTAGTTGATATTGATCAACAAAAACAATTAAAATTGAATTTAAAATCCCTCAAATTTTAAATATTGTGTTTTTGCCTTCTCGTTATTTAAACACTCATTATCATCATTATTTATCAAGTTCGTGCGTGCCAAAGCATGGCGACTTGGTTCATAATGATGGAATGCGATGGCACGTAACAATGTGCAATTGTTTAGATAAGAGGTTGAACACAACTAGGCTATTAATTTGATTAAGAAACCTAGAGGCAATCAATTGGGATTATCCATATGGATGGATAAATAAGGAGTTATTTGCCCGATTGAACCAAGAGTTGCATATGGGATGCAATTGGAATTGTTCCTACCTAAAAGTAGTCAAATTATGGGTGACTTGCCAAAGCAAGCTCATAAGGAGATGAAAAGATGGATCTTGGCCCACTAGAAAATATAAGGATATTTTCCGCATTAATATCTTGAGGGTTATTAATCCGTAGAAAAATAGTGGGAGCTATATTTAATAAACTAGCCATTATTAAATATAGTCAAAAATTCACAAATACTAAAACTTGCGTATTTTCCCTTTTGTAGAATACCAAATGGCAAACAACTCATCGAGTTCACAACATTCCCTACGATCTGTCCTTGAGAAGGACAAGCTCTCTGGAACCAACTTTCTTGATTGGTACAGAAACTTGAGAATTGTTCTCAAGCAAGAGAAGAAACTGTACGCAATAGATGAGCATGTTCCAGAAGGTCCAGAGAACCAGACACCTGCTGCCTTAAAGGCGTATCAAAAGCGTGTTGATGACGCTAATGATGCGGCCTGCCTAATGCTTTGCACCATGACCTCTGAGCTTCAGAAGCAACACGAGAACATGAATGCTGTCGATATGATCGAACATCTAAAGCAGCTCTTCCAAGAGCAGGCGAGGGTAGAGAGGTATGAGGTCTCAAAGGCACTGTTCAAATGTCATCTGGCAGACGGGAACCCGGTGGGACCCCATGTACTCCGAATGATCGGGTACTTGGAGAATCTCGCCCGGCTTGGGTTCTCGGTCGGCCAAGAGTTGGCAACCGATCTCGTGTTGCAATCGTTGCCCGAGAGTTATGGACAGTTCATTATGAACTATAACATGAACGAGATCGTTAAACCACTGCCAGATTTGCTCAACATGTTGAGGACGGCTGAACAGAGCATCAACAAGGGTAAGGGCAAGGCCATTATGATGGTGCAGAAAGGAAAGGGCAAAAGGTTTGCCTCTTCCTCCAAGGGCAAAGGCAAGTCAGTTGCCAAGTCCAAGGAACAAGCCCTTAAGCCTGTTGGTGGCGTTGCCAAGGTCGTGACTAAGGGTGAGTGTCACTACTACAGTCAACCTGGACACTGGAGGAGGAACTGCCCAAAATATTTGGAGGACAAGAGGCTTGGAATAGTGATTTCACCACCACCAGGTATTTTTGTTGTAGATGTCAATCTAACTGTCTCTACATCATGGGTATTAGATACTGGATGTGGATCTCATATTTGTCGAAATATGCAGGATCTAAAGAGAAGTAAAAGATTGGCTAAAGGGGAGGTAGATCTGCGCGTTGGGAATGGAGCAAAGGTTGCTGCGTTGGCCATAGGCGTGTGCGAGCTATCTCTGCCTTCAGGATTAGTTTTAGAATTAAATAATTGCTATTTTGTGCCTGCTATGAGCAGAAACATTATTTTTATTTCTTGTTTGGACAAGGAAGGTTTTATTATTTCAATAAAGAACAATTGTTGTTCCTTTTATTTGAATAATATTCACTATTTTAGTGCGCAATTATTTAATGGACTTTATGTCCTTGATCTAAGCAATCCTGTCTACAACATTAATACCAAGCGGATTAAAATAAATAATTTAAATCCTGCTTATTTATGGCATTGTCGTTTAGGCCACATAAATGAGAAACGTGTATCTAGACTCCATAAGGATGGATTACTAGACTCATTTGATTTTGAATCATATGAGACATGTGAGGCTTGTTTATTGGGAAAAATGACAAAGTCCCCTTTCAATAAGAAAGGTGAGAGGACTAGTGAGCAATTGGCGCTCATACATACCGATGTATGTGGGCCATTTGCCACGCCTGCCAGGGGTGGTTATGTCTACTTCATTACATTTACTGATGATTACAGTAGATATGGATTTGTGTACCTTATGAGGGCAAAATCCGAATCCTTTGAAGTGTTCAAAGAATTCAAGAATGAAGTAGAGAAGCAACTTGGCAAAAGTATCAAGGCTCTACGATCGGATCGTGGAGGAGAATACTTGAGCCAAGAGTTTGACGACTATCTTAGAGAGTGTGGGATCGTGTCCCAACTCACTCCACCCGGAACGCCACAATGGAATGGCGTGTACGAGAGGAGGAATCGAACACTATTGGATATGGTTCGGTCTATGATGTGTCAAACCGATCTTCCATTGTCATTTTGGGGCTACGCTCTATTAAGTGCAGCTTTCACCATTAACCGTGTTCCATCTAAATCAGTCATGAAGACACCATATGAGATGTGGAGTGGGAGGCGTCCCACACTGTCGTTCATGAGGATTTGGGGCTGTGATGTCTATGTAAAACGTTTACAATCAGACAAGCTAGGGCCTAAATCGGATAAGTGTAAATTTGTGGGGTACCCTAAGGAAACTAAGGGATACTACTTCTACAATCCAACCGAAAACAAAGTGTTTGTTGCTCGGACCGGCGTGTTTCTAGAAAGAGAGTTTGTCTCTAAAGAAGCAAGTGGGAGGAATGTAGAACTTGAAGAAGTTCAAGAACCACAAATCACTGAACCGATTATGGAACATGAACAGGAATCACTAGCAGTTGTGGAGCCACCTGTTCAGGTAACACAAGAGCTTCGTAGATCTATTAGAGTGCGCCAGGAACCCGAGAGGTACGGACTTCTCATAACTGATTCCGGTGACACGATGCTCATAGATGATGAGCCTACTACCTATGAGGAGGCCATGAGTGGCCCAGACTCTCAGAAGTGGCTGGAAGCCATGAGATCCGAGATGGAATCCATGTATACCAACAAAGTATGGACTTTGGTGGAACCACCCGATGGGGCGCGGCCCATAGGATGCAAGTGGGTCTTCAAGAAGAAGATCGACATGGATGGTAATGTGATTACCTATAAGGGCCGATTGGTGGCTAAAGGATTCAGACAGATTCATGGTATTGACTATGATGAAACCTTTTCACCAGTCGCTATGACTAAATCCATCCGAATCGTACTTGCAATTGCAGCATACTACGACTATGAGATTTGGCAGATAGATGTCAAAACAGCATTCCTTTATGGGAATCTCCTCGAGGACGTGTATATGATACAGCCGGAGGGTTTTGAGGATCCAAAGCAAGCCAACAAAGTCTGTAAGCTGCAATGATCCATTTATGGATTGAAGCAAGCTTCTAGGAGTTGGAATCGACGTTTTGATGAAGTGGTCAAAGAGTTTGGCTTCATCAGAAACGAAGATGAGTCTTGTGTCTACAAGAAGGTTAGTGGTAGCTCTGTAGCTTTTCTGGTCTTGTATGTGGATGACATACTACTCATTGGAAACGACATTCCCATGCTGCAATCTGTGAAAGATTGGCTAGGAAAGTGTTTCTCAATGAAGGACTTAGGGGAAGCAGCCTATATACTCGGTATAAAGATCTATAGAGATAGATCTAAGAGGTTGCTAGGCCTAAGTCAAAGTACATATATTGACAAGGTGTTGAAACGGTTCAACATGCAAGATTCGAAGAAGGGATTCTTGCCCATGTCACATGGAATCACTCTTTCGAAGAGTGGTTGTCCTTCCAATGGGATTGAGAAGGAACGCATGAGTAGGATTCCCTATGCCTCGGCCATAGGATCTATCATGTACGCCATGCTATGTACTAGACCAAATGTGTCATATGCCTTGAGCATGACAAGCAGATACCAATCCAATCCGGGTGAGAGTCACTGGATTGCTGTCAAGAACATCCTAAAGTACTTGAGAAGAACTAAGGATGCTTTCTTGATGTTTGGCGCTGAGGAAGAGTTGCGTGTAAGGGGTTACACTGATGCAAGCTTCCAAACCGACAGAGATGACTTTAGATCACAGTCGGGATATGTGTTTTGCCTGAATGGAGCAGCGGTGAGCTGGAAGAGTTCCAAGCAAGAGACGGTAGCTGATTCTACAACAGAGGCTGAGTACATTGCTGCAAATGGCGCAGCAAAGGAGGCTGTTTGGATCAGAAAGTTTATTTCTGAACTTGGTGTGGTCCCTAGCATTGCGGATCCAGTGGAGTTGTTCTGTGACAACACTGGGGCGATCGCGCAATCAAAGGAACCCAGATCGCACCAGAAGTCCAAGCACGTGCTCAGGAAGTTTCATCTGATTCGAGATATTATCAATAGAGGAGACGTTCGGATATGCAAGATTCCTACAGATGATAATCTGTCAGACCCGCTTACAAAGCCTCTCACGCAGTGGAAGCATGAAGGGCACACTAGGAGTATGGGCATACGAGATGCGCCAGATTGGCTCTAGTGCAAGTGGGAGACTGTTGGAATAGATGCCCTAGAGGCAATCTAGTTTAGTATGAATTTGTATATGGCTAGAAAATTCATTTATTATTTATTGGATATTTAATATAATGAAGTCCTTAGATTTACAATCGTGTTGTTTATCTTAAATATCCCTAGTCAAGTATAATGATTAATGGGACAATCATCTATAGACTAGTATGGGGTTGGATTGATATGGGGATATCACGATCCAACACATAGGTGTGCATTACGGAATGTTGCACTGGATTGACCCATCTCCGAGAAGGCTACATACATGTTATGTTGAGTCACAAGTGCTTCTCGCGGTGCAATGGTATTGTCATCCTTAGACTTGAAGTCACTAGATATTCTAGTTGTGGATCATTGTGATCTTGGTAGCGTTAAACGCTACACCGTAACTGGGTAGTTATAAAGGCGTGTACTGGATACAATGAGAAGCAAGCTTAGAGATCGTAGTGGACGTAGAGAGGATTTGCCCCTCCCACATAACGGGAGCAAATATCCTAGGCCACTCGAGGGATAGTGCTTATAGAATGTCTGGCCAGACTCAAATAAATCAATATATGGGATATTGATGTTATTTGCACGAATAAGGCTATTCCCATAAATCGAGAAACTATGGATTGGATATACGAGTGTGACTTGTATGTCTCGTGTCCAATCCGGATATAGAGGCAAAGGGATGAGACAATTACTTGTACAAAGGTTGTCTAGATGACTATTCTATTAGTTGGCTAGAATGGATGTTTTGCTAGAAACCGCTCCATATTAGCAAATAGTTGCTACCAACTAGATAGAACCTATGGGGTCACACGCTATATAGGGTTGAACTAGATTTGGGAATTAATTAATTGGATAAATTAATTAGAAGGATCACTTTGCAAACCCTTGCAAACTTAGTAGGGACTAATTTGCAAGGAAGGGACTAAATTGAATTCTAGTTGGACTAGAATAAGTCCTTTAGGTAGTTAACAAGGAGTTGTTGGACTATATAAAGGACCCTCCTTCCTTCCTTCCTTATAACTTATGCTCATTAGTGAACATAACAAGAGTGGGAGAGAACAAAGGAGAAAGAGCAAGCAACAAGGAGGCCGAACCCGACCCCTTGCCGCCGCCCTCACCCCGTCGGCCAAAAAGAGGGCCGAAGCCCCTCTTTTGTCTCGTTTTGCGTGATTCCTTCACCCTCCTCTTGTTCCGGGCTAGCACTAAGGAGTTTGGGAGATCTAGGATCAACTCTAGGCGTGGATCAACTATAGAGAACGTGACATTATTCGCGTTTGAAGTCATCAAGGAGAACCCAAAGGTGTGTTTATGATTTCTTACCTTCACTATCGTTATGCATCTAGACTTGTGATCCTTGGAGGGTTTTTCATGGCTTTTATTTGATTATGCTTCCGTTGCGCGTTCCATGAATCAAAACCCTACAATATGGTGGTCGTTGGGTATCCAATCATCCAAATAAAAGGTTGCAATATCCACCGCGTGTTCAAGTAACTCATATATATTTATTTGTTATTCGATTATGATGATTGCGCCCACTTTATCCTCTATTCTAACTCATCAATCGTTTAATCTGGTTTTGTAATTTTAATTCCCAACATGGGAATCTGGAAACAGGTGTTCGGAATATGGAAGTCACCTGCGAAGTTGAGGATCTGCTGGTTCTTGTGGTTAGTGTCTTGCATTGTTTACATATGGAATTATTACTATGTATTTGTGAAACATAATCTTATGTTGAAACAGTTTATTCAATACCAAAGAGTTCAAACTAGTTGATTAAGATGAAACGGGTACTTTTTACATTAGCTTTTGTATATGCAAGTTTCATATGAGTACTTTTCAGTAAATCAACACGTTTATCGGATATCATACTAGAAGAAATTTGTTACTCATTCTAGTAGGCAAGTCCTGTAAGATTCGAGGCAAAATTTGAATACATTAGGATGGACAATTGTAGATAGAATGAAGTTTAGGTGTTCACAATTTTCATGTTGACACGAGATTTTGATGATAGTCTAATAACTTGATGCCACAAGTAGTCCAAGAGTTCTATTAAATAGAAAGTGCAGCTTGTTGGTTTATATGATTAGAGAGTTTAAATCTTGATTCTTCCTGCTGAGTTTCCGGCCTACAATTAATTAATGTTTTATGTTCCTCTTATCTTTGGCAGGGTGGATTAGATAAATGATCCTACTGAAGAACATGTCCCCATGGAAACTACGTACAGCCTCTAGCGGTATTGTGCCGTAACATGGGATCCACATGCCTTGGTACGGCTAGCTGGATCTGCGACAACGAGGATGAGGATGTTAAGGAGAAAGACTTCGTGCATCTTCCCCCTATGGTTAGTGACCTAAAAGGACCGGTGAATGCCTTTATATCATTCTCTAGTACGATGAGAAGGAGATATATATGTTTGACCAATTTGGGTTCCCACTTCTCATCAAAGAAATTAGCAATCCTCGCATGAAATTGTTACCTTTATATGCTCAAACAAAATACTTTGGTGGTGCTTGTATACTAACGATTGTATTCGGTCCTACATTGTGGGTTGGGTATCCTCTAACTTCTTGATATCATCTATGTACGCTTGTGATACGTATGTTTAGTTCTAATGCGTGTGATGGACTCTTGTCATTTGGTGAGGCAATCCCAAGTGCAGCATATGTTCTTGTATTTCTGCAGCCATTGTGGGAACATCCTTTCTCGTTCGAGGGGGCGGTGACAATAGTCATGTGTAGTTCTGAAGCATATAACGGTGGTACTGATGGACCTATACTTTGGCGTGGCAATTCCTAGTGCTTGGATATCTGCAGCCAATGTGCGATCATCATTTCCCGTTGGGGCGTGGAGGGGGTGATGACGATATTAACGTGTAGCTCTTATGCATATGAGGGTGGTTTCTAATGGAACCAAATCATTTGGCGTCGCAATTCCAAGTGTTTGGGTCTATGCAGCCAATGTGGCGCATTTGTACCGTCTCGTGGTTTAACTTTTGGACTACCACTTGTGAGCCTTAATATACAAGTTGTGCATTCACTGTAGCGCAAGGATACTAAACTCTAGTATTTTTGTTGAGTGCTGCCACAACCCTCGTGGCACTTTCCTTCTGTGTTATCCTTGGTATCATACGCAAGCATTTTGAATTTGCTTTTGAGGGACGCATTAGTTTCTATTATTCCAGTACCGCGAATAGGAATGCAGGTCCAGTTGGCATGCAAGCTTAGTAGTTTATAGGCGGCGAGTGATCTCCAAAATTCGTGGGCTTTCAAGACTACAAATTTTGGGTCCCACTTTTTGTACTATAAATTGCAGTCCTCACTTGAAGTTGTCACCTATGATCAGACAGTTGTGTTGGCTTCTACTTGCTCCAGCTGACTTTATCTGGTCCTACATTGTGGGTCATGTTATCATGTGAACACTAGATACTTTTATGTAGTTTTAAATGCATATGATGGACCCTAATCAGGAAATTTCAAGTGCAACAATTGTGCTTAGAAATCTGCAGCCAATGTCAGATCATCATTTCCTGTTCAAGGGGGCAATGACGATATTCACGTGTAGATCTTATCCATATGAGGGTGATTTCTGATGGACCCTAATCATTTGGCAAGGCAATTCCAAGTGCATAGATTTATGCAGCTAATGTGTGAACATTAGTATCATCCCGTGATTTAACTTTTGGACTACCACTTCTGAGTCTTAATTTATAAGTTGTGCACTCAATGTATCGTAAGGATAACGAACTTCATGCATTTCGTTGACTGCTGCAGAGCCCTCACATTCACTAATATGTCCTATTAACCTTCATATCATACGCATTTGACTACGAGTTACGATCCTCAACTTACGTTTCATGAACTCATGAACAATATCGTAAACATACTGAGATTTATTCTCTGAATTGGTTAGGGTGCGACCGAAACTCTAATAGCACTAATGTTGCTACTTCTATACTACTATTTTTTTAAGGGGAGAAGATAACATTGTGTGTTATTATAACAACTTTCAGAATTATCTTTCAACTTTTATAACTGTGGTTAGTTTATTTTATTTGAAAAACACATGTATATTCGTTTATGCTCCAAAAATTAAAATCATCTCATGTAAAAAATCAACAAGGGGAAAGTGAAACTTTTGACGAAATACATATAGAGTTTTAGAAATCCGATCGACGTGCCACTTCGTTCTTTTTCGTCGCTGAAGCAGGGACATGTTATTCTAGGTTTCTGAAATGGTGTGCGAGAGGCTCATTGTATGCCTTGTCTGAATATGATGATGATACAGATGATTACGAACTTAAAACAGTGGATTATGATACAATCCGAGTCAGTCCTCAATTTGGCTTTGATGCTGTCGCACCTACCTTTTGGCTTGATTCACAAACTCAAAATTGTTATAAGAGATTGTTGAATGGAAAATGCGATGAGTCATTATTGGCCATGCTTCTCTTTTATCAGCCGTCTGGTAATAGGCAGGGAGAGACAACAGCCAACTCGATATCCATTTGGAATGCGCAAAATTGTTTTCAGTCAAAGTATTTGGATAGATTTCGAACAAGAAGAGCACTTGCCATCAAGAGAGGTGATTCCTTTCAAGTCTTCTTGTTCTAAGAGCGCACGCGAATATGGGTTCTATTTGCTTTTAGACAAACAAAGGCTTTTATTTGTTGACTTGATATTGCAAGAGAAAATTACTGTAATTCGAAATAATTCCTACAATGCAAGAAAGACTTACGCTGACTCATTTAACCAGGTATGATTATATTATTTTCTTCTTCTCTCGAGCATATAATGGAACAAAATGAACCATTCAACACGTTTGTTTTATAGTGTTGTTTCAAGAGATACGCATCCAGTGATCGCAACACAGGAATCATCAATGAACTTCATTTGAAGCATCAGGCTGGAGTGATAATCGAACCTAAGATGGCAATGGATCCTGAAAATCGAAGACGAATTCGACCAGCGCTTGATGATTTTATCTCTTCCATTGTTGAATAAGATGCGACTACGAAAGAGACGAGAATGTCTCGTGATCTTCCAACAGATTCCACAAACACATTGAGGGCTAAGCAAATTAAACGACCAAGAAAGAATACAGTTGATGATGAAGATTGGGTTCCAGGGACAAAAATGCCCAGGACCAAGAGTAAAACTTAACTTCCCTCGAAGAAGAATCCAACAAGTAATCGTCAAGCAAGCATCAAAGATTTTGTAGAATATAATCAAGACACGACAATTGACCTCGAAGATGGTAAGAACGTTTGACACTTCTAGTTCTTTTAACTTCAATAAATCGAATATATCATAACACATGTTATAGATTCAGAAAAGACAATTGGTGAGGTATCTCCAAGAGGAAAAGGCGCAGATCTTGATAATGAAAATGAACCTGAAGATGCGCTTGAAGAGTTAAGAGTTATGTCAGAACAAGCTGAAAATCGTCGAAGACGTGAAGAAAAAGAGCGAGTTGAACTTGGCAAGAGAAGGAGTTTAGAAGAAGAGAGTCGGTCGCATTCAGTGATAGCAGAAATGGAAGATGCTCGGGGGAATTTCATGGACATCGTTGGCGATGCTAGCCAAGAAGGTACTATATTCAAATTCGCCTTAATGTATCACGATATTATCATTAAATCTTTATCTCATGGAATCTCTAACCATTATGTTCGCCAATGGTTGGTCAACCAAAGCGGAGAATCGTCAGGTAAGATAACGTCAAATTTGTTACAAAGTACAAGCTGTAATGGATAATTATGTGACAACGTGTATATCGCATATAATCAGGTCATGCATCTTATAAAGGAATTGAAGATAATCTTCAAAACATCGCGTAAACATCTTCAACTGAGTGCGAAGATGTAGCCCCATATGAACGTGGAGGTGCATTAACTGTCTTATGATACTATTAAAATGCATGGCAATATGCTTATGTTTGAGATCGTTGTATGTGACAGGAAATCAACTGCGACCAAATCTTCCTGATATCCAAGCTCATGCTCAACGTAATTTGGAAGATGGTTCAAACACGACTCAAGCTCTTAATCCCATTAACTCAAGTGCGATAGAGACAAGCAAGTCAATCATTTTACATTCGATAATGCATTAGTTTATTGACAATATGTTCGTTTGTCTCTGCATAGAATTTCCTGATTTGAGCGGAAATCAAGATCCAAAGGCTACTGGAAACACTTCTGAAGTCATTACGATATCTTCTGCCAAAGATGTAGTGATGTTTGAACCACCAGTTTGGGCAAACGAAGCTTTAGTACAGCCAGAGCAAGTTACAAATGAAGATCAAACAATGGATCATGTTTCAGATCAAGAAAAAATCGCAGATGATTCTAAAGAAGGACAGAATATTGAGCAAGAAGCAAAAATTGATGATATATCAGAAGATGCACAACATGTTGATGATTTCGCTGATGGACATATGGAGGAGCAAGTTCTTGATCGGTCAGGGGAACCTGCAGCTCATCTTGTACAAGACAGTGCAATTAATGAGATTGGTCAATTGCCGACATAGTCAATCAATGCAAATCAAACAGATGCGAACATGTCTATTCAACATGATTCACATATAGCCGAACAAACTAGAGCAACCAAGGAAGATGATCAATTGCCAACATAATCGGTCAATTTGAATCAGTCTGTGAATCAAGCAAATGCAAACATTTCTATCCAACCAAAAAATGCTTCATCGAGTGTTGGTACCCCTGTTGTTTCAACTGAGGTTCCCGGAATGTATAATCTAATTGCAACTAGTCTAGGGAATTCACAAGCACTGAGAACTGTCGCGTCCTCTGAAGGCATTAGCACAACGTCTCAGAGTGAAAATTTGTCACTTCCTGGCATGATTAGCGAAAAATCTCATGGTGAGGATCCATCATCTGATCCCAATTTATAAGTACTTCTTGCTCAAAAACCTTGGGGAGCTTGGGCTACAGAAGCCTTCGAAGCTATTGAAGCTGAGAGAAATTGTGTCATTCCTGAGGAATATTTTGCACAGGAAATTGTTGCGGACAAAATGATTGGCTGAAGTAGAGGCTTCTAATAGTGGTTAAGCAGTAGCATTATCAATTCCCTAAATTCATGAAATAGTTGAAGGCACTGGTAATGCATTTGATGAGTACGCAATTATGATAAGACATGTAGCTTCATTTAATTTGCGAAATAACTCATATCTCTTTTTGGAAATGCAGGCATAAAGCAATCATCTCTGAAATGGCTTATGAAAATTCGCATTTCATATCCTAAAACGTTTGTAATAGCAATGGAGTTATCGCCTAAAGACAGGAAAGATCTCCTCACTGAGATAACAGATCTTATGGAGAGGATAAATAACACAACTCCAACGAACATTTCTCGTAAAAACGCACAATATTTCTTGGCGAATGTACAAGGCTTTCAGCACGTTTCACAAGGCCGGCTCAACTTCGAGTTTCTTGTTTAAAGATTGAAGAAGATTAGAAACTCTGTCAACCTCAAATTTGGTTATGAAAACTTTCATGTGGAAAGTGCTAGACTTCGCGCCCAAAAAGAAGCAATCGAAAAGTCTATAGAGCAATTTAATGAGGGTAAAGAGAAGCATGATCAGATGAAGAAATATCTTGAGTCGTGGAGAAAATATTCTATCTTTAGAGGATCAAGACTCGCTCATGAAAGATTTGTTCGAGGAAAATTAGTAGTCAGGTTTATTTTTATGTATGCACTCTATACTTTGTCATTACTTATACTTCAGATTTAGAAACTCATTCTTTCGAGAAAAAGTGCTTTGTTTCGCAAATCTTGTGAATTATTTTTTGCTATTTTTCAGCAGATATGCTCTCATCAATGAATCAACTTTTATCAGGATGTATCTTCTATTTGAACACATAGTCTTTCATTACATATCACTGCTATCTTAAAATAAAGGCTTAATTCAAAAATTGATGTTATCTAAACAGACAGGCTTTCATTGCATATCGCTGCTATCTAAGAAGATAGGCTTAAATCGAAAATTGCTGCTATCTAAAAAGATGGGCTTTCATTTCATATCGCTTCTATCAAGAAAGATAGACTTAAATCAAAGATTGCTGCTATCTAAACAGATAGGCTTTCATTGCATATCGGTGCTATCTAAAAAGAAGACTTAAATCGAAGATTGTTTCTATCTGAACAGATACGCTTCCAGTGCGCTGCTATCTAAGAAGATAGGCTTAAATCGAAATTGCTGCTATCTAAAAATATAGGATTTCATTGCATATAGCTGCTATCTAAAAAGATAGACTTACATCAAAGATTGATGCTATCTAAACAGATAGGCTTTCATTGCTTATCACAGCTATCTAAAAAGATAGACTTAAATCAAAGATTGCTGCTATCTAAACAGATAGGCTTTGATTGCATATTGCAGCTATCTAAGAAAATAGGCTTAGATCGAAAATTGCTGCTATCTAAAAAGATGGTCTTTCATTGCATATTGCTGCTATCTAAAAAGATAGACTTAAATCAAAGATTTTTGCTATCTAAACAGATAGATTTTCATTGCATATCGCTGCTATAAAAAAAGATAGACTTAAATTGAAGATTGTTGCTATCTTAACAGATAGGCTTTCATTGCATATTGTTGTTATCTAAGAAGATAGGCTTAGCTTTGAGAACCTAGTGGTGGTACGCAAATATTTAAGGACAATAATAAAATGAATGCCACAAGTAAAATTGTTAACGATCACTCATTTGGGAGAGTCATTTTCATTAAATATAGGGTAAAAGACAAAAACCACCCCTCGAGTATGGGGTATATACAAAAAAACCCCTCGTGTTCGGGGATATACGAAGACCACCCCTGTCAATAACAGCAAACTAACAGAGAGGCAAGAAGACATATTTACCCTCATTATGACAAAATAATACCACACAATAAATAACATTTCTCGTTCTTTCTTCTTCACTTTCCCCTTCCCCATCTCTCTGTCTCTCTGCCTTCCATCACCATCGCCAGACTCTCTCTCTCTCTCTCTCTCACACACACACACAGCCCTCCATCAATACCTCCATCACCAGCCACAGTCACCGCCACCACTCTCTCACCACCGCCTGAAATCCCCGACGACCCAGAAGACAAAAGAAGCAGCAACAGCAGCGCAGTTGCCGTCCGAACCGACTACAGACCCGTGAGCTTCGACGGCGGTACCAAGGTCCGTCTCTCTCTCTCTCTCTCTCTCTCTCTCTCGATTCTGTCTCTCTCTCCCTCGATCTCTCTCGATTCTGTCTCTCTCTCGTCATTTTAGAAATGGGTTTTCGAGATTGGGGATTTTAGTTCTGTCTCTCTCGATCTCTTCGATTCTGTCTCTCTATCTCTCTCGTCGATTTCAGAAATGGGGTTTGGAGAAATTTGTGTTGATGATGAATTTGGGGTTCTAGTTCTCTCTCTCTCTCTCGATTCTGTCTCTCTCTCGATTCAGTCTCTCTCTCTCTCGATTTTGTCTCTCTCGACGATTGTAGAAATGGGGTTTTGGGAGATTGGGGATTTCAGTTCTCGTTCTCTCTCTCTCTCTCTCTCTCTCTCTCTCTCTCTCTCTCTCGATTCTGTCTCTGGCTCTCTCGCTCGCTCTCTCTCTCTCTCTCTCGATTCTGTCTCTCTCTCGTAGATTTTAGAATTGGGGTTTTGGAGATTGGGGAAAGTGGGGACGTATTTGGACTTGGTGGGTTCGTTTAAGGCGATGAGGAGGGGGAGGGTGTGTGTGGATGGGGAGGCGGCGGCGGTGGACGCCGGAGAGGTGGTGGGTGCGGTGGAGATATGAGATTGCCGGAGATTTGGTGGAGCTGATTACTGCCCAGACACAACGATGAAAACATACGACCCATGGATCCAAACATTGCAGTCCCAGTATCGCCTTCTCTTCTCAACAAGCAATCGCTGCCCAAACCCTCAATTCCCCGAACAGAAATTGCTGCACAAGATGAAGAACCCATGCCACCACCTACAGATCCGCCAGTGAAGGTTCGAAATTCAGCACTCTAGTACTGTTTAAACCTTCATTTGGGTTTTATTGGGTTTTGCCCTAATTTTTCTGGGTATTCTTTGGAACTTTTTTTTGCGAGGATCAGACCTTCTCATGGTCACGAATTGGAAGATCTAGATTCAGTGAGGAAGGTCTCGAAAGATTCAGTGGTTGTTGGGGACAGGAAGTTCACTTTCGATACCTCCTTCCTAGATCTGTATCAAATATGTTGGTGTTCCTGTTGAATAAGCTTCGATTTGCTCTTTCTGTTTGGGTTGAGATCTGGTTTCGATTTGCTCTATAATACTGAACCATCTTCCTACTCAATTCTTGCAGGGGGTACAACCCATGGTGTTGGGGGTATTTTTTGATTTTCGACTGTAAAGGTGTTAACTATATGGTGTTTGTGTTAGGAGATTTTGGTAATTCTGGAGTGGGTTTGATTGGTGGTGGTGGTGGTGGTGTTGGTGTTGGTGTTGGTGTTGGCGGTGGCGGTGGCGGTGGAGATGTGGTGGTGGTGGCAGTGGAGATGTGGTGGTGGTGGCGAAGAAAATCAAGAACATCAAGAACATTAACACAATAAACAAAAAAAATACAGATAAGGGTAAAATAGTCATAAAAAAGTTAGATTACACCCACCTCTTAACTGACATTAACAGAAGGGTGGTATTTGTCCAACATCCGTTAGTGACAGGGGTGGTCTTCGTATATCCCCGAACACGAGGGGTTTTTTTGTATATACCCCATACTCGAGGGGTGGTTTTTGTCTTTTACCCTTAAATATAACCCTCATATGGGAGGAAATCAGCAGATTACAAGATCTGAACAGGAAATATTCTAGGGATAATACTTCTTGAGCCATCGCATATTATTTGGATTGGGAGTTGTAGCAGTCCCATAACTTCTTCAGATTGTGCAATAGCCTCTATCAAAGACTTATTGAACTTCAAATGGACCTTCCCAGTTAGCAGCGAACTTGAGATGAGTTGTTTCACGCATGGAATGATCAGAAGCTCGCAAAACCAGATCTCCGACAGCAAAATCTCGATGTTGAATTGTTTTATTGTATGCTCGAGAAATTCTTTCCTTATACCGCTAATTTGCTCTCTTAGCTTGCTCACGCTTTTCTTCCAATAAGATAAGGTCATGATCGCGTTGATTATCATATAGAGCACTGAAGGCTAATCTTGCTGAATTGATCTTGACCTCAGCTAGAACAACTGCTTCATCTCCATATCAAAGTAGGAAAGGAGAAACTCCCATAGGATTTCTTGGTGACGTGGGATAAGCCCACAATGCTACATTTAGGGAATCTGTCCATTTCTTATGATAATTTGCGACCATTTTTCTTAAAGTTCTCAACGATGTTTTGTTTGTTGCCTCCACTTGTCCACTCCCCTTTGGATAATAAGACGTCGAACACACTTGTCTCACATTGTACTCCATTAACTTCGAAGCAACTTGACGATTAACAAAAGGCGTTCCGTTATCAGACATAATTGTATTGGGAATCCCAAAATGGTATATTATGCTTTCTTGAATGAACTTTAAGACTGACAACGCTTTCGCCACTTTAAGAGGAATCTCTTCCACCCACTTAGTAAATTGCTCTGCTCCATTTAGAATAAACTGGTTTTCGTGAGACGCCGGACGGATGGGACCAATGAAGTCAAGTGACCACGTGTGGAATGACCATGGGGTTCCTAATGCATGTATATCTACAGCGGGCGCATGTACCAGATTTCCGTGGAATTGGCCTTGCTGGCACCGTTTGACTTTGGTGCGACAATCAGCATCCATAGTTGGACAAAAATAGCCCATGGTTAAAATTTTCCTACAAATCTTGGCACCTCCTTGATGTTTCACTTGATGAGATAGCTCCATGACTTATTCTATCTCCTTTCCATTTATGCATCTTAGCAAATTTCCATCGTGTCCTTTTCGCCATAACAAGTTCTCTTTCAGAACATATAGGTTTGACTTTTTCCTGAGCTTTTCACCTACTTTCTTATCAATTGGAAGAGTACCATCTCGCAAGAAGTCGCTCAGAGGCTTTCCCCAATCTACGTCATTATCAATAGAAGAAATCTCAAGAGAGTCTTTAATCAGGGAACATCTATCGCAAATATCGTGAATCATCGCAGCGTAGCAAGACATTTGAGGTCAGTGAATTCCATATCGTTGTTCCTTTCTATAAATGGATACTTTTCTCTGCATGAGTTTTCATGGATCTTATCCAAAAGACTCTTGCCTTCTTATTCTAAAACGCATCGCATCAAGATTCCTTCAGGTCATTTGAAATATAGAAGATTGTCATGAATGCAGAATCCCTTAGTGGAAACCCAAGTTTCTTTGCTTGTTCCCTGACTCATCGCATGCATATTGGGTTTTCTCCAGTCTTCATGATCAATAAAATCGTATTCGCATAAATCATTCAATAAAGAAGGAGTGGCTTGGAATTCAATTAAGATCTTCGCTGGGTACTTATCTGCACTTATCTTTGAACCAAGAGTAGCACAAGGATCCGCATGTCTATTATTAGATCTTGGAGTATGCTCGTATTTGACTGAATGGAACTTCTTAACCAACTTCTGCACAATTGATCTGTAGCTTAAAATATTTATCTCTTTTAACGCATACTCCCCCGAAGCTTTCTTTACAATCAGCTTCGAATCTCCCATCACAATCAAATTCCGAAATTCCAATACCTTGCCTGTGAGTAATCCTACGATCAATGCTTCGTATTATGCTTCATTGTTGGTGACTGCAAAGTCTAGTTTGCTTGACATTTGAATTACTTCTCCATCAGGCTTAGTCAAGACGATTCCCGTACCTCCTCCTGCTCTCGTCGATGAACCATCAAAATGCAACTTCCAATAGAGTCATTATATCGAACATATTTCTGGTCCTTCGAGTGCTTCCTCCATCATAGGCTCGTAATTTTCATCTGGGATTTGTGCTATTAAATCAGCCACTGCTTGATTAGCTTCATTTCAAGTCCCTAAAATTGACGCAAACTTGAAGCTGACAGTTCTTTATCAAAACAGGTACAATGTTGGCAAGCCATGTAGGGTGATGATTAGCTTCGATGAAATTTTCCTTCAAAAACTTTACTATTTCTTCCTTTATTTTCACATTGATTTCAGGCCAGAAGTTTCTCGCGCCCTGCTTTATCGGCTTCGCGCCTGGAACAATGTCCAACCTGTGCATGGTGACTTTTGTATCTAAACCAGGCATTTCATCGTATTCCCAAGCGAACCCATCTTTGTACTCGGTCAAGATTCTTAACAATTCTTTTTTCTTCTCATCATCAAGATATGCGCTTAAGAACATTGGTCTTTTCCTCTCCTCTGCTGGACTCAAGAATACCTCTTTTAACTCTTGCTTCTGTGGTTTCGGCGAATCTTCAATGCATTCAGGAGCCTCTTTAAACTTCTCCATTGATGTTTCAACCAAGTCTCCGCCTGGCGCTTCTTCTGCTAGCTCATTGGTTCTCTCATGGAAATCTTCGATAGATAGGATTGAAGATGACCCCGCGCACCTTCAGATGCGATAGCACTTCTTCCCATTCACATAAAAGTTGTCTACCTCATTTCCATCGTCGTCGTGCTTGACAATTCTTTTCAGAGAGTAAACGTTCCTCTTTTCGAATGTCACATCCGAATCTTTTTCTTGTGCAGGATGTTTCTCCTTATGGGATTATCTCATTATCATAACACCTGTTGGTGATTGATCCTTGATATCCTCCCATTTTGGCAAGGGAGTTGGCTTGAAGGATGATGGCATCTCCTCATCCGCCATTTCAGTAAACCAAACTACCTCTTTCAAGTGTGCTTCCTTAAATTTAAATAGATTTACCGATGCTGGTATATCCACCACTCTATCTTTCCAAATTCCCTTAATCATATGATGCGCCTTAGATGGCACAGCATCGAAACGATGAATCCATGCGCGTCCAATGATCATGTGGTAGGTGGTGTTCGCACTTATTACATGAAACTCATTCGAACACTTGATCTTCCCAATCTGGATCCCTAGACGAATACATCCAACCGTCATCTTCGTGCCGCTCCCGAAGCCAAGCAAAGGCGATGGTCGTTGAACGATATTCGATTCCGAGATACCCGCTAACTCAAGAGTGTTGAGTGGTATCACGTTCACTGCCGCTCCTCCGTCAATGAAGGCTCTCTTAAACTCGACACCATTGACCACAGCTGTAACGTACAATGATCTCTGGTGATTCGTATCTGTCCTCTTATTAGTTTCTGCGAAAGACATTATCGAGCCACTCGATCGTATAGCCTTAATAACATATCCGCTAGAGGCAACCAACTCTTCTCTGAAGTCTTCAGGAACTCTCAGAATCTACTTGGTCATTTCTAAACGACACGCATCCGAAAATTCATATCATCGAAGAACTTATCGAACTTGTACGAACCCATCATTCGTCTGCCACAAGAATCCTCTGTGTTCGCGCCATAATCTTCATCTTTGCGAATCTCAGCCACGACTGGAAACTCCTCCTCACTCACCTCTTCGTGATCCATGATTGAAACAAGTGCAATTTTTTTCCCTTTGGGCTCCTTTTCAGAGTGAGACGGCAATGGATTGTTGCGCACATATTTCGTTGGTTCATCGATGACCAACTCCCCTTCCTTCATATTTTTGTCAACCAGCCACCTCACCTTATTTCAATTGACCATTGGGTGCATGACTTGGTCGTGACACTCACACCATTTCAGATCCCTCAGTTTTTCTCTGGTTGGTGGATTCCAAGTGCGCGCAGGACTCCATCTTTCCACCATTGTTTGAATAACTTCGTTATTTCCCCAATTGAACATGGCAATGGGGGCACCACCATTGGTGGACCTCGTGTTTTTTCTGCGTTGAGACTGCGTTCACTTCAGCCTCTCGTCCTCGCTTGTTGCTGAACCTTCCGATCTTGAAACCAGAACTTCCCGATCCTCGATCGTTCGAGTAACTCCGCCTCTGCTTCTCTATTATTGGCTCGATGTTCCTGGTACAGTCAATCAATTTGGAGAATTTAGGCATCTGCAAATTAATTAACATACCTTTGTACTCGTCTCACATCCCTTGGAGACAGATGTAAACTAGGCGACTCTCGACCATCTCATCCATGCACTCCAGTGACTTTGTCCTGAACTTCTTTATAAAAACGACCCCTTCTTCATCATGTTTATAGTGCATGCGTGATAGATTTATCGTTGTGACTTTCTCCTCAACCTGGAAGAACTTGGTGTAAAACTTCTTGACCATGCCATCCCATATTCGAATTGAGCCTGCTTCTAGGGTCCTGTACCACTTGTACGCGACGTTCCCCAAAGATTTTGGGAATCGCACATAAGTGGCCAGGTGTCAATTCCGTGTGGACCCATCATGTCCACGAACCGCATCACATGTTCCTGCGCATTCCCGTTGACCTCGTCAAACTTTTCCCACATCGGTGCTTTGTACCCGATGGGATTCTGCAACAAGTAAATGTCGCGCAGGATTGGAGGCGCGCACTCAACCCTTGGGATCACCGTGTCTGCAAAACATTAATTGGCAAGAAAACTTTCCAAGCGCTGCTCCAAAGCCGACACATTGGCGAGAACACTACCTCCCGCAGTCGATGGTAGGACAGCGGCGAGCCCATGGATGTAAGGCATACTAGGATCATAGGGAGCAGGGGGTGTGCAACTAGTTTGAATCCAGACGCATATGGTGGTTGCATTGAGTATGCCAGGGGACAAAAGGATGGATTCCCAACAAATACACGTTCTGGTTGAAAACCAGGCGCGAGTGGGGGTGGTGACGGCAATCTTGGTGGTTGGGGTGCAGGTCCAAAAGGAAGGGGCGGTTGCATCGAAGATGGAGGGTGCGATGGTGTAGGGTTTGAGACATGGGTGCCACTGTTGCTCCTGGAAGGACCGAACTCCCTTGTGAGGAATTCTAAGCGAGATTTCCCATAATTGCCATGATCTGAGATATCTGTGCGGACTGGGCCTGCATAGCCCTTGCTTGGCTTTGAATGGTGGCATGTAACCTTTCTAGGGTTTGAGCATCCCCAGAAACTGTCTGCGCCTGGATATTGGTTTTGATGTTGAGTGGAATCTCGTTTCTCGAAACTACCTCCCTTTAGGGGGATCGGTAACCCTCCTCATGTTCGCCGTCATGAGACATAGTTGCAGAATTTGTTAACTTGAAGCTTGAAGGTTGCTTCGCGTCAGGTTCACCAATGTGGACAAGGAGTCTTGTAGAGTAGATCTGGACGTACACCTGCAACAGACAAGAACACACACAATACAAATATAAAGAGAGTAAGAGACTAAGTGTGCAACGGTAAGAGTAAGCTTTTGCCAATGATCTGAGAGAGAGACAGTGTGTAACAATTGCTATAGAGCCGAACCGGACACAAGAGACCAGACTCCTATATATAGGAGTCTCAAGACAACAGTTACGAGAAGTTATATAACCGCATGCGACGGTTATATAACTTCCTCGCACGTTGCACGATTGACCGCATACATAGGCGCGCAATCAGCAAGTCTCTCATATAACTGACAAGGTCGCACGTGGGTGTAACCGTCTGCTCACGTGCGACGAACCTTACTCTAGCCTCCAAGCCACTTAGACCATTGACTCTGTACGAATCATATGCGAGGGTAACCCTATCTCACAGCCCCCATATGGATAAATGCACATACAAGGATAAGTATTCAGTGATATTGGAGTATTGTATGAACTCACCAGTGATGGACACGTGGATGATGATCGATGTACATAGATGCACTGTCTACAAGAGGATATTGTGAAAAATATAACACTTAATATTTAGAAAACAGGCAATATTGTACACCAATAAATCTAGGGTAAAAGACATTGACCACCCTTGAGTTTAGGCATAATTCCACCCCGCTACCCTGTGTTTTGGAAAAAGACACTTTGCACCTTTCTTTTGGATGGAGACTAACAGACCTTACGAAAATACTATTTTACCCCTTGAATGTTATAAATTTACACCCTATATATTACTTCTTCCATTCATTCACCTCATTTCCAAACCTAATTTCACTCTCTTCCCCTCTTCCTCTCTTTCCCCGCTCCCTCTCTCTTCCGTTTGGCAGACCCAAACGACAACATCATCTCCTTCAAGTCGACCGGCCTCCACATTTCACCCACCGCCTTCACATCCACAACACCGGTGTTCTCGTCTTCCTTGTCGTCCAAATACCACCACTTGACGACGCCGGCGACGCGGCGGGCTTTGGCGCTGGAGTGGTAAAAGAAGCAGAGGCTTGTTCTTGACGCCGTCCCATTTAGATTGCTATGGGAACCACTTGGCCGGTCCCAGGCTCGCCGAGAAGCCGTTCAAGTTCCCCAATCTGGCCGATCCTGGGGTTTCCGCCGAGGAGTTGGGGCATTACGCTGGATACTACAACATCGAGCACTCTCATGCTGCTAGGTATGTGATTTCGCGATTTCGCTAGTTTTGTTGATGGATTTGTTTTTGTACGAGTTGGATTTGTAGTTTCGTTGATGTGATTGGAGTTAGGGTTTTGTTCTGTGTACTTTGTGAAATTGGAGTTAGATCTAGGAAGATGTGGATGCGAAGTGGTGAGCCTTTTCCTTTGTTTTTGTTTCTGAATCTACTGGTTGTGCCATTTTTTTAAGAGATCGGTTTATTTTGTACAACCAGTGATTATATATGCACCATGTGTGTGAGAGAGAGAGAGAGAGAGAGAGAGAGAGCTGAGGAGGCAACTCATGAATATCATTCGGTCTGAAATGATTAGGTTCCTTTGCTAATTGTCATGTGCTTGTAATATGTGGTATGAACAATTTTGTGTTAAGTGTAACTTACTAGTTCACTTCAAATTTGTTTTTGAATTGTCAATTTTAACATTATGTGGTATCTATTTAGAGTGAGATGAATAGAAACTTTCCGAGAAATGTTGTACTGTGTACGCTTGTATTCCGAATTGACGCTTCTTGCAATAATGGTTTTAGATTTAATGGGAGATTTGTTGGGTTGTCATGATGTGTTTTGAAACATGTTTGCAGGATGTTCTACATTTTCTTTGAATCACGCAACAGCAAGAAGGATCATGATGTTATTTGGTTGACTAGAGGGCCAGGCAATAGCAGCAAGTTGGAAATGTTCTATGAAAATGGCCCTTTCACTATTGCGAAAAACATGTCTCTTGTGTGGAACGAATACAGTTGGGATAAGGTACTGTATTCTTGAACAACCCATAGAATTTGAGACTTGAGACCTCTTCCTTATCTGTACGCTATTTTTCTCCATACAAATCTATGCACTGGTTCTGCATCTTCTGTTATAGCGACTGGTTCAATATTTGAGATTGCGAGTTTTGACTCCATAGGGCTGGGATAATCTTTTGCTTCTTAACGAGGAATTATTTAATCAGGCGATATCACCTTTTCAACTTGACAGGAAATCTTCAATGCTTGAGAATCCCTATTCAAAGGGAAGTTGGTTAGGGGATATGTTCTAGACTGAAATTGGCTGGTTTTTGCACCTGCAAATTCTGTTTACCTTACAGTTTTGCTACATTTATGATATTTTTGTGGACTTGTGGCAGCCAAGGTAATGTTATTCAAAGCTGGTCTAAATGTCTTCCATTCTGATGCAATCCTTTGGTTTTGAAAGCTTTCGGAGTTAGAGGAGCTCTTTTAAAAGCCAAGGCAGAGGGTGTTCAAAGAATCATTATTTGATCAGATTCAAAAGTGGTCATTGATGCTATTCACTCAAGAAATGTGGCTGTGCTGCTGCTATAGCTTCTGTTGTTGATGATTGCAAATTGTTAGCAGCCAATTTCTCCTTTTGTATTTTTTTTTATTCCTAGATGCTTGAATGGCTTAGCTCACTGCTGCTCATTCAGCTTTGTATAGAATTTTGTTCACAACTTGTTGGAGCTGATTTTGTTTAGAATATTATGGGTTTGTTCTTGGAATTCTTATTGTTCTTGGTGTTTGTTCTTGTTATTTCTAATTGACAATTTGTTGGAGCTGATTTTATTTTATTTTATTTTATTTTATGGGTTTGTTCTTGGTGTTCTTGTTGCTCTTGGTATTCTAGAAATGTTTTTTGTTATTTGTACTTAGACAACTTGTTGGAGCTTATTTTTTTGAGAATTTTTTGAGTTTGTTCTTGGTGTTCTTAGTGTGCAAGGTGTGCTTGATGATAAAATGGGAAAAAAAAGTCTAAAAAGTTACACAGGGGCAATATGGTCCGAAAAAATTCAGTTACCCACTTTTTTAACGGACAGTAACAGAAGGGTGCTAAGTGTCCATGGAATATTCCGTTAAATGGATGCAAAGTGTCTTTTTCCAAAACACAGGGTAGCGGGGTGGAATTATGCCTAAACTCAGGGGTGGTAAGTGTCTTTTACCCATAAATCTATACAATCGATCTAGTATATTTCATCAAATAGCTCAACTTTGCGACCGTTTATTGGTTGCACAGGTCTAGAATTGTTCTTGTTTTTCTTCAGTAGTGGCCCCGTCAAAACCATTATCTGTTCTTGTGATATTGTTCTTGGCTGCAACAGAAATATATTGGTTATTAGTACTACATCATGCGTTCCCGAAATAGATGTGTATATATGTTTATTTGTGTTTGGTCGGGACCTGGGTAAGGACACGCCAGATGACACCTTCAGAGCATGGAGGGCTCGTGAAGGAACCCTCATACTTGTAGTACGAGCTTGTATTGGCTACCACAATTGATGGATCAAATTGACCTAAATGGACTTTAGGCTCTGTTTGATTCTTGTTCGGCCTCTTGCCAACAATTTCTCTGAGTCCATCCTCTACAGTATGTCCATCTGGTGGTAGTTTCTACAAGAGGAATATGAATTATGGGTCAAAAGCAAAATATACGTACCAAGGTACGAATAATTGACAAAACCTATAATATAAAGTTTGTAATGGAAAAATGTCATACCATAGTGAGAACAGGTTCCGGGTTGCCAATTTTGTAAAGAACTGCAGTAACTGTCTCATTACCCGTCCCGCACTCGTGAACTAGATGAAGTTCTGCATCGTATCTGCAATTTAAAGTCAACAAAATGAAAACAGGCTTCTTAATGTCCATAACCTTCGTAATTGTGTTTCTGGACAATTACGAACACTTCTGAGCAGTAATTGAAATTAATGTCCATAACCTAGTAGTGTATGTTCTGTACGTAAGTACATTCTTTTAAACAAGTTAACAACGTCCAAGCATGCCATGCAAATCAAAGGAATTCATTGCAGCCACCTATAAGTTCTGAGACCTGGGAATAACCTTCTAAGCTTTTTCAGGTTATTTGAAAATTTCTCCCTCCAAATTTAAATAAAAACTAGAATATCTGTTTTTAATCTATCTGTCAGAGAAACGTTTTACAAAGATAGTCATTCCAAAGAGTACAATTTTCATATTCAGAAAAATTAAGAATATGTTTGTGTCGCCTTGGTGTGTGCGAGTGACAGAAAGATGGAGACAGGGCAGTACCTGACACCATCAATGGTGTGTTCGGAAGGAACGTGAAAATGCATTCCTTTCAAGGTGTAATCCTTCCCGTCGACATTCAGCACTCCGCCACTATGCAATCTTACCTATTGGCCGAAATAATAACGAAATTAATGATATCATTAATGAATAATTAATATCATATAAGAGACACAATGATATTACCTCAACACTCGTATTGTGCTTGACCAATTCAGCGTTGTCAGTGGGAATATATTTTCTTGTCTTCGTTTCTGGTGTTTGATTGGGTATGACGTTCTTTGTCTGAATATCAATGGGTGACTGCTTTGTACCCTTACCACATGTTTCGTATTTCCGGTGCAAACTACCCCATCTGCTAGGCCTCAATTTGCCTCTGTAGCTGAAACCCGTGCCAACATCTCGATCTATGCCCCCAGGAAAAAAAAAAAAAAAGAAAGAAAAAAAAAAAAACATTAGTAATCAAGGAACACGGCATATGCATTTTTTCCATGATTTTGGCCGAAATCTAAAAATTAAAATGAAAATTGAATTTAAACAAGAAGTAATTTCAGAGATAGCTGATATACCCCCTGCATCTGTGTCCCCCGCGTAGGACTTGACCGCCAGCAAGGCCGTCAAGAGGACGAGGAACCCTAATGGGGATGCCATTTTCGCAAGAGCTTTATTTGTGTGTCGGTTGATCAACTATAACAAGTTTATATAATGACCACCACCAAACTCGCCGTCTTATTCTCTGCAAAATATATGTATTACAAGTCGCTGAATTCGTTGGACATTGCCTATGTTTAGTACCGTTCCCCACGCCTCCCATTTTGTGGTTAGACGTGTGAAGCTTTCTCCAACGGTTAGTAGTATTTGTAACTTCATTACAAACAATTTTGGGGAAACAGCTAAATTATAATATCTGATTACAAACATATCTAACTTATTCTAGTTTGCAAAAACACTTCTTCTAACAAACTTTGTCTGCCCCACCCGACCCCAAATTTTATTTTATTTTTTAACAACAAAATTATGGCTGATTTCAAAAGACCGATTTGATAGTCGAGAGTGCCCATGGGTCTATTATGAAAGTATTGTTATAGTAAATTAAGGTAGAAATTTAATGAGTGTAGACGAGTCCCGCGATCTTGAGGCTTATCAAAAGTGGGAGGCCGTGGACAGGAAAGCGTGCTATAAGTTGATGTGCCTGATGGAGGATGACCTCATCAGGGAGTTCGAGCCCCCCGCAAGTGTGAAGTAAATGTGGGAATCGATCAAAGAGAAGTATAGATCAACCTCTGCTACTAAGCTGCGCGTCTTGAGTATGAGATTTGACTCATATCATAAGAAACCCTTGAGCACTCGATGATACAACATCTGAGGGCTTTGTCATTTATAGTCAGAGAGCTGCAAGCCGCTGGCATAGTTTATCTGATGAGCAACAAGTGCAGGATGTGTTGCGATCCCTGCCACGATCATGGGATGACATGAAGCAAATTGGGTGCAAATTGAAGAAATTCTATGTGTAAAACAAGGATCAAGGGCTTGGTTTACAACGTTTTTCCCAGCATTTAGTGTCTCTGAGATTTAAAGCCATCTCAAATGACCACTCCTTGTTCATTATTGTCCTAGTGTATGTGGATGATAACATTATGCAATATGCATGTTGGTTTGAAAGAGATTCTGTATCATAAAAGAAAAATAAACCTTTTTGGGGGGACAAAGAGACCACATCATGATTTTAGACTTCAAGTTTTTTTTTTTTTTTTTAAGAAAAGTTTAGAATTTCAATTTTAGGGAATATTATCACTGGTGAAAACGGATATTCAGAAGACAAAAAATAAAACTTCTTTCCATAAAAATAAAACTTCTTTCCATATTGCAATCCAGGTCTTTGATCTAATCACGACAGAACTAATATTTTGCACATCAAAATTACATATGGTTTGATCCATGTCATATGCTGCTGGGCCATTCATCGCAATCTAGCGATTTTTCAGCCTGATCATTACGAAATATCATATCAGAATCCATCTACAAGGCCATTGATAACTTGTATATCGCACGAGTAATGAATGTTACATGACATTTGTTTTTATCATAGTGCAACAAGTCAACCGGTGCGGTTTACTTTATAAAACTCCTCTAAATGAACAAAATATTCCTTTTTACTCATATAAGTGCAACAAGTCAACAGAAGTGTCCGAAAAATAAAATTTGCATATGGTCTACTTGCTTTCTAATAAGAATATTATGAAAATTTAGAATATTTTAATGATAATGCCCTCAAGCTCAGATAATTCTCCTATTTGTCCACCATCTGATAAGAACCTTTCGTTTCCATTCCAATTATGTTTTTAAGAATCATACCCAACGGGAGGTGTTACTTTTCTGAAATTGCGCTACCCCACACAAAGAGCACTAAGAATCATCTTCACTCGTAAGTGCATGTGGACAGAGTTCAAGTTATGTGTTGAGTTAGTGCCTTGAATTGGTTAAAGGCGGCCAAAATCTTTGTTTCCAACTTTGATTAGAGAACATTGGAAGTCAAAGGCGGTGGAGGATTAGTTAGGAAACTAATTTGTTTCCAAATCGGATTTGGAAACTTTTGGGATCTCCTGGCACTATATAAAGAACATAATAGTCACATTATTAGGTATGCAAAACATTCTTGTAGTCTTGTTCATCTTAAGTGAATAAAGAGTGCTTTTCCGCCGTGGAGGTAGTTAGTAAATATTTTGCTAGGGAATCACGTAAAATACTCGTGTTCTTCTTTATTTGTTCATTGTTCGTGAGGTGGTTTGTCATAACAAACTGGTATCAGAGCCAAGGTTGACGATGTTTCAAGATCAAGATCAAGATCAAGGCGGAGAAAAGCTAGGGTTTCACAACTTGGTGAAATCAAAGCTAGGGTTTTGCGATCTAGGTGGAGCACGCGGCTAGGGTTCAAGATCCACCAAGAACGATGTCCGGATCGATGTTGAAGATCGACAGGTTCACAGGAGGGAACATCTTCAATCTGTGGAAGATAAAGATGGAGGCTTTGCTCAAATCGCAAGGCTTGTGGGAACCTTTAACCGCGGACAAGGGAGGCATGAATGTTGCATCATTGGAGTTCAAGGCAATGAAGGAGAAGGCACATTCATGTAGGGTTTTGATTCATGAATGCGCAACGGAAACAATAATAAACCATGCAAAACCCTCCAAGGATCACAAGTCAAGAGACATAACGATGGTAAAGGAAGAAATCAATTAACACGCCTTAGGGTTCTCCTTTGATGACTTCAAACGCGAATTGTGTCACGTTCGATATAAATAATCCACGCCTAGAGTTGATTTCTTGATCTTCCAATCCTTGGTGCTAGCCCGGAAAGAGGAAGAGGAAGAAGAATCATGCAAAACGAGACCGAAACAAGGAGGTTCGGCCTCCTTGTGGGCCGACGGGAAGGGGGCGGCGATCTAGGGGGCGACGGCTCCTTGGCTTGCTTGCTCTCTCTCCTTTTTGTTCTCTCCCACTCAAGTTATGATCAATTATGACATAAGTGTGGGAAGGAAGGAAGGAGTGTCCTTAATATAGTCCAACAAATCCGTGCCAACTACCTAAAGGACCTATTCTAGTCCTACTAGAATTCAATTTAGTCCCTTCCTTGCAAATTAGTCCCTACTAAGTTTCCAAGGTATTGCAAAGTGATCCTTCTAATTAATTAATCCAATTAATTAATTCCCAAATCTAGTTCAACTCTATCTAGCGTGTGACCCCATAGGTTCTATCTAGTTGGTAGCAACAATTTGCTAATATGGAGCGGTTTCTAGCAAAATATCAATTCTAGCCAACTAATAGAATAGTCATCTTTGACAAACCTTTGTACAAGTAATTGTCTCATCCCTTTGTCTCTATATCCGGATTGGACACGAGACATACAAGTCACACTCGTATATCCAATCCACAGTTTCTCGATCCATGGGAATAGCCTTATTCGTGCAAGTAACATCAATATCCCATATTGATTTATTTGAGTCTGGCCAGACATTCTATAAGCACTATCCCTCGAGTGGCCTAGGATATTTGCTCCCGTTATGTGGGAGGGACAAATTCTATCTACGTCCACTACGATCTCTAAGCTTGCTTCTTATTGTATCCATTACACGCCTTTATAACTACCCAGTTACGGTGTAGCGTTTAACGCTACCCAAAACACAATAGTCCACAACTACAATATCTAGTGACTTCAAGTCTAAGGATGACAATACCATTGCACCGCGAGAAGCGCTTGTGACTCAACATAACGTGTATGTAGCCTTCTCGGAGATGGGTCAATCCAGTGCGTCATTACCCTTAATGCACACCTATGTGTTGGATCATGATATCTCCATATCAATCCAACCCCATACTAGTCTATAGATGATTGTCCCATTATCATTATACTGGACTAGGGATATTTAAGATAAACAACACAATTGTAAATCTAAGGACTTTATTTTATTAAATATCCAATAAATAATAAATGAATTTTCTAGCCATATACAAATTCATACCAAACTAGATTGCCTCTAGGGCATCTATTCCAACAGTCTCTCACTTGCACTAGAGCCAATCTGGCGCATCTCGTATGCCCATACTCCTAGTGTGCCCTTCATGCTTCCACTGCGTATGCGGCTTTGCAAGAGGGTCTGACAGATTCTCATCTGTAGGAATCTTGCATATCCGAACGTCTCCTCTATCGATAATATCTCGAATCAGATGAAACTTCCTGAGCACGTGCTTGGATTTCTGGTGCGACCTGGGTTCCTTCGATTGCGCGATCGCCCCAGTGTTGTCACAGTACAACTCAACTGGATCTGCAATGCTAGGAACCACACCAAGTTCAGAAACAAACTTTCTGATCCAAACAGCTTCCTTTGCTGCCCCATTTGCAGCAATGTACTCAGCCTCTGTTGTAGAATCAGCCACCGTCTCTTGCTTGGAACTCATCCAGCTCACCGCTGCTCCATTCAGGCAAAACACATATCCCGACTGTGATCTAAAGTCATCTTTGTCAGTTTGGAAGCTTGCATCAGTGTAACCCCTTACACGCAACTCTTCCTCACCGCCAAATATCAAGAAAGCATCCTTAGTCCTTCTCAAGTACTTTAGGATGTTCTTGACTGCAATCCAGGTAGATTGGTATCTGCTTGTCATACTCAAGGCATATGACACATCTGGTCTTGTACATAACATGGCGTACATGATAGATCCTATGGCCGAGGCATAGGGAATTCTACTCATGCGTTCCTTCTCAATCTCATTGGAAGGACAACCACTCTTCGAAAGAGTGATTCCATGTGACATGGGCAACAATCCCTTCTTGGAATCTTGCATGTTGAACTGTTTCAACACCTTGTCAATGTATGTACTTTGACTTAGGCCTAGCAGTCTCTTAGATATATCTCTATAGATCTTTATACCGAGTATATAGGCTGCTTCCCCTAAGTCTTTCATTGAGAAACACTTCCCTAGCCAATCTTTAACAGATTGCAGCATGGGAACGTCGTTTCCAATGAGTAGTATGTCATCCACATACAAGACCAGAAAATATACAGAGCTCCCACTAACCTTCTTGTAGACACAAGACTCATCTTCGTTTCTGTTGAAGCCAAACTCTTTGACTACTTCATCAAAACGTCAATTACAACTCCTAGAAGCTTGCTTCAATCCATTAATGGATCGTTGCAGCTTACAGACTTTGTTGGCTTGCTTTGGATCTTCAAAACCCTCCGGTTGTATCATATACACGTCCTTCAGGAGATTCCCATAAAGGAATGTTTTTTTGACATCCATCTGCAAAATCTCATAGTCATGGTATGCTGCAATCGCAAGTAGGATTCGGATGGATTTGGTCATAGCGACTGGTGAAAAGGTTTCGTAATTGTCAATACCATGAATCTGTCTGAATCCTTTACCCACCAATCGGCCCTTATAGGTAATCACATTACCATCCATGTCGATCTTCTTCTTGAAGACCCACTTGCACCCTATGGGTCGCGCCCCTTCGGGTGTTTCCACCAAAGTCCATACTTTGTTGGTATACATGGATTCCATCTCGGATCTCATGGCTTCTAGCTACTTCTGAGAGTCTGGGCCCTTCATGGCCTCTTCATAGGTAGTAGGCTCATTATCTATGAGCATCGTGTCACCGGAATCGGTCACGAGAATTTCATACCTCTCAGGTTCCTGGCGCACTCTACTAGATCTACGAAGCTCTAGTGTTACCTGAACAGGCTGTCCACAACTGTTTGTGGTTCCTGTTCATGTTCCATAATCAGTTCAGTGATTTGTGGTTCTTGAACCTCTTCAAGTTCTACAGTCCTCCCACTTGCTTCTTTAGAGACAAACTCTCTTTCTAGAAACACGCCGGTCCGAGCAACAAACTCTTTGTTCTCGATTGGATTGTAGAAGCAATAACACTTAGTTTCCTTAGGGTACCCCACAAATTTACACTTATCCGATTTTGGCCCTAGCTTGTCTGATTGTAAACGTTTTACATAGACATCGCAGCCCCAAATCCTCATGAACTACAGTGTGGGATGCCTCCCACTCCACATCTCATATGGTGTTTTCATGGCTGATTTGGATGGAACACGGTTAATGGTGAAAGCTGCACAATATACAGCGTGGCCCCAAAATGATAATGGAAGATCGGTTTGACACATCATAGATCGAACCATATCAAATAGGGTTCGATTCCTCCTCTCATACACGCCATTCCATTGTGGCATTCCGGGTGGAGTGAGTTGGGACACGATCCCACACTCTCTAAGATAGTCGTCAAACTCTTGGCTCAAGTATTCTCCTCCACGATCCGATCGTAGAGCCTTGATACTTTTGCCAAGTTGCTTCTCTACTTCATTCTTGAATTCTTTGAACACTTCAAAGGATTCGGATTTGGCCCTCATGAGGTACACAAATCCATATATACTGTAGTCATCAGTAAATGTAATGAAGTAGACATAACCACCCCTGGCAGGCGTGGCAAATGGTCCACACACATCAGTATGTATGAGCGCCAATTGCTCACCAGTCCTCTCACCTTTCTTATTGAAAGGGGACTTTGTCATTTTTCCCAATAAACAAGCCTCACATGTCTCATATGATTCAAAATCAAATGAGTCTAGTAGTCCATCCTTATGGAGTCTAGATACACGTTTCTCGTTTATGTGGCCTAAACGACAGTGCCATAAATAAGCAGGATTTAAATCATTTATTTTAATCCGCTTGGTATTAATGTTGTAGACAGGATTGCTTAGATCAAGAACATATAGTCCATTAAATAATTGCGCACTATAATAGTGAATATTATTCAAATAAAAGGAACAACAATTGTTCTTTATTGAAATAATAAAACCATCATTGTCCAAACAAGAAATAGAAATAATGTTTCTGCTCATAGCAGGCACAAAATAGCAATTATGTAATTCTAAAACTAATCCTGAAGGCAGAGATAGCTCGCACACGCCTACGGCCAACGCAACAACTTTTGCTCCATTTCCAACGCGCAGATCTATCTCCCCTTTCGCCAATCTTCTACTTCTCTTTAGATCCTGCACATTTCGACAAATTTGAGATCCACATCCAGTATCTAATACCCATGATGTAGAGACAATTAAATTGACATCTAAAACAAAAATACCTAGTGGTGGTGGAATCACTATTCCAAGCCTCTTGTCCTCCAGATATTTTGGGCAGTTCCTTCTCCAGTGTCCAGGCTAACTGCAGTAGTGACACTCACCTTTAGTCACAACTTTGGCTATGCCACCAACAGGCTTAAGGGCAGGTTCCTTGGACTTGGAAACTGACTTGCCTTTGTCCTTGGAGGATGAGGCAAACCTTTTGCCCTTTTCTTTATGCACCATCATAATGGCCTTGCCCTTACCCTTGTTGATGCTCTGTTCAGCTGTCCTCAACATATTGAGCAAATATGGCAGTAGGTTCACGATCTCGTTCATTATAGTTCATGATGAACTGTCCATAACTCTCGGGCAACGATTGCAACACGAGATCGGTTGCCAACTCTTGGCCGACCGGGAACCCTAGTCGGGTGAGATTTTCCAAGTACCCGATCATACGGAGTACATGGGGTCCCACCGGGTTCCCTTCCGCCAGATGACACTTGAAAAGTGCCTTAGAGACCTCATACCTCTCAACCCTTGCCTTCCCTCGGAAGAGCTGCTTCAGATGCTCGATCATATCGACAGCATTCATGTTTTCGTGTTGCTTCTAAAGCTCGGAAGTCATGGTGCATAGCATAAGGCAGGCCGCATCATTAGCGTCATCAACACGCTTTTGATACGCCTTTAGGGCAGCAGGTGTTTGGTTCTCTGGACCTGCTGGAACATGCTCATCTATTGCGTACAGTTTCTTCTCTTGCTTGAGAACGATTCTCAAGTTTCTGTACCAATCAGGGAAGTTGGTTCCAGAGAGCTTGTCCTTCTCAAGGACAGATAGTAGGGAATGTTGTGAACTCGATGAGTTGTTTGCCATTTGGAATTCTACAAAAAGAAAAATACGCAAGTTTTAGTATTTGTGAATTTTTGACTATATTCAATAATCGCTAGTTTATCAAATATAGCTCCCACTATTTTTTTACGGATTAATAACCCTCAAGATATTAATGCGGAAAATATCCTTATATTTTCTAGTGGGCCAAGATCCATGTTTCATCTCCTTATGAGCTTGCTTTGGCAAGTCACCCATAATTTAACTACTTTAGGTAGGAACAATTCCAATTGCATCCCTTATGCAACTCTTGGTTCAGTTGGGCAAATAACTCTTTATTTATCCATCCATATGGATAATCCCAATTGATTGCCTCTAGGTTTCTTAATCATATTAATAGCCTAGTTGTGTTCAACCTCTTATTTAAACAATTGCACATTACCAGCTTGTGTCATCGCATTCCATCATTATGAACCAAGTCGCCGTGCTTTGGCAAGCACGAACTTGATAAATCATGATGATAATGAGTGTTTAAATAACGAGAAGGCAAGAACACAATATTTGAATTTTGAGGGATTTTTAAATTCAATTTTTAATTGTTTTGTTGATCAATATCACTAATCTATCTATTTGAGTTTGGGCACAACTCCAAATAATAGATCCGGGTTGTCTAATTATCTTATTATCCTAATTGCATGCATCATCCATACACCAACCACAAAATAATAAGACAATAAAGTAAACAACCACATAACAAAAATAAAACGTGATGTGGATATGGCCCTTTCTAGACTAAGATAATTCCAAGCCAATGGAATTACCTATGAACCCTAAAAGAAAACACATCTCCATGCGTCTTGATCTTTTGGTCCATCCTTCAGAGTCATGTGGAATGCTCCATGCTCCATGCTCCATCTTGTGTGGCTCCTTTTGGCTTTGGGCTTCTTTTCTTCAATCTTGGCTAACAATCTACTTTTATCTAGCACTAGCTAACAATTATACTAAATAAAATAAATCTCACAAGTTGAGAAAAAAAATGGCTCGCAGGCCATAAAACCAAAATTAATTATTACAATTAATTGATCAGCTCGCAGGTCGTAAACTAAAACACAAAAATTAAACATCCACATCAAACCACATCCTAAGGCCATATCCAATCACCATGCGAATTGCACATAAACAGTTAAAATCCAATTTTAACGCGCTTGGTCAATTTTAACTGATTTTAGGATATTCCAGGATTAAAACGGTCCATGGGGCCCAACAATCCAATTGCCCGGACCCAAAAGTGAACCGCAAAGGCCTACGGCCGGCCGGCCCCTAGCCCACGCGGCTAGGCCGCGGGCTAGGGCTGCCCCGGCCCCTAGGCCGGCCTTACTTGGGCGGAAAGCAAGGAGGGGTGGTCCCATAGGGGGCCGAACCTCCTTTGGGAGTTGTTTCCAAAACAACTCCCTTGCTTGGTGCCCAAGTTTGGTTGTTTCCTTGTATGGAAAGAACACCTTCTTCCCCAAGGATGCCCAAACCCTAGATCTAAGATCCTAAAATTTCTCAAACTCACTAATTCATGCATCCAATGCAAAAACTAGATCTTGTTATGATTGATTATTGACAAATTGCATCACATGCTTGATTTGTCTTGTTTTACGCAATAAACAACAATTGTAAGGTGTAAAAGTATCAAAACGTAACACATAAACTACGTTTATGCTCTAAGACATGTGGCTCTGATACCACTGTAGGGTTTTGATTCATGGATGCGCAACGGAAACAATAATAAACCATGCAAAACCCTCCAAGGATCACAAGTCAAGAGACATAACGATGGTAAAGGAAGAAATCAATTAACACACCTTAGGGTTCTCCTTTGATGACTTCAAACGCGAATTGTGTCACGTTCTATATAGTTGATCCACGCCTAGAGTTGATTTCTAGATCTTCCAATCCTTGGTGCTAGCCCGGAAAGAGGAAGAGGAAGAAGAATCACGCAAAACGAGACCAAAACAAGGAGGTTCGGCCTCCTTGTGGGCCGACGGGAAGGGGGCGGAGAGCTAGGGGGCGGCGGCTCCTTGGCTTGCTTGCTCTCTCTCCTTTTTGTTCTCTCCCACTCAAGTTATGATCAATTATGACATAAGTGTGGGAAGGAAGGAGTGTCCTTAATATAGTCCAACAAATCCGTGCCAACTACCTAAAGGACGTATTCTAGTCCTACTAGAATTCAATTTAGTCCCTTCTTTACAAATTAGTCCCTACTAAGTTTGCAAGGCATTGCAAAGTGATCCTTCTAATTAATTAATCCAATTAATTAATTCCCAAATCTAGTTCAACTCTATCTAGTGTGTGACCCCATAGGTTCTATCTAGTTGGTAGCAACAATTTGCTAATATGGAGCGGTTTCTAGGAAAACATGCATTCTAGCCAACTAATAAAATAGTCATATTTGACAAACCTTTGTACAAGTAATTGTCTCATCCCTTTGTCTCTATATCCGGATTGGACACGAGACATACAAGTCACACTCGTATATCCAATCTACATTTTTTCGATCCATGCGAATAGCCTTATTCGTGCAAATAACATCAATATCCCATATTGATTTATTTAAGTCTGGCCAGACATTCTATAAGCACTATCCCTCGAGTGGCCTAGGATATTTGCTCCCGTTATGTGGGAGGGACAAATTCTATCTACGTCCACTACGATCTCTAAGCTTGCTTCTTTTTGTATCCGGTACACGCCTTTATAACTACCCAGTTACGGTGTAGCGTTTAACGCTACCAAAATCACAATAATCCACAACTAGAATATCTAGTGACTTCAAGTCTAAAGATGACAATACCATTGCACCGCGAGAAGCACTTGTGACTCAACATAACGTGTATGTAGCCTTCTCGGAGATGGGTCAATCCAGTGCGTCATTACCCTTAATGCACACATATGTGTTGGATCATGATATCTCCATATCAATCCAACCCCATACTAGTCTATAGATGATTGTCCCATTAATCATTATACTGGACTAGGGATATTTAAGATAAACAACACAATTGTAAATCTATGGACTTCATTATATTAAATATCCAATAAATAATAAATGAATTTTCTAGCCATATACAAATTCATACCAAACTAGATTTCCTCTAGGGCATCTATTCCAACAATTCAAACATTATGTTGTGCTTATCGGATGACGTGATCATCGAGGTCGCAGATCAGAAGGAAGCAGCGAAGCTCTGGATCAAGTTGGACAGTCTCTACATGACGAAGAGTCTCACTAGCAAGTTGATGCTAAAGCAAAGGCTCTTAACTTTGCGGATGCTCGAAGGTGCGGCTCTCAAAGACCATCTTGATCAATTGAACACAATTCTCCTTGATTTGCGTATTATTGGAAAGACGGTGGGTGATGAGGATGCCGCACTATTGATGTTGATCTCGTTACCTCCATCGTATGAGAAGTCCATGCAGTCATTCATTGGGAACAAGGATGACTTATCTCTAGAGGAGGTCAGATCGGCAGTCCATGCTAGAGAGTTTCGCCATAAGGGTGCAGGCACAGGTACAGAGGACCATGCTTCCAGATTAATGGCGACGGGGGGAAGCAAGAAGGGTAAGAAGAACAAGAAGAAGCAATTCTCAGGTTCTAAGTTACCCAAGGATGTCTGTGCCTTTTGCAAGGAAAATGGGCACTGGAAGAGAGATTGCCTGAAACGAGGTCAACAGGGGTAGAATGGATCCGCAGCCGTAGCAGAACAAGGTAACTCGTCTGAGAATGATTACGTTCTAATGGCGAATGTTGTCACGCACTCTCAGGATGCGTGGGTCCTTGATTCCGGATCTTTCTATCATATTTGCTCTAACAGGGAGCTATTCCCGACATACAACCAAACGGTGGAGGGTCTGTCTACATGGCAAACGGAGCTGTCTGTAAGGTGATTGGGAGCGGCTCAGTTAGATGGAAGATGAATGGGGGAAAGATATGTACTTTGGATCAAGTCAGGCATGTACCACATATTAAGAAGAATCGGATCTCCTTAAGTGTACTCGACAGCAAGGGATACAGTTTCAAAGGTGAAGGTGGACTGCAAGGGTTCTAAGGTAATTCTCAAGGGAGTCAAGAGCGGGACTTTGTACATGTTGCAAGGTTCGACGATCACAGGTTCTGCTCGAGTTTTCTCAACCGAGATTAAGGAAGCTGATCTAACCAAGATGTGGCATATGAGGCTCTGTCATATGAATGAACGTGGAATGCAGGAACTTCACAAGAAAGGCTATCTCACCGGGCATGCGCCAAAGAGCCTAAGGTTTTGTGAGCACTGCCTGTATGGGAAGCTACAGCGTAGCAAGTTCCCTAAGGCGGTTCATAGAACGAAAGGTACTCTTGATTATATCCATTCGGATTGCTAGGGTCCATCTCGAGTTGAGGCGATAGGAGGGTACATATATTTTCTGAGCATCATAGACGATTATTCCAGGATGGCTTGGATTTTCGTGATGAAGCACAAGAGTGAAGTCTTCGCAAGATTCAAGGAGTGGAAGACACTAGTAGAGAATCAGGTGGGAAAGAAGGTGAAGAGGTTGCGCACGGACAACGGCTTAGAGCTCTGTTCATCAGAGTTTGATGGATTCTGCAAGGATCAGATAATAGCACGCCATCGCACCGTTCAGCACACACCGCAGCAGAACGGTGTAGCCGAGAGAATGAATCAGACATTTTTGGCGAAAGCAAGGTGCATGCTTTCGAATGCAGGTCTTTCTAGAGGTTTCTGGAGAGAGGCAGTTTCCATGGCATGCTATCTCAAAATCGGAGTCCGCACACAGGTATAGGATGCAAGATTCCTGTGGAAGTCTCGTCCGGTACAGCAGTGGATTACTCGGATTTGAGAGTTTTTGGTTGTGTTGTCTATTATCACGTTGATGATGGAAAACTAGAATCAAGAGCTAAGAAGGGAGTATTCATGGGATTCGGAATAGGTGTGAAGGGATACAAGATATGGGCTGACAACAAGATTATACTTAGCATAAGTGTAGTCTTTGATGAGACTCATATGTTGAAAAACTCCGTGGAGGTGGAGCTTGGGGATGAAAAGAAGAAGGTGGAAGAAGAGTCGAATCCTATTGATCCTAACGATTCCGAAATCCTTACACCGCCGCCGGAAAGCCGAAGAGGAAGAAGCAGAAGAGTCTGATAATGAGGATGCATTTACGCCAGAGGAACCGGTTCATCAAAGTATTGCTGAAGGAAGACCAATGAGGGTCATAAAGCCTCTGGCGAGATACAGAGATGATGGTATGGTGGGATATGCATTACAGGTAGCGGAAGAGGTAGAGGACGAGCCATCCTCCTACGAGGCCGCTATATCTAGTTCCGAGTCAGCACAGTGGATTGCCGCAATGAGAGAAGAGATGGAGTCTCTTAGCAAGAACTCGACTTGGGAGCTTGTAAAATTTTGTCAGCAGGAAGGAAGATAGTCAGTTGCAAGTGGGTCTTCAGAAGAAAGGAAGGAACTACAGCTGGGGAGGGCATCAAGTATAAGGCAAGGCTAGTTGCATGAGGGTTCATTCAGAAAGAGGGAGTTGACTACAACGAGATCTTCTCACCGGTTGGTCAGACATACTTCTATCCGGGTGCTACTAGCAATGGTGGCACAGCACGACCTAGAGCTTGAGCAACTGGATTTCAAAACATATTTTCTACATGGAGAGTTGGAAGAGGAGATATAAATGAGCCAACCGAAAGGGTTCCAAGTTCCCGGAAGAGATAACCACGTGTGCACGCTGAAGAGATCTCTCTACGGACTTAAGCAGTTGCCGAGGCAATGGTACAAGAGGTTTGACAGCTTCATGTTGAAAATTGGTTACCACAAGTGCGAGTATGATTGCTGCGTGTATCACAAAGAGTTGCATGGTGGATCACATATTTACCTAGTTCTGTATGTGGATGATATTCTGATTGCAACTCGGGATATTAAGGACATCTGAGAACTGAAGAGGTCCCTTAGCACGGAATTCGAGATGAAGGATCTGGGAGCTGCTCGAAAGATATTAAGCGTTGAGATCTATAGAGACAGGAAGAAGAAGAAGATTTTCTTGTCACAGCAGGGATACATCAAGAAGGTCTTGGCAAGATTCGGGATGTTATCAGCTAAAGCTATCGATACTCCTATGTCAACTAACAGCAAGCTAGGAATGTACACCGTTCAGACCGAGGAGTAGAAGGAGTGTGGTCTGCACTCGACCAGACATAGCATGTTGTTAGTGTGGTTAGTCGTTTTATGGCTCATCCGGGTAAGGACCATTGGCAGGCGGTGAAGCGCATATTAAGGTACCTTAAGGGTACGTCAGACATTGGCCTATGTTATGGGGCTAGTGAAAACATCTTGGTAGATGGTTTCTCGGATGCGGACTATGCAGGGGAGATTGATAGTAGAAGATCAATGACGGGCTATGTATTTGCTCTGGGAGCATCTGTTGTGAGTTGGAAGGCGACGCTACAGCCGCAGTGACTTTTTCCACCACGGAGGCGGAGTATATGGCTCTAACGGAAGCAGCAAGAAGGCAATTTGGCTTAAGGGTATGGTCAATGATCTAGTCTATATCAAGATCAGGCGATAGTCTACTCTGATAGTTTGAATGCAATTTGCTTGACTAAGGACCAGGTTCATCATGAAAGAACCAAGCATATTGACGTTAGGTATCATTTTCTAAGAAGTGAAAGCAGGATCAAGGTGATGAAGGTGGGGACTGCTGACAACCCCGCAGATATGTTCACCAAGCCGGTTCCGGAGAGCAAGTTCCAGCATTGTCTGGAATTGCTCAACATCTTGAGCCAGTGAGCCCTTAGGGGCATGTCGGACCCGGTGGGGGTCCAATGAGTCTCTGTGACGAGAGACATTGGGTGTGGAGAAGACGTAGCTTTATTTACGAGAAGAGGAGCAGCTGCCGTTGACGAGACAATTCAAGTCAAGGTGGAGATTTGTTGAGTTGGTGCCTTGAATTGGTCAAAGGCGGCCAAACTCTTTGTTGCCAACTTTGATAGGGAACATTGGAAGTCAAAGGCGGTGGAGAATTAGTTAGGAAACAAGTTTGTTTCCAAATCGGATTTGGAAACTTTAGGGATCTCCTAGTAGTCACATTATTAGGTATGCAAAACATTCTTGTAGTCTTGTTCCTCTTAAGTGAATAAAGAATGCTTTTCCGCCGTGGAGGTAGTTAGCAAATACTTTGCTAGCGAACCACGTAAAATACTCGTGTTCTTCTTTATTCGTTCATTGTTCGTGAGGTGGTTTGTCATAACATTATGTATATTGTACGCAGCAGCAGATGTAGATCAGAGAACGAACAAATAGATCGGATAAATAACACGCATCAAAGTTATCATAATTGGTTTGCAAAATTGGTTACATCCACGGAGAAAGATACTCTTCAGAAATGCACTAGAGAAAGAAAAGAAAATGAATACAATAGAGAAAAGCTCTTCAGAAATGCCATGGTCTCATATTCTCAGATGAAAAGAACCACAAGGCATGGGGCCTCCAAGGAAATCCACCACATCTTTGATTTTAGGCAAGCTTTTGGGAGTTTCCGAAACCCATACTGGTGTAATATTATCAGTGGTGGCAATCGATATCCTGATATCCACTGGGCACAAACAGAAAAATTGTTTTGCTTGGTTTACAATCCAGGTTATGTGCATCATGTTGCTATATACTACGTCCGTTTCTTCTCTATCACACCGGTTTGACTTTTTGACTCGTATCTGATTCAATTTGACCAAGTGATTTAGATGGCAAAATAATGCGATTTTTGATAATTTTTTCACCGTGTTATAGAGAAACTCTTACTTTACAACACCATGAAAAAGTTAACAAAAAATTGCATCGTTTTGCTAAACAAATCACCGGGTCAAAGTGACCCAGTGAATAGTGACAAAAGTCAAACCGGTGTGATAGAGAACGGAGGTAGTAGTTCAGTAGATAAGAAAACTAATATTACATTACCACAAAAAAGTCGCCTGGTCCACCCCACGATTCGTCATAATTCAACCAAAAGGCTGTTCGTCCCTTGTAATGAATGTTGCAAAATCTTTTTTTTCTCTTTTGAACTAAGGCTCCGTTTAGTTATTAATTAAAAATTGTTTTCTTGACATTTTAGAATCTAAATAAGTTGGTATAGTTTTTGAGAATTACATCAAATAGCTAGGTTCAAACTAGAGACCTAATGCAGGGATTTCAAATGCTCTATCACTGAACTAGCATTCATTTGCATAAGTTGGTAAAGTGGTGCTCATAGAGCAAATCCACGTGGTGCTCCATTCCACTCACGTTTCAACATGTGTAGTAAAAGTTGGGTGAGTGGGAGAGAGAAAATAACCAAGTAGGAATCTGGTTTTTTTTCTATAACCTATAGGGGTAGTGGTTAACCCTAGTGGGACATGTGTCAGTTAATAAATGGTGTGGAGCACCAAGTGCCGTGCCTACATGGTGCTCTTGGAGATCTAAAATTTTCTCTGGTTAAAGTGTTTTTTGTTACTAGTTTGAAGTCTTGAGGCCATGTTTTTGTTTTCAAGTTTTGAAACATCAATTTTTTTATGTTATGACGATCAAGTGGGGGTGGTGAGAGGGCGGTGGCGGCGTGAGTCAACAAGGGCGGCGATGGCGGCGTTATCATTATACATCATTTAAGTGGAATAATTTTATTTGATAAGAGATTTTAGGACACTTGTTACAAACCAAACAGTAGAAAGAGGGAAACTATTTATTTACAGAAAAATGATATGTCACCAACCAAACGGAGCCTAGATCACGACTATGGTGCTCCACGTCAGGACGACACCTTTAGTTTGCTAAAGTGCTTCTTCTTTTTATCATTGCAAAACAAGTCAACAGAGGGAAGTATCTCCATTTGTATTGTTTACGGATTGTTTTGAGCTTTTACTTCAAGTTCTGTATTAATGTAATAGCTTCTGTTCAATTGTTGAGAATCAAAAGACTTCCATGGTAGGCAGAGACGGTTCATATTTCCATACACTGGAGAGGAGTTTACAGCACTCTGAGTACTACATGCCACAATAGAGGAAGATGATTTTCTCCATTAGTAATGTAACTAGCATCACAGCAAATAACACTTGCTATGACTGACTTCAGTAGATGCTAGGTAGAAAAAAAGAAGTAACTGCTACATATATAATGAGGTAAATTACGCCAGCTTGCTAGTGTCGCTCTTCAAACAGCTCAACTACGCGACCATTAAGAGGCTGCGACGGCCTTGAATTTCTCTTGCATGTCCCTAACAAAGGAGCCCTCAAAGCCAATATTTGTCCAGAAGATATCGTTCTCTCCTGAAAATTTTATTTTCCGAGTAAAGCGTTACAGGAAGCTTGATTCTGTTTGATATTTTACGCATAATAAAACACTAAGCGCATACCTTGACAAGAATCCGCCAGACGACGTTCTCGGTGCATGGAGGGGTTGTTAAAGAACCAACATACTTGTAGTAACGATGCAGATGAACACCTTTGGTCAGTCTCGTGCTGTCGAGAGCTCCTGCAGTGAGTTGAGGTTCACGATGGGTCACAAACTGCTGCTTAGCTAGCTGAGCAAGTTTACCTACAATCTGCATTCAAGAAACAAATCAGAAATTCCACATTAAAAAAATCATTGGTTTCCTTTTATATATGTGATGATGAAATCCTATAAAGTGTGGTAGTGTACTAGTAGATTTATTGATTCAGTACCTCATCAAGAAGAGGATCTGGGCTACCAAGCCTGTAAAGCATGCTGATAACAGTTTTGCTGCCATCGCTAGCTGTGTGTACAAGATGAAGTTCTGCATCCAACCTGCAATCACAAAAAATAAAGTTGAGATTTCGCCATCTCCATGTCACAGTGTGGGTCTCGTGGCACAAGAAAGGAGCAAAATGCAGATGCTGAGTAATAAAAGTATCCGAATATGGCGGTTTAGACAAAAATTAAAGTTAAAACATGTACTATGTTTTAGGAAGAGGATTTTGGAAACCTCAACTTTGACTTGAGGTTTCTAAAGTCCTGGTGTTGAAACCTGAAACTGGAGTTTCTATGCGTGTTCAATAAGACTGATGGTGCCTGCTTTAAAAAGAGATGAGTTCGAGAGAAAGAGAGAGAGAGCACACCGAACGCCATTAATTCTGTGCTCGGATGGTGTGTGCCAATGCAATTGCGTCAATGTGTAGTTCTTGCCATCTGCGATAAATATTCCGCCATCCCCAAGTCTCATCTACACATCATAAAAGCATACGCTTTATCAAACAAAAAGATTCTCCATAACACAATATTACAAGATCAGCAGAACACATATGTCATTGAAATATTAACCATGCTCACCTCGACGTTGAATCCATGGTCTATGAGGGTAGCATTTGCAGGGTAATAATTCCTTTTTGGTGTCTTGAGAGTTTTAATCTCCACAACTTTGCCCGTTTCAATGTCAATTGGAGACTGCATTTTTCCGGTAGCACATGCAGAGTAAGCAGGATTCAGCTTTCCCCAGTCAGTTGGCCCTGTGGTACCCGTGTAGCTGAATAAAGGAGCACTATCTTCAGCTGAAACAAACCATTAAAATTTCGACTTGATTAGTTTCACTGAAACTATAAGAACTACCTACCTTCCTCAGAGTTCTGTACTTCCAATGCTTCACAGAGAGAGAGAGAGAGAGAGAGAGAGAGAGAGAGAGAGAGAGAGAGATGATACCCCCTGCTGTAGTGGTGGTGGAATAGGCAATCTGGATGAAGAACAATGCAGTGGTTATGAAGGAAGCAACCCTCAAGGAGGACATTGTGAAGGAGATTTTGTTAGAACTTGATGTTCACCAAATATGCTCTATCCATGTTCCCAATTTATAGCAGTCTCTGCCGAGCTTTTAGCTGTCTTTTTTGTCTGCGGTGATGTTACTCCCTCCCTCTCTCCCATAAGTTAGTGGTCTCTTGCTCTCTTTGCCACTCAAATCTTCACAGCGGAGTTCTCTTTCGTGGAAAATGATACGTGCCATCTTTGCATTACACCATTTTATGACGTCTTTGCGGATTCTCTAATTTAAAATTAAAAAAAAAAAGTTAAGCGAAACCAACAAAACAGAATAACAAGAACCAATTATACTCTGGCAATTGCGCAGTTAACTAAATGATATACAAAGAAAATGGACCCATTAGTGTAAAACGTCGTTCCCAGCCATCAATTTTTGGAATTTTCCTGATCCATACTGTGGAATATTATCAGAACTGATGCCCATAATGCACAAACAGATACTAACAAACTGCACGCTTTTACATATAAATCTCCTCTACATATAGGTCCCAACCTCAGAAAATGTTTATAGCTAGTCCAGCAGATAAGAAAACCAACATTACGCAACCCTATGTTTCGCAATCTTACATATGATTTCTCCACAACCCAGCTAGTTTAGCAGTGTCTGACAGACATTAGTCAGAGGCCAATCCTCCTCAAATGTTCCCTCCCCAACAAAGCCTTCTCCCATACAAGTGTCTAGGTTCAGTGCCCAACATTGTTAGTAACTCAGCACTACCATGCCTTTATCAGATATAAGTCACATGTAATGAATGTCGCATGAAATTGATTTTTTTACAACAATAATGCAACAAGTCAACTCTGGTGCTCCATTTCAATTTTCACTATTGACTATAAACTATAAAGAAAGACCATAACCCCATCGGGTTAATAACCTCCTATTTCCATGAAGTTACAAAAACATACTTGGCCTAAAAAGATGGGGAATCATCTTCCATGATACCAAATGTTTATGAGTGGTTGTTAGTTAAAGTTGTTCTTTAATCATGTACAGAAGGTATCCGGAGCTTTCCATGGTAGCCAGGGAAGGTGAGTGATGCAATAAAATGAAATGAAGTTTACATTATTCTGGGTACAAAAGATAGGCATATTCTCCACTAGTGATGTAACGAAGCTACAACATCCAGTAATAGTGCAATCCACTATAGAAGAAGTCTCCAGGAGAGGGATACCTCCTTAACAATTATACTATACATCTCCTTTTACAGACAAATACAAACCCGCCATGGCCACTTCGGCACTCTCGTTTATTAGATAATGGTGGAATTGGACAACCCACTATTACCAATGATTGACGTGCCGTTGTCCTACTGGTTCGAATCATTGACTCCCTGAAATATTAAATAAAAATACTAATAATTAATAAATAAATCTTTTTTTAATCAATAAATAAATAAATCAGGAAAAGGAAAACATGAATAATTGAGTATCGGAAAGAAACATATGATTATAAACAGCAATATCATCTAAAGAACTTGACATATAACCCCATGCAGTATATGTTCAGTGACAGTACGATACATGCACTATGAGAATTGACAGATAACACCCCCCCCCCCCAAACAAACCGAGTATTGATTTTAATGACATCATACCCAAAAAAGCAGACAGCCGTATTATATTGTTGGTTCGCGATGTCAGGAAAAAGCTGGTGCACGATGTCAATAAAATCAATCTGCGTAGGAGTTATGTCAATTCTCGCAGTGCATGTATCGCATTGTCAGGGAACATATACTGCATTGGGGCTATATGTCAAAATATCTTATCTAAATGACCAAAAATTTCACATTATGCGGTATCGGTTATCCACCATCCGATTGGTTAATTAATTTCTTTGCAACACCCGAATGTTCAGAATATAGTGTCTCACTGAACCAAGAAAATGCTTAAGGAATACCCACGTTCGGTATGGTGGATCGTAGAACCTATGAAGCAACAAGCATGGAATAGTGAAAAATAGGTGATGTAGCCGTACAGGACACTTGGGGACGCAGCCAACGTGCCGAACTACTTATCAGACCATGAAAGATTCTATGTGTTACTGCTTTGATTCAGCCTCAACAGTTTCAGAATTGCACAGTTAAACCATAACTCAAGTAGACGCACCAGACAGTGGAATCAAGATGTGGGCTAACTATCAACCCACACTGCCACACTACAACAATGACGTGCAAAACATTGGGTCATACGAAATGAACCTCAACTTCAAAACTCACTTAAAGGCTACGTTACCCGGACTCTTCTAAACCGCCGCCGTACGCGTGTCGATACGAAATGACACTGGTGTGGGTGTGGGATGTGTGGTGGGTGTGGCTAAATCTTGCCGGACACGTTGACTAAGGAGACATATGGTTCCAACAAAGGATTGGTTGCCATCTCTAGCCGTCAAATACACTAAACAGATTTCCTTGAAGTTTACCTATATTACATAATGTGACTTTTTAGTTGTTTATAATTCATTTTATACATAATGATATAGTAAATATAATAATGCAGTATCCCCGTACCAGTATCCATGTTTTGGACACTTTTTAGCCGCGTCGCCGTATCCGGAAAATTATGAAATTGACAGATCCGACTCTAGCATACACACCCGACAGGACACCCGCACCCGAGTCCAGTTAACGTTGCTTAAAGGTGAAATGCCAATTCAGCAAAGTTCTGACTTTCTGCATGTGGGTCTCAAGATATCATTACCCATCACTCTATTCAGGAGACGACTGGTGACGAGATAAGAAGCAATCCGTACGGGATGTGGAAACTAGCCACAAAATCTGCAAAAGGGTTGGGATAAAAAGCATCTACAAGGAGTGTGCAGGAATAACATCAGTATTCTCATAAAGAACCACTACATGTGCAAAAGGTTAGATAATGCTATAGGGTGTCCATGAGCAAAACCTCTAAGACAACACGTTCCACAAAATATGGCCAAAAGCAAAAGCTACCTACAGACAACTCTTTTGATGTGGGCTTCAAGACAAAGAGAGACATATTCTCCCAAGGACAGACCACGACTACAGTTCAAGCCAACACCGCAAGGACCACTGACCACTGGCACCTTCTGGAAAACCTTGTGGCTTTAGCATACTCAGCAGTGATTACCATTGAATTTCAATTTCAGTAACTGAATGAGTTGACATGACATCATGCATCATCTTCATAGCCCTAGCACCTATCAACCATGTATCTCAGTATCTGTTTAAAAAGCTTATCCACGATTTACCAGAGCTGACAACAATGCTTAGTAGTGTTTCTTGAACTCACTGGATCTAGAGTCTTTTCTCAGCATCGCTATCGTGTTCCATTAGATAACCATGTGTGCGGTGTTCATTCTGCATTCATCTCAACTAATCTCATCAGGTTCAGTTCTAACAATTTTGCTTGACTATCACTGGCACTATAAACATCCAGGCTGGCCATTCCTACGAACCAAACTCGACACACAAAAAACAGAGATGAACTTCAAGACTTGCTCCGTTTCCCTCATTTATGGTACAGCATCACATTCTGGTCAGAAGCATATCTGACATGTTCAGTTTGAGTTCTGAATAACATTATGTCTGAAGACCACTCACTAAATCATTAATGAAAACCTTCCACTTATGTACCAGAGCTCTAGTGTCATAAAGTCCTGATCATCTACCTCTGGTCCTCCTATTTTGCTCTTTCATAGTTTTGTCTATTTTACATGAACAAATATTAGCTTGCAGCGAAAAGGTCTGTTGCGAATGCTTTTGTGGGAATGGTTGAAGGAAACAATTAATGCTCTTACTTCTGCAGAATCAAAATTTTTATTAGTTGTGGATGTTTATTTTACTTTTGCAATCCATTTAATTCATGGCTTAAAATATTGTTTCAGTAAGTGTTTGATTTCAACAGTTCCCTGAATTTAGGAATTAGTATTTTATCCGCAATGCTAGCTTCATATTTTCCTGTAATCTCTTATAAGAAGAGAACATATATAACCGTAAAGGGGAAACAGAATATCATCCCTACAAGAAAGTTGGGTGTCCTTCAACGGGTTCAAAGATTGTTTCTTCCTTTAACGAGATTGGTTCATTGTCAAAGGTCATTCTATGAATTGTGACAAGAGAAAACATCATGTCATCAGCCAATTTTCCTGTGACGCAATCTTTGCTGCATGACCCTTACAACAGGACACAAGATAGAGAAAATATTTTGCTTACTGCTTGTAAAAACTACGGGATAACAACCGAAAGAACAAAGCATCTACCACTAGGAAATGGAGAGTATGTGAAGAAGCTGGACTTTCCAACCTCTAACGGGAAAGGATCCGTTTGTATAGCTACACTGATAATGAAAATTATTTTAAATCAGCAAACTACTATTATGGTCACAGTGTAACGGCATCGACCAGTATCGGGGATACAATTATTAATGGAGATTGACAGAAGAAGGACTCAAATGAAATAAAGCTAACGGAAGTGGATGGAAGAGGGGTCTTTATGACATTTCCAGAACTAGTGTGCTCTCCTAGTATTTCTATAAATGATATTGTAAAGGGCTCCATATTAATTGGGCCTTAGTAGTATTTACCAAACTCTTGATACGATTAGATTTGATCCAACGGTTCACAATGAGACCGTTGGATAGTTTGTATTTATTCCCCATTTCTCTTCAATGGTAATCAAGGTGACAAACCCTAATTAGTCCCTTCATTCTCTCGTCTCTCTTCTCTCTGCAACTGTGATGAACAAACCCTAATTTCTTCATATCATTTTTCATGGTATCAGAGCCTCATGTTGGCTACCATGGCTCAATCATCTCCCAACCCCCTCTACCTCCTCTCGAATATTCACAATCTTATGCCCTTTAAGCTTGACAACTCTAATTATGTCCTCTGGCGACATCAGCTTTCCTCTATTTTTCGTACCCATAATCTCTATGGGTATATCGATGGTTCTATCTCTCCTCCGGCGGCGACTATTCCAGATCCGGCAATTCCTGGCGGTTAGCTTCCTAATCCGGCGTATCGTGACTGGTATTCTCAAGATCAAGCTCTGCAAACCCTCATCAACGCTACTCTCACTCCTGAAGCTCTCACACATGTGATTGATAAGACCTCTTCCTATGACGCCTGGCTTGCTCTTGAAGGGAGGTATGCATCTCTCTCTCGCTCTCATATCTTACAATTGAAATATGAGTTGCAAACGTTGAAGAAACGTTCTGATTCTGTGGATCTATACATGCAAAAGCTTAAGGCTATTCGTGATAAACTTGCTGTCTCTATGGTTAGTATTGATGAAGAAGATATGCTCTTATATGTGCTAAATGGTCTCCCCCCTGAGTATAATTATTTTCGCACTACTATTCGAAACAATCGTTATGGATCTATTAGTTTTGAAGAACTACAAGTCTTGCTTAAATCTGAAGAACAAATGCATGAGTCTCAAGCCTCTGATCTCTCTGCACCTACTGCCTTTCTCTCTTCTATTGGGTTTTCTGGTTATCGAGGTCGAGGTCGTGGCCGTGGTGTTCTTGGACCTGGTCCAACCAACGGTCGCGGTGGCTATAGCCGTTCAGGCGGTGGCTATGGCCGCAACAGTTCATCTTCTGGTCAAAACCCTAGTGGTAGATTTGACCACTCAAACCCTAGAGGTAGAGGTAACTATAGGGGGAACCATAACCGTGGTCAGTCCAATGGTGGTCACACTTCTAAGACTGGATCTGCACCTGTCAATTGTCAAATTTGTGGCCGAGACTACCACTATGCTAGTGATTGCTGGTATAGGATGGATTACTCCTATCAAGGGAAACCACCACCTGAACAACTCACTGCTTACAATGCTGCAACCTCTGGTTCTTCCACTCCAGATTTTTGGCTTTCTGATTCAGGAGCTACCAACCATATGACTGCAGATTTAAGAAATTTGTCTTTGGCTGGTACCTATTCTGGTTCTGACTCTGTGACCATGGGTAATGGTCAAACCTCTTCTATTACTCACACTGGTACTGCCACACTTAACACTAAGTCTCACTCATTTCTTTTATCTAATACACTTCATGTCCCTAATCTTGCTACAAACTTGTTATTTGTTTATCAATTACGTCAACAACAAAATTGCTGTTTTACTTTTAGTGCCAATTCTTTCTCTATCCAGGATTTGAAAACTGGCAAAATTCTCTATCAAGGCTTGAGTGAACATGGTCTTTACCCCATTTATGCTTCACCTTTTTCTGCTTCTTCATCATCTCCCAAGGCCTGTTTGGGTAGTACAATAAATGTGCCTTTGTTGCATTATAGACTGGGTGCAAACAATGTTTTGGTTAAGTTATTTGGTTCTTCTTATAAATTGTTCTGTGACTCTAAAGTTTGTGAATCTTGTTTAAAAGGCAAAATTACCAGATTACCCTATCACAATTCTAGCACTGTCACACATACACCATTACATCTACTACACTCTGATGTTTGGGGTCCCTCTTCTGTCAAATCTATTCATGGCTACAGATTTTATGTACTCTTCATTGATGATCATACTAGATATACATGGCTTTTTCCTCTCTTTCACAAATCAGAAGTTGCATCTGCCTTTCCTAAATTCAAACTTCAGGTTGAAAATTTACTTGGACATAAAATTAAAATTCTAAGGTCAGATGGAGGAGGTGAATATATGTCTTTTGTGTTTCAACATTTCTTGCAAGATCATGGCATTACACATCAAAAATCATGTCCACACACACCACAACAACATGGTGTTTCAGAAAGAAAGCATAGACATATTTTGGAAACTGCTATTACTCTTCTTCAACATGCTAGTTTACCTCACTGTTTTTGGTATCATGCTATAGCCACTTCTGCCTATCTTATAAATAGAATGCCAAGTGCAAACACTCATGACAAATCTCCTTTTGAACTCTCGTTTAGAACCACACCCGATTATGATATACTCAAAGTTTTTGGTTGTGCTTGCTTTCCTAATCTTAGACCTTATAATAAATCAAAATTGGATGCAAGAACACTAAAGTGTATATTTCTTGGCTATGCTGATAATTATAAATGTTATATCTGTTATCACAAAGCATCTCAAAAGTTCTATATTAGCAGATATGTTATATGTATTGAGCATTTATTTCCTTATTCTGACTCATTGAATGCTATTAATGCAGCTTCTCCTATTTCATCTTCAGACACCATTAATGCCTCTCCAGACACTATTAATGACCCTGTTTCTGGGTTCATTCTCCATGCATCTGTCCCTGGAAATGATGAAATACCAATCCATGGTACTCAAGTGTCTAGTGCAGCTGCTCCTAGTCCATGTCTGGTGAAGTCTAGTGGTGATGATACCACTCAACAAGAACAGATGCCTACACAAGAACAGATGCCACCTTCTTCACCACTCTTAGACATGGCACCAAAAGAGACCCTGGTTCAACCACCACAATCTGGGCATCCCATGAGAACAAGAAGCAAATCTGGAATCTATAAAAAGAAGGTTTTGGATCTTGCCACCATTAATGGTCATCCTGGTACTTCTGATCCCTCTCTTTCCTCTTCTTCTCCAAAGAAGAAGTTATCATCTAAATCTCTCCCTGGTTTTGGTTATCACTATGCACATTTGTCTGCACATCACATCTCTGCTCCTGATCCCACCAGCTTTACTGAAGCTAAGAAATACTCTCATTGGCAACAAACCATGACTGATGAGTACCTTAGCCTCATACAGCAAAACACTTGGAGTCTTGTTCCAAAACCTCCACATGCAAATTTGGTTGCAAATAAATGGGTTTTCAAAACAAAATTCAACACTGATGGTAGTGTGTCTAGATACAAGGCTAGACTTGTTGCAAAAGGGTTTCATCAAACCCCTGGGGTAGACTTTGATGAAACTTTTAGTCATGTTATTAAGCATGCTACTGTTAGAACTGTGTTAGCTCTTGCAACTACCTATAATTGGCCTTTACAACAATTAGATGTGAAAAATGTCTTTCGTCATGGTCAACTTCAAGAAACTGTTTTTATGCAACAACCTCAAGGTTTTATTGATCGTGCTAAACCTTATTTTGTTTGCAAGTTACATAAATCCATATATGGGTTGAAACAGGCTCCAAGAACATGGTTTTCAAAATTTACTACTTATATGCTGTCTCTTGGTTTCAATCAATCAAATGCAAATTTTTCTCTTTTTGTTAGAACCTCACAAACTGGGATCACTTTACTTCTTCTCTATGTTGATGACATAGTTCTCACTGGCAATGACACTTCATACGTTCCTCATTTGGTGAAATGTCTTCACTCTGAATTTGACATGAAAAATATGGGTCCTCTTCACTATTTTCTGGGTTTAGAAATCAAGAGAACCTCAGATGGTATCTTCATACATCAATCTAAATATGTACATGACTTGCTGCAAAGATTTAATATGTTACATAGCAAGCCTTTTCCAAATCCTCTCCCCTCTTCTGGGAAATTTCATGCCAATGATGGTGTTCTTCTTGATGATCCAACTGTTTATAGACAACTCTTGGGTTCTTTGCAATATTTAGTGTTTACCAGACCTGATATTTCCTTTGCTATCAATCACTTGTGTCTGTTTATGCACAATACCACAAATGTGCATTTAATTGGTGCCAAACGGATCTTACGATACATCAAAGGCACATCTGGACATGGTCTTTTTTACTCTGCTCGGCCCAATTCTCTACCAGGCCCAATACAAGCCTTTGCAGATGCTGATTGGGCTGGTAACCCAACAGATCGCAGAAGCACAAGTGGTTTTGTTCTATTTCTTGGGCCTAACCCAATTCATTGGGCTGCCAAGAAACAACCTACCGTAGCCCGTTCCTCCACCGAAGCTGAGTATAGAGCCGTAGCTGTTACTGCAGCCGAATTATATTGGCTCAAACTTTTATTTCGCAATCTTCATATTCCAATTTATACTCCTCCTATTTTATGGTGTGATAATGCTTCTGCTGTCAAAATGACTGCCAATCCGATTATGCACGCTCGTACGAAGCATATCGAAATTGACTATCATTTTTTCAGAGAGGGCTTTGCGATGTGAACTTATTGTGTCTTTTGTTGGCAGTTCTCATCAACTAGCTGATATTTTCACAAAAGGACTGCCAACGCCACGCTTCCAAGAACTTAAAGACAAACTTCTGGCGTTTCATCCACCACCATCAGTTTGACGGGGACTATTAACGGAGATTGACAGAAGGACTCAAATGGAATAAAGCTAACGGAAGTGGATGGAAGAGGGGTCTTGACATTTCCAGAACTAGTGTGTTCTCCTAGTATTTCTATAAATGATATTGTAAAGGGCTCCATATTAATTGGGCCTTAGTAGTATTTACCAAACTTGTGATACGATTAGATTTGATCCAACTGCTCACAATGAGACCGTTGGATAGTCTGTATTTATTCCCCATTTCTCTTCAATGGTAATCAAGGTGACAAACCCTAATTAGTCCCTTCATTCTCTCGTCTCTCTTCTCTCTGCAATTGTGATGAACAAACCCTAATTTCTTCATATCCTTTTTCAACAATAAATGGAATCAGCAACCAAAGGCTTGAATCTTTCGAAATTGCACGGTACGCCGTTAGAGTTTAGACTCTTGTGTTGAGTATATTAATCATGTTGGGTAAATTATGGAAAACCAACATGCAATTTCTCACTTTGGACACAAACACAACCCCTTCCATATTGGAGAACTGTCCAATCCTGCACCAAGGCCCAAACACTGTCAGTATTTATGGATGGAATTAATTGTGTTGCACCCACGGGAGGGTGAAGAGGTAGTTCATTGCAGAGGAATACACATTATAACACACTATCCAACCTTTTCTTACAATTAAACCTAGTTTCTTTTCAATTCTCTGCATCTCTCCATCATCTCTCCCCATCACCACTGCCCCAATCCAACATCAGACCTTGTCAGCCATTTCTCCTTATGCCAGTGTCTGATCACTGCATAACTGAGCCCTAACTCGCCGCCCGTCAACATTATCGAACATCAGCACCATTGAACTCACCGACTCTCCCAACTCGACATCCTAGCCAACCCCATTAAGTGAAATCCATCAAGCCACATTACCCAATAAACTTGAGAGCCGTTAGTTAATTAGATCTTGGACAACTCCCCTCATTGTCAACTGAGGTGGAACCTCGTGAATCGGTACACACTCGCGCACACACATATATAGATACATAGGCGTTTGTGGGTGTGGGTGTGGGTGTGGGTGTGGGTACATATTTAAGGAGTAATTGACTTCCCTACACAGCACAGAGATATGTTTGACGAAAAGTGGATGCCTGTAACTTGCAGAGAAGAAACAAGGCTGTGACTAATGTAAGTATAGCATTAGGGATTGAATATTCACAAAAGAGTATATATTCAAAGACTAATTACAAACCACCGGAATTGCTTATGGGAAATTTTGTGAAACATTTATTTCTTGTGGTATGTAGTACTATTTGAGTAGTTGACTCAAGTGATGACCCATTTATGACATGAGCTCCCTGTTTTTACTTTAGTTCTAATGAATGGTTGTGACAACAAAAAGCTTTAGTATGGTCTCTCTCAAGGAACAAATCTCTTTCATGTTTTCTGAAACAACAAATAAATAACTTAACAAATATGTTGTTACTGACTTATTGTACAAACATAATAAATGGTTACCAAAGCGGTTGGACCAAGTGGCAAGTAGCTTGTGACGGTCACAGTTGGTCATGTTTTCAACTCCTATGGAGAAGTCACTCTGTGAGGAATTCTCTTTGCGCGACCCACTCCAGAATCATCTCATCTACATAATGTTCCCAAAGGGTAAAAGACAAACATGCAAAGGGTAAAAGACACTTTCACTCCCTCTATTTTGATGCAAAGACACTTTCACCCCTTCTAGTTTGGGAAATTTCCCCCACACTCAGATAATCATGTTAGATTTCATGGATTCCACCTCAAAACCAATTGGCAATGAGGAAAATAGTCCAGGAACAAATAAACTACACACAAGACTCTCAAACTCCGGATGTGGGACAAATCTCAACAACAATGCATTTCATCATGAAAAATATATGCATTAATATGTCTCTGGAGCATATGAAATTATAAGACAGCATGGGACAAGAAAACTTAAACAAGAAGGAGAACCTTGGCTTTAAATGGCGTAAGTTGCTTTCAAGTACTCCACTATCTCCGCACTCTCAAACATTTCCACCCCAGTATTAGGATCTTCTAAATAAGGTGCCTGTCAACAAATGCAATTTGGAAGAAGACTTTCAATGGCGTACCAAGTGAACCAACAAGTAAATATATATCTGCAAAATTATACGAAAATGTAGTTTTTTGCTTCCCAAGTTTCCTATGCACACTAGTTTACTTTAACTATAAGCTGATAGTTTGAATTGAGATTGGAGTTGAAGATTCAAAGAGTGTGAGGTAAATTGTAATCAGCAGAATCAGTAGTACAGAGCTGAGGGAACTTGATAATGGTAAAATGGAGAAACTTGCTTCAATCTTTAAGCATCTACTTGGATGTCAGTATCTTTTTTAGCAAGTTGATCATTCCAACTATCTCTTTCAACTTGCAAAGAATTTCACTTTTCAATGAGAAATCTTAGCAGATCTCCAAACAACTTCAATTTCATCTGCTTCAAGCATACCCGCCCTTCCCCACCACAATCTTGGAAAGTCGCAGTTTGAATAATAACTCCCCTAGTCTGTGACTTATCAATTATTACATTTTCATCTTTCAAGTCCTACCTTTTCTCTATCTTATCTAACTTCACCAACTCAAAAGAGGTATATTTAGACTGGAAGTCTTACTGATTTCTTAATTTCTGGGACAGTTATTATATATCCTACGAATTTCATCCCTAAACGAGTATAGAGACCTTTCTGGAACATGCTTTCGGTTTGGCTGATTATTGAACCCTTCAGTCCACCATCACTTTCTTTCGATGGCCCCTAGGCTACTTCCCTCAGATTCACCAGACACGCCTTCTGTTACCTCTAGAGTTTCAATGGACCCTCTGAAAGCACGCTGACTTTCTTCCTCGGCCTAACCATATGCAAGAACCTTATCATGTTCCCTCAGCTGTGTACTACTGAATAACATTTCCCCAAATATTTTTGCACAGTAGAGCTACTTGAAGCAAAAAGGACAGGATAGAATGTTCTGAATTCAAGTTTGCCACAGAATTTGAATTAACTACATATTATAGAAATGAAATACAGTGAATGACAAATAAGACAAGTACCTGGAAAACTCCCTTTCTCTCAAATATTGCCTGTCGTTTGGGGCTACCACGAGCACAACTGTAATGAAAATGAACCTGTTAGATATCATGTGTATTGTACATGCAGGTGACTGTCATCGTAGGTGATGATATCTCAGGGATTTGGTATATGAAAGGATTCCTCAGAGACAAACATCACTGTTGAGACGTGAAACCAGTATGTATTTCTCAGATAAGGGGTTGTTACTTAACAAGAACATTGCATTTCTCACGAGTCTTTCGAGCTACATTCTAGGAGGTCCGAGGATAAGCCATCTAGGAGGTCCGACAATAAACCATCTAGGAGGTCCGAGGATAAGCCATCTAGATGCACATACTTCATTGGCCCACCCTTAGAGTCGAAGAGTTGGTAGTTAAACGGCCTTGTTCTTATATAGGGCAATACATAAGACTTGCAGGCCATAAAGAAAACTTTGATATTATGATCAAACAAACAATTAGGATCAGTCATTGAATGATTTGTAGTTCTTATGCGTATAAACAAGAGAATAGAGTTGACTTGAAAATGTTGAACCCATTTTTCTTGTTTTGTTTCCTTTTTTGTAGGGAATGTCATTTCAACAATTCAATTTTCAACAAATAAGATTTTTTGTTTATTCTATTGTGTCCCATGTTTTCGGTAATGTACATGTCTGGATGTAAGTTTCGTGTACGACATAACACATGTATCTATGATTCTTAGCTCTCGATAAACTAGCAATAATATTCGAGCATAAGCTAAAATATCCAGCCTTTACACCAAAAAACCCTAACCGTCCTGCCCCACGTCTCACCAAACTTCCAGAGCTTTCGTACCATCACAGGTCAACCATAAAACCATAGAATAGACTTTCCTTTTTTTTGTTGCATAAAATCGTAAGTGTCCACCAAGTTGTTAGACTATCTTTTCAGACTTGCCTGATATGGTGGAAAATTCATGGAAATCCGATACAAACTCTTCCCTTTTATAAGACATCCAAAATAATAATACAAGGTTTTCTCAGACAAATTGCAAGTCAATTCAGTCATAAGAGATTTACCTATGTAGTACATGTGGCAGCTCTAACTCAACAAGAGCTTCACGTGCAACTTTGCAAAATGGAGATGACTGGAAAAATAACAAATGATATTAACTTCTGAAAGATAACACTTCAATATGACATCCAACTGAGAAACACAAAGACTGCCATTTTTCTAGTGCATGTTTCTCTTATACAAAATATGACAGGAACTGTCGAAATAACAAGCAGTCTTACCTCGTACGCCCATATTTCAAGAGGTTTGGGTGGCAATCTTGATGGAGTATACGAACTTCCCTACAACAATCACAAATACACCACAGAACTCAGCATGTCACCTGCTGATTCAAATAATGATACGAGCCAGTTGATTTAAAAAAAAAAACTAAAAAAAAAAAAAAAAAAAAAAAAAAAAAAACGAAAACAAAACAAACAAACAACATTTGTTAAACATGCATACTATATCAACATTGGAAAAGCCATAGTACCTTTCCACTGCGTCCTATCATGGCAAACCCTGCTGTCAAAGTCTGAAAGAAGTTATCAGTAAGGCGAACACATAAAAGTTCTGGTGGGATTGGCAAGAAAGATCATATAGGGAGAGTAAGACTTACGGTCAGTAGACCAAGAGACAGCATAATGGGGACACTTCCATCACCTACATAAAAGGATGTTCAAAGTTGAGTAAGAAAAAGCCCGACGAATCATAGAGAAATGGAAATAAAATCTCAATCAACTCTCTTCTTCACAGAAACATTAGAATAAGAGAATTAGATGTTTAGAGTCCATGCCCCCATTTTTAAGAAAAACTATAAGAGAACAACAAGATTTTGTCCCGGCTGCTTGCAGTGATGACACTGTCTGACCCAGGTTTTGTCTAAATATGTAAGTACCCATGGTAAGACTGAAATATCTTTCTGCTTCACAAGAAATCAGGTAAAGGAAAAGAAACGGATGCAATGTCATGGCCAGGCATACCATACTTCCCAACTAAATATCGAATGATGTCATCTGATTCATACATCGCAACTCCTGTATTCGGGTCCACCTGCAGTAAAATAAAACCGTAAAGAAAGTTCACTTCACAAGAGAAGGAATCCCATTATTTTCATATACAAATGCAAAGAGAGCTAGTAGGTACTCGTGTATATAGAGAAAAAGTACAGGAACGTTTCAATATACAATCATCAGGAATATAATGTTCAACCTAATGTCACAGGCCGACCATTTGGACGCACCCATATGTGAGGTTCGGCGCACTTATCCCGTGACCATGGTCCAATTCATGTCATGCGTTGGAGATCAGAAGGATGAGACCCCAAGGGTAGGTTCTAGAAGGGCATTATTGTATATTATATTGAACATTCTACAACTCTATAGTAGTGGTAGACTTGTAATTGTAGGAGAAGAGAGGTCAAGGCCCAAGCCCATGGCTCATGACCTCTCCATCTCAACAGTTGGATACAATAGATCTAGACCGCAGATATGGATAGGAGACTTGTATATATTTGGGGTGATGCATTAGGCCAAACCATCCAACACTTGCGTACTCTTTGCTCTCATAATAGAAACTCTCTTCCATCACATTCTTGGTATTCTTGATATTGTTCTTCGTGTTCTTCGCTGTGGTTGAAGGTTGGAGGGCTGACTTCGAAATTGAAAGGGGGGACCGACGAAGTGCTACACGGGATTGACTAGTAACACTCGGCCCGTGACACTTAGCTCAACAAAATCAAAAAGCATTGGAGGTAGGTTCCACTACGCAGAACATCCAACATTAATAAAGGAATCTTAATCATAAGTGGTTATATTATTTCACTCATAGAAAATAAAATGTCAAAGGGGGCATAGTTTTCTATAAAATCAATTTTTTAGTGTAAAAAACAAGTTTCATGACAGAAAGAAAGCATTGAATGTGTGTGTGTGTGTTTTATGTTTAGTGCACAGCATGTTGTCATCACTTGAAAATGAAATTCTCAGCACACCCACGTCTCCACAAGTTCGTATTTAAGAACTAAAGTTGTTGCCATTCCTCGAAGCTTTAAAGTACACTCAACATTCTTATGTAAATATCTAGAGCTAAGTGATCCACCAGACAACAGGCCACAAGCAAGCAGATGCATGCATCTACAATTTATTAACAGAGCTTTTCACTAACATCGAATCAGAACATTGAAAACACGATATCATTTCCAGTGGTGACATGCAAGAACGAGCACGTCATTGGAACACCAGTCAATTAACTAAGGAAAATAAGCAATGGTAATGGTAGCTGTAAGATATACATCTTTCCAAAATCATGAGTTGTTGAGGAGGGGATCGCTCCATCCAATTGAAACAATGACCAATTTAGTTTTAAACCATCACAAAAGTTTATTTAATATAAAAACCATATTGGTTATCGCTCAAGAAAGAAGTACACAGCAAAGACTAGTCAACACAATGTTTTGTTTATAATGGGAGGAACTTTTTCCTTGAAGGTTTGAAGTCGAGAAAACATTCTCTTGTGGATATCTAGAGTTAAACTATCCAACATACATAAGCCACAAAAGGATTAACAACTAGAACTAATTAATAAAGGTTTTCAGTATAAATATGCATTGAGAATGGGAGCAACATTTCCTCTTAAAGGTTTGAAGTACATACAACATTCTATTTTGGATATCTAGAGTTAACCTATCCATCATGCATAAGACACAAGAAGATGCATAAATCTATAACTAATTAATAGAGTTTTTCAGTAATATCAAATATGTGCCACATAAATGCTATATGACTCCCAGTTTACCTTAGGATTTATGACAACACTACACCACAGACTCAAATTAGTAACTAGAACTGTTTTCTCTTCTTTGTGTTTCTTTTTGAATTTCTTAAATATCGAGTTATAATCAGTCCAGAACATATTTTCAAAGCAGTTATTATCCAACAACTTATAATCTTCTCCAATAGTTGGGAGTCAAACCATGTACGGGAATTGCTGCTTTCCACCCATCTGAGCAACTTTTGGGCGGAAATTAGGTCCATTTCTTGGGCACGGATAAAACAGGACATCAAGATCCAGTACAGCAACAATTTCTCTAACCTGTAACCAATGGATCAAAAGCCAATAAACAACACAAATAATGCATAAAACAAAAAGGCAAGAACTGAACCACAAAGTATATGCTCAAAAGTATAGTTGAATAGGAGATCAGCACAAGTCTCAAAAACTAAAAATGGGCAGTAACATGGAAGACATACCGACAAAAGAGAGAGAACAACGGAACTCACATGTCCAGACTTCCAAAAAAAACAAGAACCCTTAACTGCTACTAAGCTAACAAAAAACCAAAATCTTCACGTTGGGAAGCGTGATATAAAGTCACAATTTCATATAATGAAAATGTGAAATGAAAAAACGTTTTCTTCCGATAAATCCATATAATCATTCCACACTTTCTTCATCTTCTAGGTTAACCACGATTCTAAATCCCCTATCTCATCTCTTACTTTCATCTCCCACAATATCTCTCAAGTCTCTAATATAATGAAATGCACTCCAGCGACAAGCCTCCCAACCGCCATCTACAAAGTCCTCTCTCATCTCGTGAGAGCAGCACCTAAAGACACGACAGAATGGCAGTGAACGGATGAAGATGCTGAGAAGCCCTCAAAACAAAAGATGAGACCTTTGGCCTTCAAATTATTTAATCTGACAATTAGCAGCTGTATCTAGTCAAAATCATATTTTTTTGTTGTTGTTGTAATGTTGTTGTTGTTGTTGTTGTTGTCATTGTCGAGTTTCTTTAAACAACGAATCAAAACTGAGAATTTCACAAAGTTGGTCGCTGTTCATAGGTCTTATAGTTTAGTTGAAAGTTATTGGATAATGGGGTCTTTTTTGTCTTTTATTAGAACTATGGGTTACACTCTTAGTGTAATTTAGATAAACTAGAGGGGTGTAGTTGTTATTTTCTGTTCTTACCTATATACGGCAATGTGTAATCTGTTGAGAGCAACTCTTCATTTTTCTCTGGTAATCAGATTGGAAATCTTTCCCTCCAATTTTCTGGTTTTTCTTCTCTTCACTTTTGATATGGTATCACAGCGGCGAGATCTCGATTGAGACAAGCTCGCCGGAGTTATCTTCCGTTCCATTGATTCAGCGATAAGCTACATCGTTCTCTGTTGAACAATTCGTTTTCTTCTTCACTCATCGATGGCACTTTCAGACGATTCAACCGTCGTATCTCAAAGCCAGCGATCGATCAACATCGGACCGTCGTCGCCGTACTTTTTCAGCCATTCTGAATCACCAGGCGTTGTACTGGTCTCGCAATTGCTCACAGGGGAGAACTACAACACCTGGAGTATATCTGTTGGACGAGATGTGATAATATGGTGATCTCCTGGTTATTAAACTCAGTTTCTAAAGAGATTTCAGCAAGTATTGTGTATCATGAGACTGCAATTGCTATTTGGACTGATCTCAGGCTAGATACTCTCAAGTGAATTTACCTAGGGTTTTTTAGTTGTCCACTGCTATTGCAGAACTTCGACAGAATGATTTAAGTGTTACATCCTATTTTACAAAATTGAAATCTCTTTGGGATGAGCTCTCTAATTACAAGTCAATACCTAGTTGTACTTGTGGAGTTTTGAGAGACTGTACTTGTCAGATTGTGTCTAGAATTTTGAAGAGCTATGAACAGGATTGTCTTTTGAAGTTTCTCATGGGATTAAATGAGAATTACATCCCAGTGAGGGATCAAATTCTTCTTACAGAGCCACTACCAAGCCTTCTGGCTGTGTTTTCTAGAGTGGTTCAACAGGAAAGGCAATCTCAAATCACTGGTCATCATTTTTCATCAACTCATAATATGGCAATGATGACTCATCTACCTAATATCTCCATGCCTAATGCTGCCAATCAAGTCTACAGTAATGCTGCTAGAAATTTTCACAAATATGCAGCCAAAGGCAGACCACAATGTACTTATTGTGGATGGCCAGGGCACACTAAGGATAAGTGTTACAAGCTCCATGGCTGTCCTCCAGGTTTTAAGTTCAAGAAGATGACAGGACAAGTCAATCCTTCCCCAGCTCTACAAATTAATGGATCCAATCCAAGGGTTAACAATGTTGTTGGGGATTGTTCACCAGCTACTGGTAATATGCAAGATAAAGTGTCACTTACTCAACATGAATATGCACAGCTGGTAAAATTGTTGCGAGACAGAAATGGGAATATCTCAGTTGGTCAATCCAGCACCAGCAACACTTTTCCTGGAATGGAAGCTGCTTCTCCTATCTCTCTTTCAGCCCCTGATTCACCATTCCACAATTCTTTTTCAGGTATTAGTTTGGCTTATAAGGCTAGTGGAGTTAATAACTTTGCATTTGCATCTGTCTTATCTCAACACACTAAAGACACATGTTATTGGATTTTGGATAGTGGAGCCACTGATCACATGTGCTCCTCTTTATCCTTCTTTGATTCTTACACTCCTACACAAGATACATTTGTTCATTTACCTACAGGAGTGTTTGTGCCTGTTACACACATTGGTCATGTCAAGTTGAATTCTTCACTATTCTTATATGATGTCTTGTGTGTGCCTACTTTTCAGTTCAACTTAATTTCTATTTCTAAGTTGATTTCCACACTCAGTTGTTCATTTCTTTGTTCCCCTACTGGTTGTCTCATCCAGGATCCTTCTAATGGACATGTTTTGGGACAAGGCACATCCAGCAATGGCCTGTATTTGTTTCAGTCAGATCTCGTATCTTCTTCTCTGACAGCAGTTGTCATTAGTCCTACTATGTGGCATCATAGACTAGGACATTTGTCTTCTTCAAAATTGTCTCTTTTTTTCCCTCATTTCAACAAGAGTTCTGCAGCCTCTTTATCTCCATGTGATGTATGTCATTACTCTAAACAGAACAAACTTCCCTTTCTAGTATCTACTTCAGTTTCTCCTTGTTTGTTTCATCATATACACTGTGACACTTGGGGCCCTTATAGGGTTATGTCACATGGAGGCTATAAATACTTTCTTACTATTGTGGATGATTTTAGCAGAACTACTCGAATTTATCTTATGAGATCAAAATCTGAAGTTGCACATTTCATTCCAGCTTTCTGTAATCTCATTCAAACTCAATTTGGAGTTAGAATTAAGATTCTAAGGAGTGATAATGCTCCTGAATATGACTTACATGAGTTTTATGCTTCTCATGACATTATTCATCAACATTCATGTGTTGAAACTCCACAACAAAATTTTGTAGTGGAGAGAAAACATCAACACCTATTAAATGTTGCTAGATCACTAAAATTTCAGTCTAGCATTCCTTTGACTCTGAATGGAGAGTGCTCACTTCAGCCTACTTGATCAATAGAACTCCTTCTACAACACTTCAAAATAAGAGCCCTTATGAGCTCTTATACAACAAGCCACCTACTTATGATCATATCAAGGTGTTTGGATGCCTTTGTTATGCTTCCACTATTCTACAAAGCAGAAACAAGTTTTCTCCTAGAGCTTCTAAATGTGTTTTCTTGGCTACCCTTTTGGAGTGAAAGGTTATAAATTGTATGATCTAGAAACACATAGCATCATTATTAGCAGAAATGTGATGTTCTAGGAAACTGTTTTTCCTTTTTCTTCTCAATTAGTTGCCTGTTTATTTGCCTTCTTTACCTGTTTCTGTGCCTGATTCTCATGATGTTTCTTCTTCTTAACTTGCTCCTCTTCCTACATCATCCACTTCTGTCTGCAATAATGATGTCTCTACAATTTTAATTGTGAGTGATGATGTTACTATTAATCCTGTTTCTGACACTCATGCATCTGTTAGGCACTCCACTAGACCTAGAAAAATGTCATCTTATTTGCAGGATTATCACCTTTCTTGCAAGCAGAGTCATCATGCTACCAGTACTTCTCATGAGACTTATCTCCTAAACATAGAGCATTTCTTAGTGCTGTTTCTGCTGTACAAGAGCCTCATTCTTATTCAGAAGCAGTCACATCTTCAGAATGGAAAAATGCTATGCATCAAGAGTTAACTGCTCTTAATGACAATCATACATGGGATTTTGTGCCTTTACCCTCAGGGCATCAACCTATAGGTTGCAAATGGGTGTATAAAGTTAAACATCATTCAGATGGGTCTGTTGAGAGATGTAAGGCCAGGTTGGTAGCTAAGGGTTACACACAAACAGAGGGCCTTGATTACTTTGATACCTTTTCTCCTGTGGCCAAATTAGCTACAGTGAAATGTGTTTTAGCTGCCGCTGCTCTGCATGACTGGCATTTATTGCAGCTAGACATCAATAATGCCTTTCTTAATGGTGATTTACATGAGGATGTCTTCATGGTTGTTCCTCCTGGGGTTACTCCTCCTTCATCTAATGTTGTGTGCAAGTTGAATAAATCACTTTATGGGCTTAAGCAAGCTAGCAGACAGTGGTTTGAAAAGTTCTCCTCCACTTTGGTTTCTTTGGGTTTCACAATCCAAAGCTGACTATACACTGTTTACTTATCAGCAGAAGGATCAATTTGCACTACTACTAGTCTATGTTGATGACATAGTTCTGAGTGGTCCCAATCTTGAGCTCTTGCATTCTCTGAAACATCAGCTTACACTTCACTTCCAGCTCAAGGATTTGGGTAATATTCATTTCTTTTTGGGCTTTGAAATTTCTAGAACAGCTGATGGTATTACTTTGTGTCAGAGGAACTTCACTTTGGATATTCTCATTGATACTGGTTTTTTGGGTGCAAAGCCTTCTCTTATTCGCATGGATCCTAACTACAAGTTAAGTGCTCTTTCTGGGGATTTATTGGATGATGATGCAGCCACTTCTTATAGAAGGCTTGTTGGGAGATTGCTTTATCTTTGCAATTCTAGGTCTGACATCACTTCTGCGGTACACAGGCTTAGTCAATATGTTTCTGCACCAAGAGTTCCTCATTTGGATGCTACTCACAAAGTCTTGAGGTATCTGAAGACCACTCCTGGTCAGGGTTTGTTTTTTGCAAAAAGCTCTTCTCTTCATCTTAAAGCTTTTGCAGATAGTGATTAGGCTGGTTGCCCAGATACCAGGAGATCCACCACTGGTTTTCTGGTGTACCTTGGTGATTCTCTTGTCTCTTGGAAATCTAAGAAGCAAGATATTGTTTCCAAAAGCTCAGTTGAAGCTGAATATAGGAGCATGGCCTCCACTTCTTGTGAAATCTGTGGATTGAGTACATTCTTGGTGATTTGTTGATTTCCTCTTCTGTGGTGCCTACCTTGTATTGTGACAGTAAGTCTGCTCTCCACATTGCCACAAATCCTGTCTTTCATGACAGAACTAAACACATAGAGGTGGACTGTCATCTTCTCAGAGACAAGGTTGTTTCAGGCCAGCTCAAGCTCCTCCATGTTCAATCTAAGCATCAGTTGGCAGATATTCTTACCAAACCCTTGGCTGCTGCTCCTTTCCATTTTCTCTTAGTTAAGTTGGGAGTAAACAACATTTAGAGATGGAGAAGAATTGTGTTCCAGTGGAGTTAGAAGGTAAAGCAGACGTTTAGAGAGAGGAATTGGGTGGAAACGGACTGGTATCGTCGAGCCTTAACATGGCATTTCCTTTAGAGATAGTGAAATCATTCCACGGCCCATGCTTTCTTGGTTTAATAGTGTGGGACGGTAACAAGACTTCTAATTTGGCATATTTGGTTTGTTTGGGTGACTTCGTGACAGTTTCATACTTTTAAGCCTGAGGACTGGCAATTTCACATTTATATCCATCAAAAGTTCGTGCGAGCACTGTCATTTATCAGTTCAATGAGCTAAAGCTTGCAATCTGCCTGATCCTTGGATATTCTACCACAGGAAAATGATGCAGAAGTTGACATCATAGCAGTATGAAACTGTATGACGAGCCGCCTACTGGTACATTGGTTCACTCTTGGCTCAAATGATCTCTTTAAAATGTCACATGACGATATAGGAAAGTGAATGAAAGAAAAATCTAATGTATATGTAAATCAAAAATTGTAAGGGAAATTTCAACTGGTTGTCTTTTCTTACCTTCCGACAAAATGGGCAGCTGATATTCCATGCCGCGTGATGATTCATGACAAAAGTGTAAAAAAAAACATTCAGTCTTAATAATCATGTTAACTAAAAACTAATTGGGGATATAGACCCCAAACAGAAGAAAAACAGAAGAACGAAAATATCTTAAATAAGTGATCATTAACAATATGCAATACAAGTCTTAAAGAAAATATCAAATATGGGAATGGGCTAACAGAAAACAGCTTTTGTACTTTGCAGTAGGAGAAGACATTCAAATCAAAGTACCTTTCAAATTCATATATCTCAATAGGTTTCTCGGGGCGAGGACCCAATTTCGATGTCTCTTTTACCTTGTAACCTGTTTGACCAAGTAAAACATGTGATTGCAGAAGTATACTGCTAAATGGCTGCAAAAGAAGTGGACTATGCATCAAAAGAATATTTCTACCACTTGAGATGAAAATGTAAACATGCATTTGGAAGAAAATCCTATGACCAGTATCCAGATAGTAATGAGAAAAATGACAGACTACAGAGACCCAAACAATAATCACTGCATAATTATGGCAAAAATTCTGCTGATTGAGGCATTTGTACTTGGCCAACGAAAGTGGCTTACTAGTGTAACTTTAGGAGAATAAAATAAACCAGGATGTAACTGATCAAATTCAACAAAGTTCAATTGATTTCAACCTATGACATTAAAATCGCCATAGTAAAGTAGGAAATTTTGCATTTGTCCATGTTTTTCTTTTTATGTCAGTTAACCATGTGTACTTCACCATCTATCTCCAGCATTTCCTGATCAAACCAAATGTCCATTATTTGAAGTCCATTAAAGGAAGAATATCCTCTAAGGGTCAACTCTCATTTACGATATTACAAGCCCAGACCAGACATTCGTTGGAGCAAACATAAAAAACTGAATAAATTATTATGATAAGAAAGAAATAAATGAGCTACAGGAAGGCTCCATTAGTCCCTCACTGAAAAAAAAAACATATGAGGGCATTTCACGTCAAAAGTTTTAACCATTCCTCAGAAAAGAAAAAGAGAGAAAAAAACTTGGCCTAAGTTACTTTCTAGTGGCAGCCTGGATGGAAAGCAGGCAGAGGGGCTGCAGCTAGCGGTGGTGGGTGGTGAAGCTTGCAGGTCGGTTAGCTACGGCAGTGGTGGTGGACTGCACCTGCTAACGTGCGTCCATGATGGTGGGGTTAGCCAAGTTAGCTTCATATTTTGGAAAATTGCTTAGAATTGTAAATCTGTGCAATTATTTTTACACTTTTTTCATGAAAATAACTGCATTAGTAAAATGTGTTACATGATACTTTAGAGCCGTGAAACTTGAGAAACATATTTAAGGGAAAAAACACTTTGCTCCTGAAAAATAAGAACATAAAAAATGCTAAATTGTGAAATATTAGGGTGTCCAATATATTTTGTGCTCATTGGAAATGAAGACCGTACAAGTTTCCTGAAATAGGATAGTAGTAAGAGGAATGGACATCAGAGGAAGAACATAATCTATGTAGTTATAGATCGTTAATAATATAAAATACCAAAATACAAGGGGCTAAAATCATGTCAGTCATATTGGGGGTGAAAATTGTAGCATCCTTGTTTGGCAACACGAAGTCAATGAGAAAAAAGAAGCTCTACTCTTAAGGCTAACCATAATACATTGCGTTAAACACATTACAGTCTACAAGAACACAACTTCTAGGAGTAGCCCGTGCACAAATGAAGTTCACCTATACATGCTACTTAAGGTGTCATTTATCTTAAAAGGAATGGATTCTAAAAGACCATCAAACAACCTTCATATATTGGAACGTAAGATTGACTTTGAGGCTGTCTGGACATCGATATACTGATTTAAATAATAAATTAGTTTTTTCAATGAGCGGTGAGGATGAGGAGAGAGAGAAAGATCCCTTACAGATTCCTTCTCTCTTCTTCCTTACCACCCACACAAGAAACTGGTTTATAATGCAAACCAGTTTATTCCCATCCAACCCCCCCCCCCCCCCCCCCCTTGACTAGTGCTAAAACTGAGATAGCCTCTTAATCTGCTTATATCAAGCAAACATAAAAATATATATCCTTTAACTCCACATCAATGCTGGGTTATGTGTACAAGTCATACATATAACTAGCAGAGTTCGCCAAACAACGTGTATATATATGTTCTTTCTGAGAATTATATGCTTTAAACAAGAGGTGAAGGTCAAACAGCAGGGAAGAGATCTTGTGAGCTACCAGCAATTTCAAGTGCATACTGGTCCGATGGTATCTCATCCTTTGACACAAAAGATGCTGAGTACCTGGAAAAAGTTAAAGAATTCAGTAACCAAATAAGTTTTCTACGAAGTCCTAAAGAAATACAGAAGATGATTATTACAAAGTATCTGAAGCTCAAGGAGCTATGCTGAATGTGTCATGGGATCTGAGATGCTAGTATGAAAGGCAAAACCATCTTATTATATCACTGTCCCACTCAACGTTATAGTTAAATTTAAATTAGGTAAAGTAAGATGTGTAGTAATCCAGTTCTTTGTTGTCTGCTTACGACCACTGACTATCATTAACAACCCAAGGCTTACAGGATAAGAACACCCGATAAACGTCGACAGCACAAGTGCCACGGGGCGATAAAAAATGCAAAATTTGTATATCTTTCCAGCTGACCATAAAACATTACACATCATATTAGTAGATTATATATCTCTTTTAGAACAGCAAGGTGTCTCCCCAACAAAGCGAGGATACAGTAAAATAGCAAGACCGAATTTAGCAGAGCCAATATTGGTTTTCGCTAATAGATCAGCTAGAACAAGAAGTCCCCATTTTGAATATCATTTCAACTACAAGGTTAACAAGCCTAAGAAGCGCAAAGATGTATAAGGAGGCAAATACAGATACGGCCAAGGACACAAACTTGCCAATTTGGGAGAAAAGGATATGCCAAAGAATGTAATTCTGTCCAAATTTTTGAAGTGCCTTCCTATCCTTTTACGATATCCCAGATTAACTAATCTAGCAAAAACTTAGGTTACAATTCACTTGAGCAGTCTCCATACCCTTTACTTCAATTTGTTCACTTCCTAAGAAAGGTTCCAAATGAGACAAAAGACCGCCCTGTAAATCTTTCCAGTGAAAAGCCTCTCATAAAACTTCGTGAAAATTCAAGAAAGACAATTGAAATGGGACAAAGAAATTATATTCCTTCACATTTCATAGTACACGTATGCGACGGAGCATGGAGGTGTGTGCAGATTCAGATGCGGGGGCGAGTGCTTCACTTTAAGGCTGTGTAAGGGTTCAAATCCTCCAAAATTTTAAAAGTTCTTCCAAACAAAACATTAAGCACCCATAATTATTTGCTAAACATTAAACTTAAGTTACACTTATTCTGTAACCCATTTGATTGAATTAGAGTCAGACACTTTCCCCACCAACTCAGCTTGTCAGCTTTAAACCAATGTAACTTCGTCATTTAATAACAAACTTCGATTGGAAACTTTGACAAAGAGAAGGAAATCGACCCTAGAAATCACCCATAGTCACCAGCGCAACCACTTTCCTAGATCTAAACGGATTCAGTCTTCAGTCTCAATCAAATGAAAGAGGGAAAGGATATTCAGATGTAACGATCCAAGCAGATTACTATCTGATCAAAATGCTTAAGCCTCAAAGGTGCTAGTCGTAACCCACAAGGTTTTACATATACCAGACATCAAATTCACAATATTCCGATGTGGTATGGGATATCACATAAACAACCCCACATAAAACAGAAAGCCTGAAAGATGAAGCTCCTCTAAACTCCAACGTCAACTTATACAAGAACCAAACAAGTGGTGAATAGTTGCAGCCTTGCAGGTGTACGGAATGGCAAGGTACTAAGGGATCCTTGTGATTCCAGACTTTTTTAATGTATATAAGGTTTCGATCAGGGATAGAATCGAGCAATCAGGACAGGTCAGACTGTGATTATCTTCCTATAAGTAAATGGTTATTCTGTATTATACTATCACGATCACTCACGCCTCACGAACGATGAAATAATCGACAAAACACCAAATTTACGTGGTTCGCTAGACCAAATCGAGCTAACTACATCCACGGCGAAGAGAGACCTTTAGTTATCAAGAGGAACGATTACAATGAAGTACATACATGTTCTAAACCCTTAGGAGCCTATTTATAGTGCTTAGAACCGACCTAGGGTCGTCCTAGATAGATTAGGAAACAATTCCAAAAACGCCAGAAACAGACTAGGTCGTGCGACCTAGTCAGCTAGGCCGTGCGACCTAGTCAACTAGGTCGTGAAACCTCTTAATTAGGTCGTGCGACCTACTCCCAAAAACTGTTGTTCCGGATGTTTTCCACTTAGGTCGTGCGACCTAAAAACATCATTTTTGCTTCTTTTCTCTCCATCTTGGTCCCTTTGGTTCCCGTTGTTGCTCTTGATGATTTCTTCAACTTATTCAAGGTACAAATCCAATAAATCTCAAATTGACTTGAATTCTCTCGTGCAGCAACAACAGGTCCTCTTCTCGCAAATAAAGCTTGCCTCCTCCGCACCAAATGTCTCCCGTCACGGAGACTCACTGGACCCCCATCGGGTCCGACATGCCCCGAAGGGCTCACTGGCTCATAATGTTCAGCAATTTCAGACAATGCTGGAACTTGCTCTCCGGAACCGGCTTGGTGAACATATCTGCAGGGTTGTCAGCAGTCCCCACCTTCATCACCTTGATCCTGCTTTCACTTCTCAGAAAATGATACCTAACGTCAATATGCTTGGTTCTTTCATGATGGACCTGGTCCTTCGTAAAGCAAATCGCGCTTCAGCTATCACAGTAGACTATCGCCTGATCTTAATGTAGCCCTAGATCATTGACCATTCCCTTGAGCCAAATTGCCTCCTTTGCTGCTTCCGTTAGAGCAATGTACTCCGCCTCCATGGTGGACAAAGTGACCGTCGGCTGTAGCGTCGCTTTCCAACTCACAACAGATGCTCCCAGAGAAAATACATAGCCCGTCATTGATCTTCTACTATCAACATCCCCTGCATAGTCCGAATCCGAGAAACCAGCTACCAAGATGTTTTCACGTGACCCATAGCATAGGCCAATGTCTGACGTACCCTTAAGGTACCTGAATATCCGTTTCACCGCCTGCCAATGGTCCCTACCCGACTGAGCCATAAAACGACTAACCACACTAACAGCGAATGCTATGTCCTGTCGAGTACAGACCATAGCATACATAAGGCTTCCAACTGCGCTAGCATATGGAACCTTGGACATGTACTCCTTCTCCTCCTCCGTCTGAACGGTGTACATTCCTAGCTTGCTGTTAGTTGCCATAGAAACAGCGAATGCTATGTCCTGTCGAGTACAGACCATAGCATACATAAGGCTTCCAACTGCGCTAGCATATGGAACCTTGGACATGTACTCCTTCTCCTCCTCCGTCTGAACGGTGTACATTCCTAGCTTGCTGTTAGTTGCCATAGAAGTATCTATAGCTTTAGCTAATAACATCCCGAATCTGCTCAAGATCTTCTTGATGTATCCCTGCTGTGACAAGAAAAGCGTCTTCTTCTTCCTGTCTCTATAGATCTCAACTCCCAATATCTTCCGAGCAGCTCCCAGATCCTTAATCTCGAATTCTGCGCTAAGGGACCTCTTCAATTCTCTAATGTCCTTGATATTCTGAGTTGCAATCAGAATATCATCCACATACAGAACTAGGTAAATACTTGATCCACTAGGCAACTCTTTGTAATACACGCAGAAATCATACTCGCACTTGTGGTAACCAATCTTCATCATAAAGCTGTCAAACCTCTTGTACCATTGCCTTGGTGACTGCTTAAGTCCGTAGAGAGATCTCTTCAGTTTGCACACGTGGTTCTCTTTTCAGGGAACTTGGAACGCTTCTAGTTGGCTCATGTATATCTCTTCTTCCAACTCTCCATGTAGGAAAATTGTCTTGACATCCGATTGCTCAAGCTCTAGGTCGTGGTGTGCCACTAAAGCTATAAACAACCGGATAGAAGAATGTTTGACTACCGGTGAGAAAATCTCGTTGTAGTCCACTCCCTCTTTCTGACCAAACCCTCTTGCGACTAGCCTTGCCTTATACTTGAAGCCCTCTCCAGATGCAGTTCCTTTTTTCTGAAAACCGACTTGCAGCTGACTATCTTACTTCCCGCAGGCAATTTAACAAGCTCCCAAGTCGAGTTCTTACATTGCGGAATCCATTGTGCTGACTCAGAACTAGATATAGAGACCTTGTAGGAGGATGGCTCATCCTCTACCTCCTCCGCTACCTGTAATGCATATCCCACCATACCGTCATCCCTGTATCTCACCGGAGGCTTTATGACTCTCCTCGGTCTTCCTTCAGCAATACTTTGATGAACCGGCTCCTCTAGTGTAGACGCATCCTCACTATCAGACTCTGCTGCTTCTTCCTCTTCGGCTTCTGACGACGGCGTAGGGATTTCGGAATCCTTAAGATCATGAGGATCCGACACTCCCTCCACTTTCTTCTCTGCACCTCCAAGCTCCACCTCCACAGAGTTCTTCCACATATGATTCTCATCAAAAACCACACTTCTGCTAAGTATAATCTTGTTGTATGCCCATATCTTGTATCCCTTCACACCTGCTCCGAAACCCATGAATACTCCCTTCTTAGCTCTTGGTTCTAGTTTTCCATCTCAACGTGATAATAGGCAACACAACCAAAAACTCTCAAATCTGAGTAATCCACTGCTCTACCGGACCAACCTCCATAGGAATCTTGCATCCTATACCTGTGTTCGGGCTCCGATTTATGAGATAGTATGTCATGGAAAATGTCTTTCCACAAAAGCCTCTAGAACGACCTGCATTTGAAAGCATGCACCTTGCTTTCGCTAAAAGTGTCTGATTCATTCTCTCGGCTACACCGTTCTGCTGCAGTGTCTGCCGAACGGTGCGATGGCGTGCTATTTCCTGATCCCTGCAGAATCCATCAAACTCTGATGAACAAAATTCCAAGCCGTTGTCCGTGCGCAGCCTCTTCACCTTCTTTCCCACCTGATTCTCCATTGGCGTCTTCCACTCCTTGAATCTTGCGAAGGCTTCACTCTTATGCTTCATCACGAATATCCAAGTCATCCTAGAGTAGTCGTCTATCCTGCTGAGAAAGTACCTGTACCCGCCAATCGCCTCGACTCGAGATGGACCCCATCAATCTGAATGGATATAATCAAGAGTACCTTTCGTTATGTGAACCGCTTTAGAGAACTTGCTACGCTGTAGCTTCCCATACACGCAGTGCTCACAAAACCCTAGGCTCTTGGGCACATGCCCAGTGAGATACCCCTTCTTGTGAAGTTCCTGCAATCCACGTTCACTCATATGACCGAGTCTCATATGCCACAGCTTAGTTAGATCAGTTTTCTTCACCTCGGCTGAGGCAACTCCGACAGACCCTGTGATAGCTGAACCTTGTAGCACATACAAAGTCCCATCCTTGACGCCCTTGAGTAGCACATCCAAGTCCCTGCAGACGCATAATCCTCCACCTTCACCTTTGAAACTGAAACCCTTGCTGTCAAGTAGACTCAAAGAAATCAGATTCTTTGTGACAAGCGGTACGTGTCTAACATCCTTCAAAGTGCATGTCTTCCCATCCACAGTCTTGAATCTAACTGAACCTTTTCCTCTGACCTTGCAGACAGCTCCGTTTGTCATGTGAACGAATCCTCCATCTGCTTGGTTATAGCTTGAAAATAGTTCCCTGTTAGAACATATATGACAAGAAGCCCCAGAGTCAAGAAACCACACATCGGGTGAACGCATGACATCATCCGCCAGTAGAACGTAATCATTCTCAGATGAATTACCCTTCTCTGCCACGGCTGCAGATCCATTCTGTCCCAGTTGTCCTCGTTTAGGGCAATCCCTCTTCCAGTGCCCTTTTTCCTTGCAGTAGGCACAGACATCCTTGGGTAACTAAGAACCCGAGAATTGCTTCTACTTGTTCTTCTTACCCTTCTTGCTTCCCCCTGATGCCATAAATCCGGAAGCATGGTCCTCTGTACCTGTGCCGGAACACTTATGGCGCAGTTCCCTAGAATGGAGCGCCGATCTGACCTCCCCTAGAGATAAGTCGTCCTTGTTCACAATGAACGACTGTACAAAGTTCTCGTATGATGGAGGTAATGAGATCAATAACAAAAGTGTGGCATCCTCATCCTCCACCTTCTCGCCAATATTACGCAAATCTAACAGAATTGTTGTGTTCAATTGATCAAGATGGTCCTTGAGAGTCGTACCTTCGAGCATCCGCAGGGTGAAGAGCCTTTGTTTGAGCATCAACTTGCTAGTGAGACTCTTCTTCATGTAGAGACTCTCTAACTTGAGCCAAAGCTTCGCTGCTTCCTTCTGATCTGCGATCTCGATGATCACATCGTGTGATAAGCACAGCATAATTGTTGCGTGTGCCTTCTCCTCCAATACCTTGAACTCCAGCTCAGTAACATCCATTCTTCCCTTGTCCGTAGTCAAAGGTGCCCACAATCCCTGCGATTTAAGTATGGCCTCCATATCTTCCACAGACTGAAGCTGTTCCCTCCGGTAAACCTATCAATATTCAACATCGATCCGGACATCGTTCTTGGTGGATTGATCTTGACATAGGCTCTGATACCAGTTTGTCATACTCTCACGATCACTCACGCCTCACGAACGATGAAATAATCGACAAAACACCAAGTGTACGTGGTTCGCTAGCCCAAATCGAGCTAACTACATCCACGGCGAAGAGAGACCTTTAGTTATCAAGAGGAACGATTACAATGAAGTACATACATGTTCTAAACCCTTAGGAGCCTATTTATAGTGCTTAGAACCGACCTAGGGTCGTCCTAGATAGATTAGGAAACAATTCTAAAAACGCTAGGAACAGACTAGGTCGTGCGACCTCTGAATTAGGTCGTGCGACCTACTCCCAAAAACTGTTGTTCGGATGTTTTCCAGTTAGGTCGTGCGACCTTCTTACTAGGTCGTGCGACCTACCTGAAAACATCCTTTTTGCTTCTTTTCTCTCCATCTTGGTCTCTTTGGTCCCCGTTGTTGTTCTTGAAGATTTCTTCAACTTATTCAATGCACAAATCCAACATTCTGCAACATTATTTAATTGCAGATTACATGAATGAAATCTTGATCCTTCTTTCTTCAATTATATAACCTCATTATGGAGGCTCAACATCAATGAGAAAGAGATGGATTTCATGGAATCGAAAGGTAACTCAAAATTAAGGTTTTAGGTAAAATATATTTTCTTATTTGTTGATAACTAACAACTGGTTCACCTTCCCTTGGAAACAATTCGAAAAGCTAGTGTACATCCCAATGTGGCCTTTTGAATGTGGGCCCTTGTTTCTGTTCACCGCTTTACTTGCTCTGAGAGACTTAAAAATCTATAAAATTACAAGAAATGGAATACTAGTGCAGATCCTTTGAAGAGAGTAAGATTGTCGAGCTTCTGAGAATATGGAATAGGGCTGCTTTCCAGTTTCAGCTTCTATGGGTTCGGTCAGATAAAGATTCTTTCATGTTATTATCTTCTTTGCTTGATTCCTTTTAGCCTACTTCAACAGCATTCATAATTACATCAAAATTTTCGTAGCCTTTGATTCAGTGAGGTAAATGTTGAGGTCTCTACCAGTAATCACTGCTTTAATTGTTTCTTTCTAGTTCAAACAAAGTATTCTATTCTGTTCCAGGGATGATATGCTCATGTCACTAGAACAGATCATGCCTATTTAAGTCTAATCTTTTCATTACATCAAATACTGATCCAATTATGTATGAGCCACTGACTTGGATGTTAGCTTTATAAATCAATTTCTGGTACGAGTCATAGACATGTTGAGAGTCAATTTGGTTTCTCTTGACCTGCATACCTGATACCTCCAATCTTACATGTTTAACTAAGAGCTAATTTTGTGCTAGTGTTAGGTGGTCATGGGCATTCTCAACCCCAAAATCTGCATTAAGGGGTGAGGCCTATGTTACCAGACACGTGGAATGTTGTCGTACATGGAACGGGAACGGTACGGGGCACGCTGGGGTATGCATCTCCGGACGATTACTAGGAACGAGGAAGCCTACTAGGGACAATATTTCCTACAACGGTACCTTTTTGCACGTTTGGTTTTCCAGACTATCTGGATTGGACTGCATTGGATTAAATTTTTCGGGTAGGATTGCATTAGATCAGCTCAAGTATAATTAATAATGTGTTTGGTTTCGAGCAGCATTAATTCAGCACTAAAATACAAATAGTCCTATCAAACTAATACCCTCATTTTGAAAAAAAAAAAAAAAAAAAAAAAAAAAAAAAAAAAAAAAAAAACTAATACCCTCATGTGAGAGGGTACTAATTGGGGGATTGGGGGTATTAAACACCATCTTTTGCACTATTTAGTACCAATATTAAAATTAGTGCAGAACAACCAAACACAGTAGTGTTAGCGAGAGTCCAATCACAGTTAATACCGCTAATCCTAGAAAATCAAACGTGCACTTTGGTAACCTCATGGACCCAATTGCACGATTAAATAAAAAAATAAGAATTATCAAGTGATTGAACTGCATCAGCAAGCTCATGAAACAACGAATGAGAGAGTAGCGGAACTTATACATACCCAGAGACAAAAACACCAGTTCCAAGTCGGAAAAAGATAGCAAGAGAAGCACCCAAAATCTCGAGACCCTTATCGGACCTCACCGTGAACGTCTTCGGCTCCGGGGGCTTGAAGTTTGGCGGTGGAGAGAACACCGAGGATGAAGACGAAGCCCCTGAATTGGGTTCCTCTTTGGTGCTAACTGAGGAGGTAGAAGGAGGCGTTTCCGTCGAACACTTGATGGGCACTCTGGTCCATTTTGGTTTCAAGTTACTGGGTAGCAACCGGAAAATTGGGGAAAGCGTGGAGTGTAGAACCCCGGCCATCGATTACCGGGGGAGAGTGGGTTTGATTGGAGGAGTTGAAGAGTCGGTAGAACGAGCTGATGCCTGTTTAAATGCGATTAGAGTGCAGTTCTTGGTGTCTTGGTGGGAGTGGCCAAGAACGTGACAGGTAATGTGGCCGAATTTTTAGGAGAAAGCCTAACGGCCAGTCGTTAGGATTTAATGATTCTATGATTTGTCCCTACACAAGGCCATTTTAACATGAAATGTTGACATTAAACATACTAGAGTATTAACCGTGCCCGAGGGCACTATCCCTAAATTGGATAATTTTTTTTTAAATGAATTTAGAGGTGTTATCTAAGAATTATATTTACAAATGTGATGAAAAAAAATAAAAAAAAAATAAGAACTTCCAAGTTAGGGATGTAATTGAGAAAAACATTTCTTCTATTAGTTATAAATGTCCAAGGAGAGTGGGTAGTTAGGAATGTCCAAAGAAAGTGGGTAGTTAGAGATGTAATAAGTAAGTAAGATCTAATGGTGGGGATGGAGTTGATTTAATCTAACGGCTGAAAATTCAAAAGTTTGTTAAACCATGCTATTTTATAATATAGATACCACTCCGTCCCAGCTCAAACGCATCATTTGACTTTTTTCACCCGTTACGGGGTCATTTTGACCCGGTAATTTGGATCGCAAAATGATACAATTTTTCGATAATTTTTTTGCTATCCAAATACCGGGTCAAAGTGACCCAGTGAATAGTGGTAAAAGTTTGAATGGTGCAAAAGATGTGGGACAGAGTGGTATGTGATATACTAGCAGTCAAATTCAATATTTCTTTCGTCCCGCAAAGATAATCCATTTTTAAAACTACAATTTTTTTAAGACATTTAATTAATGCATCTCATTACAAGTTTTTGACATACTATTTTCACTATTACCCTTGATTTTGTTTTCTCGAAGACTAAGCGCATTGAATGTGAATGGGTAGTATTTTAACTTCATTATATTTTTTACATTGAAACGGTAAGTGGACAACTATTTTGGGACTGACCAAAATGGAAATATGGACTATTTTTGCGGGACGGAGGGAGTAATGAATCAATCATACCTCAGTATTTCTTTTAATTCACACTCTTACCATCTGTGCCCTTGTCTAAGGATAATGAAGAGCTCATGGGAGTCTTGGCTACGTTATACTGAGACATGTTATGCTTATTCTACAAGTCCTTGGTATATTTTTCTTGATGCACAAAAATTCCTTTCTTCATTTGATGCACATGAAATCCAAGAAAGAAACTTGATTCTCCCATCAAGCTCATATCAAATTCCCTGCACATTAGACTAGGAAATTCTTTTGAAAGACCATCATTAGTAGAACCAAACAATATACCATCAACATAAATTTGTACGACTATAATGTCTTTTTTACCGAGTCTTAATGAAAAGAGTTTTGTCTACTAGGCCTCTCTTAAAATTATTTTCAAACAAATATTTAGAAAGGCTGTCATACCAAGTCCTTGGTGCTTGTTTGAGGCCACATAGAGATTTGTCAAGTTTGTAAACATGATCAGGGAAATTGTCATCTTCAAAACCAGGAGGTTGAGCAACATATACGTCTTCTTGTAAATAGCCATTTAAGAAAGAACATTTTACATCCATTTGATAAAGTTTTATGTGTTTGTGAGATGCAAATGAAAGAAGTATTCTAATAGATTCTAACCTAGCAGCGGGAGAAAATGTATCCTCATAATCAATACCATCTTCTTGATTATACCCATGTGCCACAATTCTGGCTTTGTTCCTTACAATCTTACCATTTTCATCAAGCTTGTTTTCTGAACACCCGCGTGGTTCCAGTTACTGAATGAGTCTTTGGCCTAGGAACCAACTCCTATACTTTGTTCCTCTCAAATTCATTTAATTCCTTCTGCATTGAAATGATCCAATCTGCTTCTTGTAATGCCTCATTTGAATTCTTAGGTTCTACAAGTGATACAAAGGCATTGAAAACACACGAGTTCTGCAACGTTCCTCTGGTCTGTGTACCTGTGTTTGGATTCGAGATGATATTCTCTGCTGGATAATATGAAAGAATTTTGGATTTATTCTTTTCAGACTGAGGTTCTGGATGTTCTTCAAAGCTTTAAGGTGTTGAAGAAGTGGCTGGAGCACTTTGTGATCTGTGAAGTCCAGTCTCAAGGCTTTTAGAATTTGCTTCAGGAAGTCGTTCAAAGCTTTGAGATCTTCTTTGTTGTTGCTGCAGGTTAGGGTTGCTGCTTTTCTATTTCTAAATATCATCATCTACTTCATACTTATTTAGATTGAGATTTGAAAAATTTCACTCAAGGAACCATCATTGCTTTAATCAAAATTCACATGAATGCTCTCTTCTACAACTTTAGTTATCTTATTGAAGCTCTATATGCTTTGCTAGATTGAGAATAACCAAGAAATACACCTTCATCACTTCTAGCATCAAATTTATCAAGATTATCCTTACCATTATTATGCACAAAGCAGATACAACCAAAAGGTTTAAAATAAGAAACACTTGGCTTTCTACCCTTGAGAAGTTCATGTGGAGTTTTCTTCAAAATAAGCCTAATCAAGCATCTATTAAGCACATAGTTGGCAGTGTTAACGACTTCTGCTCAAAGATATTTTGGCAAATGATTTTCAATAAGCATGGTTCTAGACATATCTTCAAGTGTCCTATTTTCCCTTTCAACTACTCCATTCTGTTGAGGAGTTCTAGGTGCAGAAAATTTGTGTGAGATGACATGCTGTGCACAAAATAAATCAAAGTCAAGTTGATTAAATTCTCTGCCATGATCACCCCTAACATAAGCAACAAGCATGTTTTAAAAGTTTGAAGCTCTTTGCAAAATTATGAAAATTCATGTAGTGCTTCAAATTTTTCTTTAATAAACATAACCCAAGTAAATCTAGAGTAATCATTTAGCGCAAAAAGCACATGCTTCTTACCTTTGGGTTTTTGAACTCTCATAGGTCCACATAAGTCCATATGCAGCAACTCTAAGGGTCTAGTAGTACTTACAAAATTATTTGGCTTGAATGAGTTCCTTGTCTGTTTACCTTTGGTACATGCCTGGCATTTCTCATCATCTTTAAACTTCGTATCTGGTAATACTCTAACCAAGTCCTTTGAGATAAGCTTGTTCATTGTGTGCATGCTTATATGCCGAAGTTATCTATGCCAAAGCTTTGAGTCCTCCTTCAAAGCTTTGAGACATTTCAGACTTTCTCCTGCAACTTTGTTAGTACCCATAGCATAAACATTGTATGACCTTGGAGTAGTGAGTATGCAATTCCAAGATTTATCATCTTGCACCGCAAATTTCTCCTTGTAAAAATTACTTTATTACCCTTATCACATAATTGAGAGATACTTATCAAATTATACTTCAAACCATCTACAAGATAAACATTAGAATAGACCTTGCAGATTCATTACTACTGTCTATGTCAATAATGTTACATTTTTCCTTGTCACCAAGTGTGTTTGTTCTTCCAGATTATTCTTTAAGTTATGTGAATAGAGACTTCTTTCCACTCATATGCATGGAGCAACCACTGTCCATAATACACTTCTGATCCTTAGCCTTGGTGACAGCCTACAAAATTCAATTAAAGCCTTAACAGGCTGTTAGATCAAGTGTAGAACTGGACTCATATTCAGAATCAGGCATATTAGGTGGTCTGACTCCTTTAGGAACCCAAATCTGCCTCACTTGTCCCTTAAGCTGATAAGGATATGTATTCCTCATTATGTGAAGTTCGGTCCTTCTAAAGGGGCAAGTTAGCTTAGCATGGCCAAGCTTTCCACAGTAAAAACATTTTGGAGAATCTCTGTTTCCTGATTTCACAAAGGTGGTTTGGTTCTTCTTTGGAAATTTTTGATTGTAACCAATTCCACTTTTGTGTGCAGAATACAGACTTCCCCAAATCATGAGATTAAGGTTGTGTTCTGAGACTGCAAATCTTGACAAAATTTTTCTTGATTCTTGAAGTTTCTCATTCAATGAAGTGTTTCTGTTGTTCTAAATCATATGAATGATGTTTCAAATCAACAAAATTGTAAGTTAAAAGAGTATTTTGATTCACAACTTCCATGACTTGTCCCTTCAAGGCTTTGAACCTGTTGTACAATGCTTTGAAGTCACTGTCAATTTTTTACTTAGATACTTCAAGAGTCTTATTAAGAAAAACCAAATCTAAATTTTCCTTTGCTTGCTCATGAACTTTTACCTTCAAAGATTCAATCTCATTTATGTAACTTCCTCATTTAAAAATATGCTTTTGAGGATTTCAGTTAAAACATCAGAATAGCACAATTTCATCAATGTGTATGTCTAAGCTGTTTCCTTCTTCATGCTCAGCCATTAGACAGAGATTGGCTTGTTATTCATCTGAATATGAATCACTTGATGAATAAGAATCACATCATGAGGCAACCATAGCTTTCTTACTTCTATTGTCATTTTCCTTCATAGGGAAATGTCTGTTCTTCTTCTTTTGTGGACAATCCATCACCAGGTGATCTGCATCTCCACACTCAAAGCAGTTCAGTCCTTTAGATTTATGTGAATGTGAAGAAGAGTTACCTCTATGACTCTTGCTACTTGAGGATCTGAACCTGTCTTTGTTGTAGACCTAGTTTCCAGAGTTCTTCTTCATTTTCAGGATTCTGGTCAAATCTTTGGAGATCAAGGCTAAAGCATCCCCATCATCATCATCTTCCTGTTCAAGGCTTCGGGATTTCTCATTGTCTTTTGCCTTGAGTGCCAGGTTCTTGATGTTTCCAATCATATCACCATCCACTTCCTTCATAGCAATCTCATGAATGAGGAACTTGGCTTGCAGATCATCTGGCTCCAGAAGGCTCAAATCTTGAGCTTCCTCAATTGCGGTGGTCTCTGGTTCCCACTTGGCTTTCGGAAGGTTTCTTAGAATCTTTCTGACTTTTTCTTCGTTGGATAATGCTTTCCCTAAGGACTCTAGATTATTCACAATGTATGTGAACCTTTTGACATGTCCTTGATGGATTCATTAGAATTCATCTTGAATAGCTCATACTGCCTTAGGAGAATTTTAATTTTGGTTTGCTTGACCTGGGTGGTTCCTTCATATGTCACCACCAGTTTGTCCCAAATCTCCTTGGCACTTTTGCAGTTGGATATCCTGTTAAACTCATCTACACTAAGCACACAATATAGTAAGTTCATAGCTTTATAGTTCTTTGATACCTTATCCAATTCAGCAATTGAAAGATCATCTTCTCGACAGTTTTAATTCCATCTGCAGTATAATAGAATATATAGTGACAATTCTGAGTGATTGACCATAGCTACATGTCCTGATCTATGATGAACATTTTCATTAATGCTTTCTAATGTACAAAGTTGTCACCACAGAACAGTGGAGGTCTGTCGGCTTCTCTTCCTTGTGAGAATCCACTATCACCTACATTACTCATTGTCATAAGATTTTTAGATCTTTAGAGTGACCCGAGCTCTGATACCAATTGAAAGTGTGTAATGCAAGTAAAATACAGGATCAAGATACTCTAGAAGGGGGGGGGGTTGAATAGAGTATGCAATCTTTTCTTAAAAATTGGATTTTGAAACTTAACACAAATGTTTGATAGATTTTCAAAGCTTTGCACAAATATAGAAGTTGTTTGAGAATGTTTGAAAATGTTTGAAGCTTCAAAGATTTGAAGTAAGAAATTCTCCAAAGCGTTGGAGAAGCTCTATGTTGATCAGCTTTGTAAAGGAAATGAAATGTAGCAATGTAAAGAAAATGAACGCAATGATTTTTTACCAAGTTCAGCCACCAATGGGCCTACTCTCCGCCTAATGGATACTATCCATCCAGGATTACAACATCTTCTTATTAATCACAGACATAGCCCTAGATCTCAAGCCTAAGTGAATTCCCTTACACCTATACTGCTTGTGTTTCCAAACCAATCTAGTTTCAGCTACAATATAATGAAACAATAAGAACCTCTTGTTGTTCACTTGAAGAACTTCAACTTCTAAAAGTCAATGAGGTATAGAAATTCTAATGAATACACAGATTAAGAACAAGTATGAAGAACACAGAAAACATAATAAGCAATGAAGCTTGAAGTGTTCTTCAAAAATCTGGAATGATTGAGATGAATGATCTTCTTCAATGTTGAGCTCTCAATCTGTTTGAATTGTTGAATAGTTGTTGGTTGATCTCCTATGTATTTTCTCTCTTCTTTTTTCAATTATAATATCTGTCAATCACTTCTTGTTACTTCTTGAAATTCAAACAATGTTTATATCAACTGGCAGCAACAACTTGAGAGATTTTAGGAACCAACTCCTGCAAATACTCAACAACCTTAACAGCTATCTTCAACAGCTATATTCAAGCGACTCTCTTGACTTGATCATCCAGATTTGATCAAAATCTAGCCATGCAAAACTTGAACACAAGTTAAGACACAATCCATACTAAATATCATGAATATAATGGCCTGTTTGGCTGACCATTTGACACCAATAAGAATAGCATTTCACTGAGTGTAAACATTATATAATTATATATTCAAATGATAATCCATATTGAGAAAATGATTTAGAACAAGTCAATAAACAATGACAGCCTAATATGTCATCCTAAAACAAAGATTTGTTAGCCAGTATACCATAAGCAAGAATCCAGAAGAACCTCCAAACCATTGGAGCTTTGGTCACCTTCTAAGCTTTGGCCATCATCCAGTGATCCTTAATACATACCAATCTGTACACTTGTCTAGCAATATAAAATTAAAATATAAGCTCAAGAATATTTTTAAGAGATAGTATAAAGTCTATATTCAAGCTTTCAATCAAATGCAAGTCCTGCAACACAGAAATATGTCAGCAAGTTGGAATCGCCTTGGTCCGAGGAATGCGGTATAAAACTATGGCTCATTCATAGAAAGAATATAAGAATTGTAAACTTCAAAGTTTTAGAGCTTTGAATATGTCTCTCAAACTAATCATGTATTTCATCATCTTCAAAGTATAACTCCCCCTGAGTTTATACACCACTTTAATTTAGAAGGATTGAATTATCAACGGTATTGGATGTAGGGTTTTGATATGGATAACGCAGTGGAATAAACAATAATTGATTCCGTTCAATAACCTCCAAGGATCACAGGACTAGAAATCATAACGATGGTAAATGAAGAAACTCATGTGTACCTTAGTTTGTCTCCTTTATGACTTCACGTGAACAGTGTCCACGTCTCTATGGAAGTCCACTCCTACGATTGCTTCGGATACTTCTTACACCTTTGTGCTAGCTAGGGAAGAAGGAGGAAGAAGAAGATCAGGAAAAACAAGACACTCAAGGCCGCACCTCACGAGGCCGGCTACAACAGGGAGGGGCGGACAAGGGATTCAGCCTCCTTGTCTTTGCTCTCTCCTTGCTTTGTTCTCTCACTCAATGATGACCCAACATTGTGGGAAAAATAAGCTAGGAGTGCCCTTATATAGTTAACAAGTTTTTATTAACTGCATATAAGCGCCAATACTAATCATGTCCGTACATGGATTACTCCACCTTGCAAATTAGTCCTACTAAGTTTGCATGTGATTGCGTATTGATGCTTGTATTTAATTAGTACTACTAATTAATCCCAAATTCCGGTTTAATCTATAGGGAGTGTGACCCATAGGTTTCTACTTTGTTGGTAGTTAAAATTACTAACATAGAGTGACCTCTAGCAAGACATTTATGCCACCCAACTAATAAAAATAGTCAGTAATCCGACAAACCTTGTGAACAATGTTACCGTGTTGTATTATCCTTTTTTCTCCATCCGGATTGAACACGAGACATACAATTCACACACGTATATCCGATCCATAATTTCTCGATCCTGGGAATAGTCTTATCCATGCAGATAACATCAATATCCTATATTGATTTATCTGAGTCCGAACAGACATCCTATAAGCACTACCCTTTGAGTGGCCGTGGATATTTGCTCCCGTTATGTTGGAGGGAAAAATCATATCTACATCACTACCATCTCTAAGCTTGCTTCCTATCATACCTGATAACTACCTTTATAGTTTCCCGGTTAAGGCGCAACGTTTGATCATATCAAAGCATGATATTTCACAACTAGAGTATCTAGTGACTTCAAGTCTAAGGACAACAATACCATCGTCACTACGAGAAGCACTTGTGACTTTAAATAACTTGTAATCTTGTATGTAGCCTTCTCGTTGTGGGTCAATCATGTATGCCATGACCCCTAATGCATACCCATGTGCTAGCCTGATGCGCAAACTAACGTGCTGTCGCAAGTGTAGAAATCTTGTAATGCCGGGTGTATTTTAAACTCGGGTGATCGTTCCCACGAGGACTATTTCGGTTTTTCTCACGTTGTCAGTTTCGGTTTACCGAGTGTAGTAAGAAGGAGGAGTAGGTTGTGATTGAAATTACTAAATTAAAAACGTAAACGTAAATATTTTTGTGACGTTTTCTGAAATAAGCTGAATCGGTTGTTACGATAATAGATGAGAACTAGGCTCCAGGATCCCCTAGGGTTTCTACAGATTTCAGTTTTACGTTCGATTATGAAAACACTCAGCAGTTTCGATATCTGTGCAACGTACCAGTTGTGCAGTGACTTTTCAGATTCCACACGTAATCCCGATCCTGCAGACTTTCGGATTTTTGTTAAGCTGCCTAAATCTGCAGTCTCGGTCTAAGCCTGTTAGGGTTTCTAACCTGTCCGAATGGCCCGGGTCAAATTCTCTAACAGTTGGTCTCACGGTTTTTCCGTGCTAGCCCTATCTCCCTTTCTCTGGTCGGTCTATCAGGGTAAGGTACTAAATCCTGGCTTTTCTTCCTAACCCTAACTTGACGTTTTCACCTACAAGCTCGGGTCTATAGCAATCCTGGGTGATCAATCCTATCATGCATATACGATAATAATCAAAACCAGAATAACAGATACAACTTGCTGAATTAAGACAGTCATCATGAATTCATAAACGAAGTAGTCATAAAATCTGGATACGAAACCCTAGGTTCACCGAGAACCTAGGTAAGAAGTTTAGCTACGACTTGACATAATACAAAACGCAGTTTCTGAATATAAAGAGAGAGAGAACGAAATCAAACTAAGTCTTCGAATCTCGAATCGCGCTTCCGTGAATGCTCTGACTTGCCCTTCGGTTGTGCTGAGAATTGTGTTGTGTCTTCAAAACGAGCCTGGACGAGTCTTTAAATAGTGCTGTTGTCCCCGAAACGCTTGCGCCAGAAATTACGAAATCTGCCATCGGTCCACCGTCTTTGACCAAAAAGTCAAACTGGCTGCGTATATACGCAAGGCTGCGTATATACGCAACCAGAGCCAAAATCCTCCACCCCATATCCCTCCCTGCCTGCGTATATACGCAAGGCTGCGTATATACGCTGGCAGGGGGTGATATGGGGGCCCTGCTTGGTCCTTTGGTGGGCCTGGTTGGGTCCCCTGGGTCCCACTCTTCTGCCTGACGCTCCCGGTTTGCCTCCTGTGGTGTTCTCCTGCTTTTCCGTGTTCCCGTCTTGACCCGGTCCTGTGCACGTTTCCCGAGATGGTCCCGGCTTGGTCCCAGCACGCTTCCGGATGCACCTTCCGAACCTGTTCCTGAAAAGGCAACACGAACGAAAACCCGCGATCATATCCAAATATAGCAATAAATAAGCAGAAATCCAGAAAGTACAAATAAACATCTCGTTCTAGATTCCCGAGGCATTCTAAGGCAATTTCCGGCAAAATGCGCTATTTCCGACACAAACTTTCGTGAAATCAGGTTAAAAGATAACCCCTAATTGGGCGTTATCAAATACCCCCGCACTAAACATTGCTCGTCCCGAGCAATCCTGCCAACTCTAGCCTGCATTTCTGTCCTCGTGAGACTGGCTCTGTGCATACACTACCGTTGCATACTCTTTCGAACCAAACCTTTCAACCGGATGACTCGATAGAAAAACTGACTCAGATAGAATATACACAGACTCAAACGACTCAAAACAGACTAATGACAAAAAATATTTTTGGTGAGATTGAGCAACCTCAAAAACATAACCAGTGTGTCCTCGTGATCTCATCCTTTTCAGAATGTACTTCCCTACAAGCGATTGGTAAGTCTGAACAGATTTATATGGTGGATTTAAGCGCTGGACCAAAGTACTATTACTTTAGTTATCAAACTGAGCAAATCCCTAGCTAACTTACCATCCGAGCTGTTTCCGAAAGGATCTATGTCTAATCAGGTAGGATATATATATGTGTCAAGGTACGGCATAGTCCTACTTGTTATGACATTCTCACAATTTACCAAACTCACCCCTCACCGAGATCCCGAAAAACTGCCCGAAACACCTAAGTTCCTGTTCTCCCCAATTCTTCTGTCCCCCGGTGTGTCTTCGCCGTGCTCGCGGCCACAAATGTGAAGTGGTGTAAATGTCTCGAAAATTGTGCCACTCACTCAGCTTTTTATTTAAATAACAAAAACGTAAAACAAACTAAAAACTAGATCATGATTTTTTTTCTCTCTTTTTTTTCCTTTCTTTTTCTGTTTTATTTTCTTTTGTTTTTTGTTCTATTTTTTTTTTAATAATAAAACGACTATATACAACATACACGAATACTGACAATACTAAACTGAATAAAGCTGAGTGAGTGAAAATAAATCTCTGTCGTGGGGTACGTAAAATGTCCTCATGTGAAGTACCCCCACACTAATCCTGAAGCGCTGATCCTGTAGTCGAAATAATACTGTGCAGTCCCACCGAACCTCCTCATCACCAAAGATGTAGAAAAACGGCACAACCACCAATTAACCCTACAACCCCCCCCCCCCGGAACCCCGTTTTGTGCGAAAAGATGTTCGCACGCGACTAACTCCTCCTGTGGTCACTATGTAATGAAGTGATCCACCTCCGCAAACTAATGCACTGTCGCCACTAACTCACCCTGTCCTTCCCTCGAAAAACGTGTAAATATCAGAACTGTCCAAAACTGATCAATCATGAAGCTCTCCCATCTAAAACCCACCCTACTCACTCAGTCCGTCATAACACGTAGAATAGCCAACTATCGACGGATGATGTCTCAAAGAAGGCTGCCTAGGCTAAAGTGGCTAAGAAGAAAGAGGGTAAATGGCTTCAAACGGGTTAACTAATTGGACCTAGGGGTAAGAAACAGGACGTGAGGTCCCTTGATAGCCAGTCACTCCACCGAAAAACGCGATGACCGTGACGGCGCCCGTGGGCGGGTTGTCGACTACCTAACGGTGGTGTAGCAACTAGTCGGATTCTTAGCTCAGGTGATAATTACTTGCGGATTTCAAAGGTCGCTGGCTCTCACCTATCTACTATACCTCGGTGCAAGTTTTCTTCTCTTTCAAAGGATTCAAACTCAATTTCTTCACTGTTTCTGTTATCTCGATTGCCCTTTCTCAAAATTTTCTGATTTTAAAAAATTATTTTTTTTTGAAAAATAATTTATACTTGCTATTTGCGTATATACGCAGGGCTGCGTATATACTCAACCAGCAGCATAAAAAAATTTTAATATTTTAATTTTTTAATTTATTATTATTTTATATATATATATATACAATGCACGGCCAGAATGTTGGTGGTGGGTTGACTCAAATAACAAAAATATGCTGACTCAAAAATATAAAATAAAAAATGCAAATTAAAATGAAAAAACGTGCAGACCAGGTTAATGCAGACACGACTACCACCCCCACACTAAGAGGTGGCATGCCCTCATGGCACTCACTCGTCCGGAAAAAATGTCGGGTCTGACCCGGTCTCGGAAGTACCGGAAATGCTGCTCGGAGAGTTGCTGCCCGAATCAGTCCGATAGACGACCGGCCGACGCACACGTGCACGGGGCCGGTAATCAGAGGACTGCGACTCTGACCCAGTCCAACTGCTAGGTGGCTGGGATCGCAATGTCGTCCTGCCACTCGAAGGCTGCTAGGTATGGGATCCAGTCTGACGTCCTGTGGGCTGCCGGGATCGTGTCCCAGGCTGCCGTCTCTCCTGTCTCGCAGGTGGCGGTGATGGCTGAGTCGGGGGAGGTGGCTGGGTCGGGGGATGTGGAGCCGAGGTATACTCGCTAGAGTCCCCGTCATCCGACCAACTCGTGGTGAAGCTGCTGGAGTAGGTGGGAGGAAAATACAGCGGGAGTGGCGGTTCTCAGCCTGCGTGCCGAGCGGCCTCCCGCTGCTCCTCTCGAATACTAGCTAGGGCAGCGTGGGTGTCCTTCGTGACCTTCCGCTGAGTCCGGCGGGTATGTGTGAGAGCTCTCCAAAGCTTGCCCACGTTCTCGAGCACTCTCTCCCCAACGGACTTGTGTCCGCCACGACACCCCTCAAATCCCTCGTCAACTCGGGGCATCCTACGTGGCGGGGCTGGTCTAGCTCGCGGGGTCGGGTCGGCTCGTGGGGCCGGCTCACCTTGCTCTCGGGCTAGCTGGGTACGGGCATTCCTCTCAGTCCCCTGCCGACTCGACTCGGGACGCTCGCTCTCTCGACTAGTACGGCATCGCCGAAGTCCGGCCGATGTCTGGCGACTGGCTGGTCGCTCCTGAGTCGAATGCCTCCTAGGGGTAGGGGCAGGGGCAGGATCCTCCTCCATAATGTCGTCATCCTCATCGAGGTCAACGACCGGCTCCTGTGGGCCCGGGTTACGGGCCATGATCTTCCTATAAGGCCGTGGCCGAGGAGGCAGTAAATCGCCCTCACGGTCGTCCATGGGAACCTCAAAGTCCCGCGCCATTTTGGCGATGAGGTTGGCATACCCCAACCCCTTATGGCTCGCGGAGTTGTTCCGCTCCTGCATGTAAACCCATATGCGACGAGGAATGTCGACCTCTCGCCGGAGAACAAGGCAGTAGACTAAGAGTACGTACTCGTAGTCAAGATGGGTAAAATGCTTGATACCCACTACCCTGTTTACGACCCACTCGGCCCACCATCTTGGTGGCCCGGTAACAAATCGAGAGTGCAGTTTCTTTCCTATCTCACCAGCACCCTCTGGGCCCCCGGGTACCCACTAGTCACGACCCGCAAAAGCTCAGAATTGCTCGGCGGGTAATCCGCACACTCAGCATATGCGCACGAGAAGTGTCTCAACGGGATCTCATACGCCTGGCGGATACTGTCCGCCGTGACCAATAAAAACTTCCGCCGGCAGTACACCCATCGGGCGTCACTGTTGGCCTCACCCGCCCCCTTATGCATGAGGTTTGCATAAAACTCACGCACCAAGGAGGAGCTAGACACTTCCGGAAACCCGGCCAAGGACTGTCCGAAAATTTCCGGACGACTAGAAAAAAATGCCATCTCTGGAGGCATGTGCATGTGGTCGAGCTCAAAACGGTAGTCCTTGGGAAGATTATGACCCATTTTCGTTCCAGTCAAAAAGTAAGAATGAGCATAATGGTTCACAAACCGAAAACTGTCAAACTTCCTAGAGGTGATTTGCCCTGCGGCATAGTCAGTAGGGAACTCGTCCCGGTTTTGGTCAAGGACCGGCACTCCGAACTCCATAACAGTCAAAACCTCAAAAAACGTGCCAACTCGGGAATTAAAGCAAAAAGCGTGAAACGTGAAACGTGCACGTAACAAGTGTGTCTCAATAGATAGTCCACCTAAGAGCTACCAGAGGTCCACACGGCAAGTGCCGCTCCAAAATAAAAAATACCGAAAATAACGGGCCCGGCTACGGTTCGTGCCAAAACGGAAAATAAAGAGAAAGATGAGATTTTCGACCTTCCCTAAACAGGGGTGAAGACCGGAGATGCTGCCCGGAAATTCGCCGGAAAAGTCGCCGGCGGTCGCCGAAAAAATCGCCGGAAAACGTAACTGCTCGGAATTGAAATCCGAACCCACCAAATCGAAGCCCTCAATCTCCTCTTTCACCTTCCCTTGTACGGTTTTTGCTAGTTCTTGCTCTAACACCTTCGAATCGGCACTTTTCCTCAAGAATACGCCACTTTTAGATGGAAATTTCCCGCTCGATTTTCGCTTGTTCCTGGATTTTGATGGATGAAACTTGCTCCTTGCGACGAGGGTATTCCAGAAATGTGCCCGGAATTTGATTCGGAGGTCCGAGGCAAATTTCGTTTTCTTCAAGTGGGAGAAAATGGAGGAAGAGAGAGAGAGGAAGGTGCCAACAATGGAGGGGGCCGGCCTCCTTCCTCACCATATAACCCTAATAGGGTAAAATGACCAAAATGCCCTTCAGGTTTTGAAAAAATTATATATATATATATATTTGTCTTTCTGTCTGCGTATATACGCAATACTGCGTATATACGCAATCAGAAAACAAAAGAAAAATTTAAATATTGCCCCTGGTTGCGTATATACGCAGGGCTGCGTATATACGCAACCAGCAGCCCTTTTTTTTCATTTTCTCTCTTCCTCTGTTTTTCTGATTTTGCCTGCTTTTTATTTTGCTGTCTCTGCACAATCTCAAATTTCAAGTCAAAAACCCCCTCATCTCGCCTCTCTCAGAAATTCAGAACTGAATATAATAACGTAATAAAATAATGAAAATAAATTAATTAACGATTAATTTGGGTTGCCTCCCAAACAGCGCCTTGTGATTTACGGTCGACGGCCCGACCTTGTTACCTCTTACGGGTCATCAAAATAGACCGGGTCTATTTTGACGACTTCGACGGTCTCGAGATACGGCTTGATCCGATTCCCGTTCACCCTGAAACTGGACTTGTCTTTTGGATTCTCCAGCTCGAATGCTCCCCATGCAAAAATCTGCTTGATGATGAACGGGCCCGACCAACGAGACCTTAGCTTTCCCGGAAAAAACCGCATCCGGGTATTATAGAGAAGCACTTTATCGCCTTCGTTAAACTGCTTTGGCGTGATACGGTGATCATGCCATTTCTTTGTCTTCTCTTTGTAAATTTTGGCGCTCTCGAAAGCCGTTTTGCGGAACTCCTCTAATTCCAGCAGTGCCATCTTCCTCTTATCTCCTGCCATATTTTGATCCAAGTTGAGCAGCTTGATGGCCCAATACGCTTTGTGCTCCAATTCCACCGGTAAGTGGCACGCTTTCCCAAACACAAGTTGGTATGGTGACATACCCTGCGGTGTTTTGAAAGCAGTCCTGTAGGCCCAGAGCGCATCGTCCAGTCTGATGGACCAATCCTTTCGGCCGAGATTCATTGTTTTCTCGAGTATGCTCTTGATCTCTCGATTCGAAACTTCGGCTTGCCCGTTTGTCTGCGGATGGTATGGTAACGAGACTTTATGAACTGACACACCGTACTGTTTCAGAACTTTTGCAAAGACTCGATTGATGAAGTGGGAGCCCTCGTCACTGATCATTGCCCTGGGAGTTCTGAAACGAGTGAAAATGTTACGTTTCAGAAAACGCTCAACTGTGGCTGCATCGTTTTTCTGACACGCGATCGCTTCGATCCACTTCGTCACATAATCGACTGCCAGCAGAATGTAGAGGTTACCCATGGATGACGGGAATGGCCCCATAAAGTCAATTCCCCATACATCAAAAGGTTCTACTTTCTACCACACGGTCATCGACATCTCGTCCCGATGTGGCGTGTTTCCTGTTCTCTGGCATCTATCACATCCTTGCACATAGTCGTGACAATCCTTGAAGATTGTCGGCCAGAAAAACCCGGACTGCAGTATTTTATGAGCTGTTCGCGTTCCCCCAAAATGACTCCCACACTGTGATGAGTGGCAGTGTCGGATCACGTTCCAGGCCTCGTGGGTCGGGATACACCTTCTTTGGATGTTATCGGCCCCCTGTTTGAATAGTACGGGTCATCCCAGAAATACTGTCGTCTTTCGGAAACGAACCTTTTCCGCTGAGACGGGGTGAGATCCTCGGAAAGCGTGCTAGTTACAAAGTAATTAGCTATGGCATAGTACCACGGTCTCCCGATTTTCACTGCCATGATGTGCTCGTCCGGGAAGTTTTCCTTGATCGGCACCGGGTCCACCTTCACATTCTCAAGTCTGGATAGGTGATCCGCTACCACGTTCTCAACTCCCTTCTTGTCCTGGATTTCCACGTCGAATTCCTGCATCAATAGTACCCACCTCAATAGTCTCGGTTTTGCGTCCTTCTTGTCCAGCAGGTATTTCAGGGCACTATGGTTGGTAAAAACGATAACTTTTGACCCGACCAAATAGGGTCTGAATTTGTCCAGGGCATACACCACAGCCAGCAGTTCATTTTCTGTCTTGCCATAGTTGAGCTGGGCATCGTTGAGTAGCCGGCTCGCATAATAAATCACGTGGCAGATTTTATCCTTTCGCTGCCCCAAAACTGCCCCGACTGCGTAGTCGCTGGCGTCACACATCAGCTCAAATGGGAGTGACCAATCTGATGTAGTAATAACCGGGGCTGTGGTCAGCTTCTCTTTTAGATGGTCAAAAGCCTGCCGACATGCTGCATCGAAATTAAAGGGTACGTCCTTTCCGAGTAAAGCGCAGAGTGGCTTTGTGATCTTGGAAAAGTCTTTGATGAACCTCCGGTAAAATCCTGCGTGTCCCAGAAAACTTTTGACCGCCTTTACGTTCGTCGGGTATGGAAGCTGCTTTATCACCTCGATCTTAGCCCTGTCCACCTCGAGTCCCTTGCTGGAAATTCGGTGACCCAGCACGATCCCCTCGGTGACCATAAAGTGACACTTTTCCCAATTGAGCACCAAATTCGCCTTCTTGCATCGGATCAGAACCTGACCCAAATGGAACAGGCAGTCATCGAAACTGTCCCCGGACAGTGAAAAGTCGTCCATAAAGACCTCCAGATTTTTCTCTATCATGTCGGAAAAAATCGCCATCATACATCTCTGGAACGTGGCTGGAGCGTTACACAACCCGAACGGCATGCGCTGAAACGCGAACGTACCGTATGAGCAGGTAAACGTCGTCTTTTCCTGATCTTCCGGGGCTATGCAAATCTGGTTGTACCCGGAATACCCGTCCAGAAAACAGTAATAGGCGTGGTGGGCGAGCCGGTCCAGCATCTGGTCCATGAATGGTAGCGGGAAGTGGTCTTTCAGTGTTGCGTCGTTTAGCCTCCGATAGTCCATGCAGATCCGCCAGCCTGTAACGGTGCGCTGTGCAATCTGCTCCTGGTCATTATTCTGCACCACCGTAATACCCCCTTTTTGGGCACGCACTGGACCGGGCTGATCCAAGTGCTGTCAGATATGGGGTATATGATTCCCGCTTCCAGCCAATTCATGACCTCTTTTCGCACAACGTCCTTCATGTTTGGATTCAGTCTCCGCTGGGGCTGAATCACCGGTTTCTTGTCGTCTTCAATTCGGATCTTGTGCATGCAATAGGAGGGGCTGATCCCCTTGATATCCGCAATGGTCCATGCGATTGCTTCCTTATGCTCTCGTAGTACTTCCAGCAGTTTCTGCTCCTGTTCCTGAGATAAACGAGACGAAACAATTACGGGCAGAGTACTATTTTCACCAATATACGCATACCTGAGATGGCTCGAGAGCGGTTTCAGCTCCAGTGCGGGTGGCTCCTTGAGTGACGGGACCAGAATCATCTTTTGCCCGCCGTCTTCGTCCCGGTGCAAAGTGGTCCAGTCCTCAGCTCTCATGGCGTGCTCGCACCGAGTCTTCTCCTTTTCTTCCCCGTACATGCTGTCGATCTCTTCCCACAATTGGTCCATCTCCTCGTTTTCCCAACCTTCTTCAACCACGTCTATGGCAAAGATATCCTCGTGGTCGTAGTAATTTGGCAGTTGCAGATTTTTGAAAACGTTGAATTTCACCTTTTCCTCATTAATCTGCATGGTCAGCTCCCCGCTCTTGCAGTTTATCATTGCTTCGCCCGTAGCCAAAAACGGCCTGCCAAGTATGAGCGGTACCTCCCCTGCCTCCTTGTCCAGGATGACGAAATCTGCCAAAAAAATCAGCTCGCCGACTTTGACCTGAATATCCTCGATAACCCCATAGGCCTGTTTAACGGACCTGTCTGCCATCTGCAGCATGATTCTGGTGGGTCGGGGTTCACCGACTTTCAAAATTTTGAAAATCGTCAACGGCATCAGGTTGATGCTGGCCCCTAGGTCACACAAAGCCTTTCCTGTGTAAGCGTTACCTAGAGTGACCGGTATAACAAAACTGCCAGGATCCTTTCTCTTCCTCGGTAGCCCATTCTTCACACAATTGCTCACTTCTGCCGTCGGGTTTATGGTCTCGAAATCGCTCATCCGCCTCCTTCCATACAAGATGTCCTTGAGAAATTTGGCATAAGTGGGCATCTTAGCCAAAGCCTCGGCAAAAGGTATGTTAATCTGCAGCTGTTTGAACAGCTTGAGAAACCTGGCGTAGTCCTTATTGTCGTCCCTCTTTCGTGTTCGCAAGGGGTATGGCACCTCCTTGGAGACAGGTACGATTTCTGCATCTGTCTCGTTCTGCACTGCATCCTGCTCAACCGAGCCCTTCGGCTGGGTGCGGTCGACTGTGCTGTTATCCTGGCCCGACAAGTTATGTTCCACTTCTTTCGAATTTTCTGCACGTGCGTGGCTGGGATACGGTGGATCCTGCAGTGCCAATCCACTCCGAGTGGAGATAGCATTGATCTGAGCCCGTGGATTATTTACTGTATTCGAGGGTAGGTTTCCTGGCTGTCTCTCTGTTAGTTGCAGTGCTAACTGCCCCACTTGTACTACCAAAGCGCGCAGTGACGTTTTGGTTGTCTGCATGTCTGCCGTCAGGGCGTCCTATAGCTTGAACCGGGACTCCATGGTCTAGAACATGGACTTGATCTCCTTCATTTGAGCGTCGTACTGCTGTGCAGATGGGACTGACTGAACCTGCTGGGCCGGGGTAGCCTGCTGGGCTGGTGGCCTGTCCTGGAATCCCGGTGCGTAAACTGCTATGTTCGGGTTTCCGTACCGGAACCCGGGATGGTCTCTCGTACCCGGTCGGTACCGGCTCGGGTCCCACTGCTGCTGTACGTAATTGGTGTCTTCGGTTCTTAGTTCCTCAATGGCCGTGTCCAAATCGGGTTCTTCGACTGATGCAACAGTCTTCTTATCCGAGTATACTTTCTCGACCAAGTCATGAACGATCTTGGCCAGGTTGTCTATCCGGTCATCCTCTGCTGGTTCGGCTCTAGCCGTCATCCTGCGATCGTCAAACAGTCGGGTGTCCTGCTTGGCCAACTGCTTCATCAGGTCATACGCACCTTCTTTGTCCACGTGATACAAGAAGTTTCCCCCGGCCTCTCTGTCAATCCTGTCAGCGTTCTCCCTGTCTAGGGCATGGTAAAAAACCTGCAGGATCTTTGCGTCTCCAAAACCGTGGTTCGGGCACCGTTTTACCAATCTCATGAGCCTGTCCCATGCGTCCACCACCGTCTCCCCCATCTTCTGCCTGAATGACAGAATCTCGCTCTGTAACTATATGACTCGGGAGGCGGGATAGAACTTTGCCAGAAAATCTGCGACACACTCCTCCCATGTGGTAATGGATTGGGGTGGTCGGGATTCGAGCCAGTCTTTGGCCACTCCGTATAGGCAGTATGGGAATAAGATCAACATGAGTGCCTCTGCTTCTACCCCCTTGTATCTGACCTTGTTGCAGTAGTCCTCGAATTTCCCGATAAAGTCGTTCGGGTCTTCGTCGGCCCTTCCATGAAACGGACAGAGAGTTTGTACCGTCTGGATTGTGGATGGTTTGATGTCAAAGTGCTCGGCGGTGATCTCGGGCACCACAATAGCTCGCTCATGCCCCCCGGTGGGGACTGACACGATTTCTTACGTGTTACCGCAAGTGCACGGTTCAAGTAATATAGGGCTGGTATTTCAACCCCGAGTTATCGATCCCACGAGGACAGTGTTACTGTGTAATCAGAAACTGAGTTTAAAAAGTGAAGACGTAAAAAGTAAAAGGAGTAAAAACAGAATTAAACAGTATTTTTGGTAATTTTCTGGTAATAAAGTCTGACTGTAAAAACTAGGGTTTTGGGTGCCTAGATTCCTGGATTCCCTAGGGTTAATATTCAGCTTTTCAGTTTTTCCGATTCAGAAACACACAGCAGTTTTGTTTATGCCAGCATACCAATGTTGCAATCTCCTCTCGGTCTCATGCACCTGTCACTCCCCTACAGATTTTCGGGTCCTCTCGGTCCACCTAGATCTGCAGGTTCGTTATAAGTCTGCTAGGGTTACAGGCTCTCCTCTCGGTCTCCCCCTAAACGTCTAGCAGTTGGTCTAATGCTTCTGGGCTAGTCCCCTGATTCTCTTCACCTCTCGGTCCATCAAGGCAGGAAACTAAATTCAGTCTTCTCTTCCTAACTCTCACTGGCCACTCTGGCGCACCAGATCCTGTCTGTAGCACTCCAGGTTCGCGACTCCGTTCATGCATAAACAGTAAAAACCAAAGACAGAATAATAAACAAAACCTCTACTGTATTAAGACTTAACCAGTCATGAATCTGAAATGAAAACCTGAAGTACTGAAATCATAAACCCTAGGTTTACCGAGAACCTAGGTCAAAAGTCTAGCTAATTAAAACTAACATAAAGAAGAGAAGAGAATCAAACAGGTGACGGAAATCTGGCAATTTCCGGGACTGCTCCGGTGCTCCCTGTCTCTGCTGTGTCTAACTCTGATTCTGTGTCTGTGTCTGTCTGTCCTGTGTTCTGTGTTGTGTATCTTGAAACTGCTGGGCAGAGCTGCTTTATATACTACTGAAGTTTCCCTAATCCTGTGCTGAAATTCCTATTCTGCCCCTGTCTAAACCGCCCTGGGAAGCTTCTGGAAATCCTGTCCTGCGTCTGAACGCACATCTGTTGACTTTGACTTTTCTGACGAAGTTTGACTTTTTCCACCGTCTTCAGAAATTCTGAAAATCTTGACCTGCGTTTGAACGCACAAAGGCTGCGTTTGAACGCACATTTTGAGAGTTGACTTTTTGACTTTGACTTCCGTTGACTTTTTGGGTGTGCGTTTGAACGCACAATGTGCGTTTGAACGCACATACTTGGTCTTCTGGTTGACTTCTGCCTGATTCTGACCTTTCTGAAATTTGAAGTTTCCTGCGTCTGAACGCAGGATGTGCGTTTGAACGCACATACTTAGTCATTTTCTGGTCAGTTTTCCCTGTCTGTTGCTGCATTGTGTTGTGCGTTTGAATGCACAATGTGCGTCTGAACGCACATACTTAGCCAATTTTCTGCAATTTTTGCGTTTAGCCAATTTTTGCCCTTTTTCGGCCTCCGAGACTCAGTTTTTGCGTTTGGACATCAATCATGCATGCGAACATAAGTTATTTTTTGACTTCAGGGCTGCGTTTGAACGCACAATGTACGTTTGAACGCACATGTGCGTCTGAACGCAGAACCTGTGCGTCTGAACGCACATCAGCGACAGCTCCATTTTCAAAACGTCGTAACTTCTTCGTCCGATCTCCGATTTAGCTCCGTGACCTATCGTTGGAAAGCTCTTGAAGTCTACTTTCATATTCCGCCAGTCTCACTCCAAAATTCATTATATAACTAAAGATATGATCGAAATAGTGGAGACTGGTCATTCTAGCTTCTCCAACTTTGCGTCTCTTTACTCCGCTTTAGCTCCCGTTGCTTCCGAAGTTCGTTTCATGCCTCAAATCAACCGCTAAGCATCCATTCCTGTAAAAACAACATGAACAACTATACCAAGCGATTATATATGTCATTTAATATCTATTTATGCATGAAAACGCCCGGATTTCACAATTAAGCTCAAACTCATCTTTTTCATACTACAGAGGCTTTGTCGGATAAAACGTGCTCAATCTTATGGAAACTCAACTTTTTAAATCATACTATAAGCTCAAAGATAAATCATAAATAGGAGTTATCAAATACCCCCACACTGAACTTTGCTCGCCCCGAGCAAACTCCAGCTATATACTACCACTGCATACTATCCCGAATCAATCCAGTGCGTTGTAACTGCATTTATTTTAAAAACTGTTTTTGATGAGACTGGGCAACCTCTTTAACTCAAACTAGACATCATTAATCTCTCATATTTCCCTAAATTTCTAAAACTGCAGTGATCGGAAGAACTCGCGGCCAGCCTAGATTAGGAACAAGCACGAACACAACTTACTTTTGCTTTTACATGCAATCCGAACGTATCCCTAACGCACACCTTCCGTGCTTTTACTCTGGGTGTAATGTAAATCTGCCGGCTTTGGGACGGTAGGATAAGTCATTTAGAAGCGAAGTCCTAAACGTCACAGCACACTCACAAGTACCCAAACTCACACTCCCTCACCAAGAAGACAGAAACTGACCCAAATCACCTAAGATTCTAGACACTCAATTTCCCCAATCCTGGTGTAAATGCCGTTCTCGCGACCACAACTGTGAAAGAATGCAAAACTGTTATAAACTTTGCCTGGCCTGGAATTTTGAAATAAATCAAGCACCCTGAAACTCTGCCTTTGCTGTTTTTTTTCTTTTCTTTTTCTTTTTTTTATTCTTTTTTTCGATTTCTTTTCATTTTTTTTCAATGCGGGGCAACACAGTAAATAACAATAATATAACCCAGGCCAGTTCTGCAATAAACTAAAAACGTGGGGTGGCAGAAAAATACTGTAAATAAAATCTGAAACGACCACCCCCACACTAATCCAAACTGCGTAGTCATTCTGTAAAGTAATCGCACTTTTTCCAACCGAACCTCCTCACTCCAAGGTTTTCTAACTAGCACAGTGCGTCCTCCAAATAACCCTGTCAACCCGAGTCCCCCATGTCGTGCGGAAAATTTCACGCACTACGGCTTTCCTCTTGTGCTCACGGTGTAATGTCATGAGTCACCGCCACACCGAAGTGTGATGCCGTCACTATCTCACCCTTACACACCCTCAGATATAACAATGAAGCTCATCCACTATCAAATATGACAAATTTGCTCATCCAAGAAAATCCCCCTCAACTCAACTCCCTCGTGCCATGACGCGTAGGAAAGGTAAAAATACTAACAATGATGCGAGTATCAAAAAACGGCTTCCTAGGTCAAGAGGTTACCAAGAAAATGGATACAGGATCAACTGGGCTCACTAGTGGACCTAAGGCGCGAGACAGGACGTGAGGTCCCCTATAGCCTATCACTCCACCAAATGATGTGGTGACCATGAAGGCGGGTTGACGACTACCTGGCGACGATGGTCTGGCAGCTAGTAGGATACATAGCTCGGGAGACAGCTACTTGCATTTTCTGAAGTGCATTGGCTCTATAACTCCCCTAGACAGATTCTCGCAGCTCTTCCTCACCTAATTTCATCCATTTTCGGGAAATTTTCTACCATTAAGCTCTCTCCAGTTTTAAGCTAAATCTGTTGCCCATTCTCAAAATTTAAATTTTCAATTTTTCAATTTTTCTTTTCAGTATAATAAAACTAATGCAGTTACAACGCCACCACCCCCACACTGGATGGTGCCATGCCCTCATGGTACTAATCATCAGGCATATAATCTGGATTGATGAGCTGGCGTGCCTCATCTACTGGGATTGGGACGACCGAATGCTAGACTGACCGACTGACTGATGGCCTAATAGAGCCACTGGCTTACTGGCTCGAGAGTGGCCATCAGTCGACCAGTTGGTAGTATACTCAGAAAATTAAAGCGAGAGACAGAAATTTAACCTGTGCACCCGGAATCAGTTCTTACAGGTGCTGACTTTTCTGCAGATTCCGGCAGAGAAGGACCGTTGACCGGTCGCCGGAAAATTTCTCAATGGAAGTTGTCAACCTTCCGGGCTCTGTCTTGCTCTTCAATTGTGCAATCCCCAAGCACCATCGTCTGTGACAATGTACTCCTATATGGTCGAGTGTATTTTCGTACACCGGGGTCGATTGCTCCGATCCTGCTGAAAATTGTTCCTGATGAATCCCCAAATCGAACGAATCCCTGCGAAGGTCGAGTGCATCCTGTGCACCGGGGTCGATTCTTCAGGATTTTTCCAATCTGTCTTTTTCTGGCAGGCTGCCACGGGACGCCAGTCTGCATTTGGATGCTGACAGCGAGCCAGTTTCTGTATTTCAGCTTCCTGCCACCTGTTTCCTGAAACTTTCTGCAGCTAAACATTAACTGACCCTCATCTATCCTATTAAACAGTAAATAATTTAATAATTGATACTAACTCCTAGGTTGGGTTACCTCCCAACAAGTGCTTGTAATTTACGGTCGACGGCCCGACCCTGTTACCTCAACATTAGAGAAATTTGAAGGCTTCTTTATCTCTCCACTTCTTCTTCTTCCACCATCTCTTCTCAATGATCCTCATCTCACGTGCACACTCATTTTTTTGACAAGGTGGATAGTTGTGAAAGATGATTTCTTTGATTTTGCACTTTTTCCTCTTGATCAGCTTCCACTCATTGTTCACTGGCTTGTCTATGAATATTTTTACAAAGTCCTGCCGATGAACTTCACCCCTGAATGCTTGCGTTGGACCCTGGAATTTCAAATCATACCTAGTTGACTCTTGATGCTGAACAACCCGTGCAAGCAACTTATCAGTACCCCCACACTGTGTAATTTCCAATCCCTTTTCTATGTCCTGTGTAATGTCACGAGAACAGTCCATAGAAAAAGGGTTTGGAGAATGGTCATGATCAGCTTCCGTGTCAGAGTCCTCACACAGTCGTCTTTCCAATTCCTCACATACTTGATAAACATACGACATGGTGATTTCTTCAGCAGGCTGAGTTGGTATTCCTACCTCAAGCTCATCCATATCAGTGGACACATTCTCGAACACAGTTTCCTCCTCAGTACACCCCCATTTCTCAATATCAGTGTCTTTCAAATCATGCCTAGAATTTGAAATTGGTTGTGGTTCCATCCATGCAAGCACTGTTTCTTCCAAATCTGATTCAGAATCTGAGTCCTCATAATAATGAAATACCTGAGATGGCTCTTGAATAGTGCACACTTTTCTTGGCTCGGGCACCTCTTCTTCCATGACAGCAACCTGTGATGCAGTTTCTTGTTGTTCCTGCGCCATCTTTGCAAAGAAGCCCTTCTGCATCTCCAGCACTGCTGGAAGCCAGTGAGGAATATATGAGTCTGTTTCCTGTGGTGCGGGTACTGGATCAATTTCTGGCTCAACTTGACATGATGATGTCACTGTCTGCACTTCTTCAATTTCTGGTGGCATGAACTCTGTTTCTGGTTCCCGTGTATCCGCTGAAATCCCTGACTGAGAAAGTTCCTGATAAATGTTTGCCAATCGCAATATGTCACTGTTGAGTTCTCTCATCTCCTCTGCAATCTGGTCAATGCGTGCTGAAAAAAATTTCTCCAGAATGCACTCCAATTTAGACATCCATGAGAAGAATACTTCTTGAGTGACTTGTTCGAAAGGTGGCGGAGGTACAATTTGAGGTGGCTCTGGATAGTACAGAGCAGTCTCAAGATGCGCCCTGATTGGCAGTGCTGAAAGTTCCACGGCTGATAAGTTCTGCATGCCCCAGCCCCGCAACCACCCCCACACTGGATGCAGTAGGGGTAATAGTGTTGATAAAGCTGGGGTGAGTGCAATATGCAGGCCTCTTCATACTCATGATAATTTTTGCACTGAAATCAATAAACTGGACGGTGTGCATCCTCTTTTCTGTGCCAATTGTGGCAGTATTCACAGTAGGGAGGACTCAGGAACTGAGTTGCCCCCGACTCAAGATTGCCGCTCCACATGCCTATAATTTCTCTGGCTCCTTGCGTTCCTGAGAAAACAAAGCTCCAGAAATACCCGTGAGGTAACTAGGTATAAAAATATATATATATATTTTTTCGATTTTTTTTTTTCAGTTTTTTTTTAGATTTTTTTTTTTTTAACTCCCTAATCTAGTTCCTGAGTAACAATAAATCTGTCCCCGGCAACGGCGCCAAAAACTTGACACGATTTCTTACGTGTTACCGCAAGTGCACGGTTCAAGTAATATAGGGCTGGTATTTCAACCCCGAGTTATCGATCCCACGAGGACAGTGTTACTGTGTAATCAGAAACTGAGTTTAAAAAGTGAAGACGTAAAAAGTAAAAGGAGTAAAAACAGAATTAAACAGTATTTTTGGTAATTTTCTGGTAATAAAGTCTGACTGTAAAAACTAGGGTTTTGGGTGCCTAGATTCCTGGATTCCCTAGGGTTAATATTCAGCTTTTCAGTTTTTCCGATTCAGAAACACACAGCAGTTTTGTTTATGCCAGCATACCAATGTTGCAATCTCCTCTCGGTCTCATGCACCTGTCACTCCCCTACAGATTTTCGGGTCCTCTCGGTCCACCTAGATCTGCAGGTTCGTTATAAGTCTGCTAGGGTTACAGGCTCTCCTCTCGGTCTCCCCCTAAACGTCTAGCAGTTGGTCTAATGCTTCTGGGCTAGTCCCCTGATTCTCTTCACCTCTCGGTCCATCAAGGCAGGAAACTAAATTCAGTCTTCTCTTCCTAACTCTCACTGGCCACTCTCGCGCTCCAGATCCTGTCTGTAGCACTCCAGGTTCGCGACTCCGTTCATGCATAAACAGTAAAAACCAAAGACAGAATAATAAACAAAACCTCTACTGTATTAAGACTTAACCAGTCATGAATCTGAAATCAAAACCTGAAGTACTGAAATCATAAACCCTAGGTTCACCGAGAACCTAGGTCTAAAGTCTAGCTAATTAAAACTAACATAAAGAAGAGAAGAGAATCAAACAGGTGACGGAAATCTGGCAATTTCCGGGACTGCTCCGGTGCTCCCTGTCTCTGCTGTGTCTAACTCTGATTCTGTGTCTGTGTCTGTCTGTCTGTCCTGTGTTCTGTGTTGTGTATCCTGAAACTGCTGGGCAGAGCTGCTTTATATACTACTGAAGTTTCCCTAATCCTGTGCTGAAATTCCTATTCTGCCCCTGTCTAAACCGCCCTGGGAAGCTTCTGGAAATCCAGTTCTGCGTCTGAACGCACATCTGTTGACTTTGACTTTTCTGACGAAGTTTGACTTTTTCCACCGTCTTCAGAAATTCTGAAAATCTTGACCTGCGTTTGAACGCACAAAGGCTGCGTTTGAACGCACATTTTGAGAGTTGACTTTTTGACTTTGACTTCCGTTGACTTTTTGGGTGTGCGTTTGAACGCACAATGTGCGTTTGAACGCACATACTTGGTCTTCTGGTTGACTTCTGCCTGATTCTGACCTTTCTGAAATTTGAAGTTTCCTGCGTCTGAACGCAGGATGTGCGTTTGAACGCACATACTTAGTCATTTTCTGGCCAGTTTTCCCTGTCTGTTGCTGCATTGTGTTGTGCGTTTGAACGCACAATGTGCGTCTGAACGCACATACTTAGCCAATTTTCTGCAATTTTTGCGTTTAGCCAATTTTTGCCCTTTTTCGGCCTATGGGACTCAGTTTTTGCGTTTGGACATCAATCATGCATGCGAACATAAGTTATTTTTTGACTTCAGGGCTGCGTTTGAACGCACAATGTGCGTTTGAACGCACATGTGCGTCTGAACGCACATCAGCGACAGCTCCATTTTCAAAACGTCGTAACTTCTTCGTCCGATCTCCGATTTAGCTCCGTGACCTATCGTTGGAAAGCTCTTGAAGTCTAATTTCATTTTCTGCCAGTCTCACTCCAAAACTCATTATAGAACTCAAGATATGATCGAAATAGTGGAGACTGGTCATTCTAGCTTCTCCAACTTTGCGTCTCTTTACTCCGCTTTAGCTCCCGTTGCTTCCGAAGTTCGTTTCATGCCTCAAATCAACCGCTAAGCATCCATTCCTGTAAAAACAACATGAACAACTATACCAAGCGATTATATATGTCATTTAATATCTATTTATGCATGAAAACGCCCGGATTTCACAATTAAGCTCAAACTCATCTTTTTCATACTACAGAGGCTTTGTCGGATAAAACGTGCTCAATCTTATGGAAACTCAACTTATTAAATTATACTATAAGCTCACAAATAACTCATAAATGGGAGTTATCAGGGACTTCGAAATTTTCCACCAACGCTCTCCCAGATCGGTTATATGTTCTCTGGTTGCTTCGGGCAGCAAGTCCCGCTGTGACGAGTTCCTTGATGTACCGAGCCATCTGGGCTGGGGTACGTGTTTCTCGTTCCTGTCCACCGGCTTCGGTGTTCTCGGGCGTATCTCTCTGGTTGGTTGCCATCCTGCTTTCTCGGTTTCTGCAGTTCTGTTCGGTGTACAGTTTTTCTGGATTGTCGAGTGGTGGCACCAAATCGCGAGGCAATCTGGGCATCAACTGAACCGTCCTGAAAACGCAGATTCAAAAATGCAGTGAGATAAAAAGAAAAAAATAACAAAACTGAAAATAAACGAAAACTCAGAAAACTAATTTTAACAACTAGATAGACCCTAAAAAGTCCCCGGCAACGGCGCCAAAAACTTGATGCGCAAACTAACGTGCTGTCGCAAGTGTACGAATCTTGTAATACCGGGTGTATTTTAAACTCGGGTGATCGTTCCCACGAGGACTATTTTGGGTTTTCTCACGTTGTCAGTTTCGGTTTACCGAGTGTAGTAACAAGGAGGAGTAGGTTGTGATTGCAATTACTAAATTAAAAACGTAAACGTAAATATTTTTGTGACGTTTTCTGAAATAAGCTGAATCGGTTGTTACGATAATAGATGAGAACTAGGCTCCAGGATCCCCTAGGGTTTCTACAGATTTCAGTTTTACGTTCGATTATGAAAACACTCAGCAGTTTCGATATCTGTGCAACGTACCAGTTGTGCAGTGACTTTTCAGATTCCACACGTAGTCCCGATCCTGCAGACTTTCGGATTCTTGTTAAGCTGCCTAAATCTGCAGTCTCGGTCTAAGCCTGTTAGGGTTTCTAACCTGTCCGAATGGCCCCGGTCAAATTCTCTAACAGTTGGTCTCACGTTTTTTCCGTGCTAGCCCTATCTCCCTTTCTCTGGTCGGTCTATCAGGGTAAGGTACTAAATCCTGGATTTTCTTCCTAACCCTAACTTGACGTTTTCACCTACAAGCTTGGGTCTATAGCAATCCTGGGTGATCAATCCTATCATGCATATACGATAATAACCAAAACCAGAATAACAGATTCAACTTGCTGAATTAAGATAGTCATCATGAATCCATAAACGAAGTAGTCATGAAATCTGGATACGAAACCCTAGGTTCACCGAGAACCTAGGTAAGAAGTTTAGCTACGACTTGACATAATACAAAACGCAGTTTCTGAATATAAAGAGAGAGAACGAAATCAAACTAAGTCTTCGAATCTCGATTCGCGCTTCCGTGCTCTCCGTGAATGCTCTGACTTGCCCTTCGGTTGTGCTGAGAATTGTGTTGTGTCTTCAAAACGAGCCTGGACGAGTCTTTAAATAGTGCTGTTGTCCCCGAAACGCTTGCGCCAGAAATTACGAAATCTGCCATCGGTCCATCGTCTTTGACCAAAAAGTCAAACTGGCTGCGTATATATGCAAGGCTGCGTATATACGCAACCAGAGCCAAAATCCTCCACCCCATATCCCTCCCTGCCTACGTATATACGCAAGGCTGCGTATATACGCAGGCAGGGGGGTGATATTGGGGCCCTGCTTGGTCCTTTGGTGGGCCTGGTTGGGTCCCCTGGGTCCCACTCTTCTGCCTGACGCTCCCGGTTTGCCTCCCGTGGTTTTCTCCTGCTTTTCTGTGTCCCCGTCTTGACCCGGTCCTGTGCACGTTTCCCGATATGGTCCCGGCTTGGTCCCGGCACGCTTCCCGATGCACCTTCTGAACCTGTTCCTGAAAAGGCAACACGAACGAAAACCCGCGATCATATCCAAATATAGCAATAAATAAGCATAAATCCAGAAAGTACAAATAAACATCTCGTTCTAGATTCCCGAGGCATTCTAAGGCAATTTCCGGCAAAATACGCTATTGCCCACACAAATTTGTGTGAAATCAGGTTAAAAGATAACCCCTAATTGGGCGTTATCATAGCCTTGATATCTCCTTATCAATCTACCCACATACCAGTGTATAGTTGATCGTCACGTTAATCAATATAATTGACTAGGGATATTTAAGATAAACAACACATTATAATCTAAAGACTTCATTATATTAAATATCTTTATAAATAATACAATGATTATTCTAGCAAAAATAATGTTCATAATAAAATAAGATTGCTTCTAGGGAATCTATTCCAACATTTGATACAATCCAAATTTTCCTAGAAAAAAAAATACCAGTTTTGTGAAAGCTATTAGTAAATATTCTCCTAAGTGCTTTTATTGTGGCCAACTTGGTCATGTTAAATTGACCTGTCCACTGAGAAGAACAGAACCGCACATCACGGGAAATACATTTCCATTTGATTTTAAGGGACAGGTAAGGAAAATTTTGGTTCCAAAACGGATCAGACCTCCTAACATGGTTGATCCTGGGTATGGTTCCAAATATAACACGTGGTCTAAAAGCTGGGTAAGGCATTGATTGGTATGTGCAGGTTATCACCAAGAATAAGGATCATAAGTGGATTTTGGACGGTGGTTTTTCCAAAAACATGAGTGGTAAGAGTTCTTTGTTTTCTGAAGTAGAAGAACAATCTGGAGGAACAATCACACTTGGTGACAAAGGGAAGTGAAATATTATTGGCATTGGTAAAGTTGGTAGTAATATGCATATTCTATTTCTGATGTCTAATTAGTTGATGGTTTGAAGTTTAATTTGCTTAGTGTTTCTCAACTTTGTGACAAAGGAAACAAGGTACTATTTGACACGGAGAAATGTGTGGTGAAAGATGAAAAACCGGGTGATTGCATTCTCACATCTCCTAGGTCAAACAATGTCTATTCTTTGAATACTAACCATGTTGCAGAAAAAAGTCGAAGTCCAAAGCTTTGAAAGAGGATTCAAATCTTTGTCACATGAAGATTGGGCATGTTAGCATACACACCCTCAATAAAACTAGTTTCTAAAGACTTAGTCAGATGATTGCCATACATAAATTTCCGAAATGAAGATGTATGCAAAGCTTGTGCTCAAGGTAAGCATACAAGGAGCTCTTTTAATCCAAAGAACTTCGTAAGAACTTTTAGACCTCTTGAACTGCTTCATATAGACTTGTGTGGTCCTATGAGAGTCAAAACTCCAAAGGGTAAGCAATACATGCTAGTTGTTGTTGATGATTTCTCTAGATTTACTTAGGTTATGTTCTTAAGAGAAAAGTCTAAAGCCCTGTCTGAATTTTCAAAGATTTGTAAAGAGTTAAAGTCTTCTAAAAACCTACCTATTGCTTCTATTAGGAGTGATCATGGTAGAGAATTTGATTAACTTGAATTTGATTTGTTCTGTGCAAAGCATGGAATTTCTCACAATTTTTCAGCTACTAGAACTCCTCAACAGAATGGAGTAGTTGAAAGGAAAAACAGAACTCTGCAGGATATGTGTAGGACAATGCTTTTGGAAAATCATTTGCCAAAATCTTTCTGGGAAGAAGTTGTCAATACTGCAACCTATATTTTGAACATGTGCTTGATCAGACCTATTTTGAAGAAAACCCCCCTATGAACTGTTTAAAGGTAGAAATCCAAATATTTCCTATTGTAAACCTTTTGGCTGCACTCGCTTGGTTCACAAAAATGGTAACGAAAATATTGGCAAGTTTGATGCCAGTAGTGATGAAGGAATTTTTCTTGGTTACTCTTGACAAGCAAAGCCTATAGAGTTCTTTGTAGATACTGCTTTATGACATGGCAGATCTAGGCCACGTGGCAACCATCCAGCACACCATATTGTGCTCCACACACACAGGATCACCAGCCGAGCTGATCCATGTGGGGGCTGCGAGACAGAGCCCTCGCATACCACTGCACGGGACTTGTAGGGACTTTGTGGTTTGGAGGCTAGAGTAAGCCCTGTCGCGTGCGAGCCAAGCCCGCGCGCGACCTTTAGTAACTGTTTTGAGAGATCTCTGGCACGAGCTCCCTAGACCCGGTCAATCCGGTCAAACCCGGTCAATCCGGTCAAACCCGGTCAACCTCGTAACGGTTCCGGTACTCGCGCACCACGTGCTCTAACGGTTCCTATATACTCGGACGAACGTGCCGTTATGGTTAAGCTAATTAAGCCGCCATTAATGGGCGCATTAACCACACTACAACGGCCACGTTCTCCAGTATATATACATCGTTAACCTTTCCATACAAAGAAGAACAACACTTGCCATACGCGGAAGCTCTGCCAAACCTCTGTCTCTCTCTCAGATATTGCTACTGACTTACTCTCTCCCTACACACACCCCTATTCTTCCTGTGCGATCCCTGATCCACTACGTACGGTGTACACGGAGGTCTCCCTGCCGGAATCTCTTGTGCACATTTTGGTGAACCCGACGTGAAACTTACCAGCAAAAGCAACCATGTCTCAGGAGGATGATGTCAGCAACCGCTCGCCTTCCACCGAAACTCCCTCGGGAGACGAAGTCCGCCGTACTCCGACGACTCCCGGCGAGGCACCAACTTTGGAGTCTTTGGACGCCACTGTCCAAAGTCAGGCGAAAGCTCTCAAGTCTCAATCTGCGCAGTTGGAGCGGATCTTGGCCGTTCTGGGCACCCTTGCGCCAAATCCTCCACCAGGTACCGCCACCCCTCAGGGAGGAGGAACCCCTACTGCCCCTGGATTGGGAGTATCGGCCACGCCTCCCAACAATCATCTGCAAACTCCACCGTCAGCCGCGCAGCTGCCTTCGATCCAGGGATCAACAGCGCAAATGCTACCCCCTGCCGCTCACGCCTCTCAGCCCACGGCTTTGGCGTCTAACCCAACTTTACAGTACGCTCTGCCTCCACCGGCGACCATATGGGGAAACGCGGATAGCCAATACACTCTCAATCCTCCGGCGACATATGTATCGCCACCGCCTACGGCAGCCCCTCCGGCAGCTACCGAGGGAAGCCTCCCAGAATGCATGACATCCTTGCAGAAGCGCGTGGACTCCATCCTAGCTCATCAATCGCTCGCGGATACCATCATCCCGAAGCTAGACAACGATCCACCCATCCCACGAGAAATTTATCTCATGCCTAACCCGGCAGGGTACAAGGCTCCCAAATGGGACAAGTTCGAAGACGTCAATGGAAACGCCCATGAGCATGTCATGCGTTTCATCGATGTCATGGGTCCATACGGAGCTGATCCCAAACTGCTGATGCGAGAGTTCCCAAAGACTCTTGGGAATGTAGCATACAAATGGTACCGGACGTTGGAGCCCGGATCTGTGAAGACTTGGGACGACATGGTCCAGAAGTTCTACACCAAGTTCTTCCAGATGGAAGAGAAGGTGACGATGATCCACCTCTCGCGGATGTATCAGAAACGCGAGGAAGATGGAATCACTTTCATCAAGAAATTCAGAGCGAAATCCTTAGAATGCAAGGACCCAATGCTCGAAAGTCGGCTCGTAGAGATATGCCTGCAGTGCATGCGAGATGAGTACAAGAGCATGTTAATCAATTTGCAAACACCCACATTTTCAAAGCTCATCGAGTGCACGATGAACATCGAGCCCATCGTCGAGAGACAGAGAAAGAAGAGCGCTCCAGAACGACCTGCGAGCGGCACTACCTACAAGATCGGCAGATTCGGCTACAAGCGAGGACGCGAAGCTGAGGTCAATGCAGTTTCGCCCCAGAAGCAAGCAAAAGTTACAAACTTCGACGCACCGCCCCTGCCTTGCTCGGTGGAGGAGGCAAGCGATCTCTGCAGACAGTGGCGTAAGGACGGCGTCCTCCCACCGCTCGAGAAAGCACCCTCCAAGGAGATGACGAGGGACCCTAAGTGGTGCGAATACCACGGCAAGGTCATGCACCCCACGGCCGAGTGCAAGAAGCTCAGATTCGCGCTCGATCAGAAGATGAAGAGCGGCGAACTCATCGTCAGCGACCATCGGAATGATGTGCGCAACAACCCGCTGCCTGCCCATACAGATTCGGGCTCAAAAGGCAAAGAGGTCGCCATGATCTCAATAGTCGACTTGGAAGAAGTCGCAGAGGATGGTCTGCCCATCGTTGCTGAAGTCCATGAAGATGAAGACTACAGCATGGACACGGAAGATGAGCGCGCCGACCGCATGAAAGGGTCGCACGGCTTCGACAGATTCTTCAACGAGATGAACTTCTCCGAAAAATGTCGAGCGGACATGACAAAAGCAATCTTAAGGGTAGCAGAGGACTACGAGGAGGACCTCGTGGTCTCCAACGGGAAAGTCGTCAGGGCGTCCCGTTCCACAGAAAAGATTATGACCTTTTCTGCCAGCGACAAAAAGACAGATGCGAGCCACCAGAGGCCCCTGTACGTGACCGCCATCATCAACGGCGTCGAATTCAAGCGAGCATTCGTCGATGGAGGAGCAGCGGTCAATGTTGTTCCACTCCACACACTGAAGCTAGCAGGGATCCCCGAGCACAAGGTAGTCAAGCGTCCATCCCCGCTGGTGGGATTCGGAAGCGATTCCAGAATGACGATCGGGTGGATCCGCCTGGGCGTTCAGATCGGCAAGATCAAGTGCTCGGCGAAGTTCTATGTCATAGACGCGAACACCACATACCACATGATCATCGGTCGAGCCTGGATTCATCGCTTCGACGCAATCCCTTCCACGGCTCATCAGATGATGAAAGCTATCTGGAACGACAGGATTGTCGAGATTCCGGCCTCAACTAATCCGTTCAACTTGGACGAAGCGCATCTCAGCGAGGCGGTGTGGTTCACCGAGATGGCGGACGAGCAAACACCCGGACCATTCAACCCTACTCCTTTACCTCTCTGGGAGGACATCAAGGACCAGTCACCTGCAGGCGTGATGGTGACAAGGGGAGACACCGAAGCAAAGCCGCCTACCCACGAAGAGGCGCCGCGCATCGCATATCATCGCAAGAGTGTCTACACTCTAAAGAGGATCGCAAAACACGACCCCGAGGGCAAGGAGATAGAGAGCTTCTACGCCAACGGGAAGAAATGCTATCGCATATGAAGGTGCGCGGGGACGTCCTCACACGGGCATGGGGATGTCCCTGGGCAAATCAATCAAATCGAGCGAGTTGCGTTCACAGAAGAGCCAACACAGGGCACTCCAGAGGAGAAGCTTAAAGAAGCCCCCGAATGCATGGAAGACAGGCCAAGACCACAAAAGCAAGAGCTTAAGGAAGTGTTCCTCAGCCCGAACGAGGAAAAGAAAAGACCAGTCTTCCTGAGTGCGGACCTCACAAGCGAAGAGGAACAAGGACTGCTGCAGCTCCTAACTGAATACAAGGACGTGTTCGCATGGGAATACGACGAGATGCCGGGTCTGGACACGAGCATCACCATGCACCGTTTAGACATCATCCCAGGGTCTAAACCGGTCAAGCAAAGCACCAGAAGCTTTAGGCCAGAGCTCAACGTGAAGATCAAACAGGAGATTGTCAAACTCCTAGACGCCAAGTTCATAGAGCCCAATCACCATCCCACATGGTTGGCCAACATCGTGCCAGTGGTGAAGAAGAACGGACAGCTCCGCATCTGCGTGGACTTCCGAGATCTTAATCGCTTCTGTCCTAAGGACGATTTCCCGCTGCCTAACATTGATTTACTCATTGATTCAACAGCAGGCCATCGCATGTTCAGTTTCATGGACGGTTTCAGCGGGTACAATCAAATCAAGATGGATCCCGAAGATGCAAGGAAAACTGCATTCATCACTCCCGTGGGGGTATTCAACTATACGGTAATGCCATTCGGTCTTAAGAATGCGGGCGCAACCTATCAGCGGGCCATGATGGCCCTATTCCACGACATGATGCACAAAGAAGTGGAATTCTATGTGGATGACCTGGTAGTCAAGTCCAGGCATGAAGCAGATCACCTTGCAGACCTGCGAAAGGTATTCAACAGATGCAGGAGCTTTCAACTGAAAATGAACCCCATGAAATGCGCGTTCGGCGTGACTTCGGGGAAGTTTCTGGGATGCGTAGTCCATCGCCAAGGAATTGAGCCTGACCCTGCGAAAGTGTCAGCCATCACCAGCATGACACCACCTCAAGACCAAAGTACCTTGAAAACATTCTTGGGAAAATTGTCATATCTGCGGAGATTCATCCCGGCAATCGCCGAAATCACATGCTGTTTCAGCACTCTTCTCAGGAAGGACGCCGCGTACAACTGGGCTCCTGACCATGAAGCGGCATTCGAAAAGCTGAAGGAGATACTTACATCCCCGAAGATTATGATCGCGCCTCAACTGGGATCGCCGCTGCTGCTATATCTTACATCAACAAGGAGATCTATAGGAGCACTCTTGGCCCAGGTATATGAGGGACAAGAGAGGCCTATCTATTACATCTCTCGCATTGTGCAGCCTGCTGAATCAAGGTACACGGACATCGAACGTCATTGCCTTGCCTTATTCTTCGTAATAGAGAAGTTGAGACACTATTTTGCATCGCACAAAGTAGTGGTGGTCACCAAAAGCGACCCCATAAGATACCTGCTAACTCACACTACTCCGGGCGGGAGATTGGCGAAATGGTACATGACCATCTCTCAATATGATATCACATGCGTAAAACCAAGAGCGATCAAGTCGCAGGCGGTAGCAGATCTGCTGGCACAGTTTCCTGACAACAGTCACGAACCTGTGATCGAGGAAGAACTCGAAGGCCCTGAAATCTACGCGATCGACGTGCCCTATTGGACCCTCCACTTCGATGGTTCGTCAACCAGAAAAGGCGGAGGCATTGGGATAGTCTTGACAAAGCCGGACGGGGAAGTCATACAGATGTCCGCAAAACTCAACTTCGCAGTCACGAACAACGAGGCGGAATACGAGGCTCTGATCGCGGGACTCCGTGCGGCGAAAGCTTTGGAAGTGAGTAACTTAACAGTCATGGGAGATTCCAAACTGATTGTTAAACAGGCCTCGGGCGAATATGGTTTAAAGGAGATCAACCTCCTACCATACCGCACCCTAGTGCAAAAGCTGATGCAGCAATTCTGCGACGTGAAATACGAGCACAAACCCCGAGCGGACAACAGGCATGCAGACGCCTTAGCAACTCTGGGATCTAAGGTCAGCATAGACAAATGCCCCGCAAGGATTTCCATCGAAGTGCGAACATCGTCGGCATTAACAGAAGATGCGTGCGACGACGAACACATGGATGACGCAGACTGGCGTAAAGCAATCCTGCAAGCTATTGCGAAAGGCACCAGCAGCGAAGGCTGGGCACTCACGAAAGGATACTGTATCTACGACAACACCCTTTACTACAAGGGTCCCGGAGGAATACTCATGCGATGTGTCTCCGAACAAGAGGGACAACAGCTGTTAGAAAAGATTCACCAACACGCTTGCGGAGAAAGCGAGGTGTCAATCTACAGGAAAGCTCAGAGATACGGCATCCATTGGCCAAGCATGTCTACAGCCGCAGCCCTGATACAAGGGAAGTGCGAAAGTTGCGCACTAATCAAAGATTCTCTTCTTGTCGCTCTAATCGACGACGACACAGACTGGAGAAAGCCATTGTTTGAATTCCTCACCAAAGGCACTATACCCGAATCGAGAAAAGAGGCAGACAAATTGAAGAGGAAAGCTTCTCGATATGAGGTTCAGGAAAATCTGCTTTGGCGAAAAGGTCATGAAGGCAACTTGCTGCGATGCCTAGACGATAGGGAAGCACAAGAAGTCATGGACCTCTCCCACCAGGCGGAACACCAGGGAGGCGCGAAATTATGCAGACAGCTTCTCTCAATTGGATACTTCTGGCCCACGATGGAAGCCGATTGCCGCACCAAGGTGCGACGCTGCCAAGAATGTCAATTCAAAGGGAACCTAGTGCACGCTCCCGCCGTGGACCTACATGCACTAGGAACGCCATGGCCATTTCACACATGGGCTTTGGACTTCATTGGCCCCATCCGACCAACGTCACATGGGAACCATTTCATTCTCACCGCAACTGAGCTGTTCACCAAATGGGTGGAAGCAATACCACTGAAGACGGCAAACGCGCTGGCTGTGGTCAACTTCATCCAGGAAAACATCGTATGCAGGTTCGGAATCCCGAATACTATTCTTTCAGATAACGGTACTCCTTTTGTTAATCGTCAGGTAGCTACAAAACTTGCGGAGTACAATATCAGGCAGATATGCTCTACCCCCTATTATCCAAAGGGAAACGGGCAAGCCGAGGCGACTAACAAAACGCTGCTGAGAATTCTGAGCAAAATGGTCGCAGATGACCACAAGAAGTGGGCCGACTCTCTTAACATAGCTCTGTGGGCCTACAGAACTTCTCCAAGGACACCCACAGGGGCCTCGCCATTTCTACTATGTTATGGGGCCGAAGCTGTGGTACCTGCGGAGGTCAGAGTCAATTCGGCAAGGCTGGCCTTCCACGCGCTCTACGAAAACCAACGCGATCATGATTTAGTCTTGCTGGAAGAAAAGCGAGAACAAGCCAAAAGGACTAACAAGCGGTACCAAGAAAGAATCGCTCGCGCCTACAACAAGACAGTCCAGCGACGGGATTTCGCAGTTGGCGACCTGGTCTTGCACGCATCTGATCACTGCATGCGAGAGGCAACCCACCCAAAGTTCGCAGCTAATTGGGAGGGACCCTTCGAAGTCACAGAAGTCTTCGATAGCGGCTACTGCAGCATACGAAGGTTGCACGGCACAACCTCAACTCCAAGCTCAGTCAACATGCGCTGGATCAAGAAGTACTATCCCTGACTTCTCTTGTTTCATACGTTTTATGATAACGTTGCTTAATGTCTCATGTGGCTACGATATTCGCAATCTCCTCTCCCATATGAGAGGATTGTAATCCTATCTCTCCCATATGAGAATGTCATAATAAAAGAATTCTCCCAAATGAGAAGTTCACAATTATCAGCTGTTTATATTGATTATCTAATTTGTTACAACTGTTAACAATGATTTATGCGCTTCAATAGTAACAAATGTAAACACGATCTTAAATGATCATCAAAGCCTATCTTTTGCGATAGCGAACGCGATCTTAACTGATCATCAAAGCCTATCCCTTACGATAGCGAACGCGATCTTAATCGATCATCAAAGCCTATCTCATATGATAGCAAACGCGGTCTTAACTGATCATCAAAGCCTATCTCTTACGATAGCGAACGCGATCTTAATTGATCATCAAAGCCTATCTCATATGATAGCAAACGCGATCTCAATCGATCATCTAAAGCCTATCTCTTACGATAGCAACTAAATACAAATGCGATCTTAAGTGATCATCTAAAGCCCATCTTCTACGATGGCAGCCACTACAAATGTGATCTTAATCGATCATTTAAAGCCTATCTCTTACGATAGCAACTAAATACAAATGCGATCTTAAGTGATCATCTAAAGCCCATCTCCGACGATGGCAGCCACTACAAATGTGATCTTAATCGATCATTAAAGCCTATCTCTTACGATAGCAGTTACACGCGAACGCGATCTTAAGTGATCATCTAAAGCCCATCTCCTACGATGGCAGCCACTACGAATGCGATCTTAAGTGATCACCTAAAGCCTATCCCTCATGGTAGCAATCAAATGCAAATGCGATCTTAAGCGATCATTAAAGCCTATCTCTTGCGATAGCAGCCAAATGCAAATGCGATCTTAAGTGATCATTAAAGCCTATCTCTTGCGATAGCAGCCAAATGCAAATGCGATCTTAAGTGATCATCTAAAGCCTATCTCTCATGGTAGCAATCAAATGCAAATGCGATCTTAAGTGATCATTAAAGCCTATCTCTTGCGATAGCAGCCAAATGCAAATGCGATCTTAAGTGATCATAAAAGCCTATCTCTCATGGTAGCAATCAAATACAAATACGATCTTAAGTGATCATTAAAGCCTATCTCTTGCGATAGCACCCAAACGAAAACACGATCTTACATGATCATCCAAAGTCTATTTTTTTGCGATAGCAGCGAAATACAAAAACGATCTCAATCGATCATCTAACGCCTATCTCTTGAGATAGCGGGCCATACAGATGCGATCTTATAATGATCTTCTCAAGCCTATCTGTTACGATAGCAATTTTGGTTAATTATCCAAACCCGTCTTATATGATGGCAACACGAGTGCAGAGTTATCTTATTAGATCTTCTAAAGATCTGTCTGCTGTGATAGCAGTTTATGCGAGAAACGATCTCAGACAAAGCCTATCTTCTATGATAGCAATTTGCACAACGATCTTGATTGATCTCTGGAAAATTATCTGGAACGATAACAACGTTGTGAACGTGATCTCATACGATTTACAACGACCAACTACAAGCCCATCCGTCAAGATGGCACAGCTGCGAAATAACGATCTCGAATGATCTAGCGAAATATCTGTAAATTGACATCGCATATGTGAAATCATTACATGTCATTATGCAAGGCAAAACAAGCCGAAACGCATGCGAAATTGTATTTTGTTGCAAAGAACAGATGATACAAATACTACTTATCATTATGAGTCAAATGACTTACAATTTGTCTATCTAGATAGCAGCTTACAAGCGAAAAGCTCGCATCTAACTACACAGCCAACATGGCTTACAATACATTCGAAAAATGGCTGATAAGCCAGCAGAGACACAGTACGGAAACCCAGACTGCAAAGAATAAACCGCCCTGGCTTTAAACGCCGGCTACACGATGCCCAGATCTGCGGGTGAACATCTGTAGCAAGGGGAATCTTGCTCTAAAGAGAGCCACATGAAGCCATACGCTCGACATCCTGCTATCTGACAAGACCGTTGTCAGATATGCTCCCCATTACATTTGCCCAAGGAACCACCGGTTCCGGCGATCGAGGGCAAGGGCTCCTTGTAGACGGGGATGAACACAGCGGTTCGTAACCCTGAGTTCAAGAACGAAGAGGCAAGAAATCCTCCTACCCGGATACTGGAAGGAGGATCCCGCCGTTCATTACGAGACGGTAGCACGGTCACTACGGCGCTGCACCTCGCCACGAGGCGGCCGGAAACATGACCTGCACACATAATACACGAAGAAATTTCTTCGAATACACATGAGGTATTATCTGAATCCTCTTTATGACGGTTATAAACAGCAATGAGCCTCATAAAGTGGATCTTGGAAACTATTTCTATGGCACAAAGCGCAAACTCAGGATTCAAAGCCTGAAGTTGCCATGAATCAACGAAAAACAAGCGTTGAAGCCAGCAGTCGTAAGGACTCACGGCAAAGCACATGTTTGGGATGAAGAACCCAAATGACAAAGGCAGGGTTTATATAGGCCCTGTAGAGACTCTTCGGTTGCTTAAGATGAGTCAGCAAATTCAAAAAGAGGGTAAGTTCAATCACTTACGCCTTGAAAAGCGGTAACAATCAATTACCCTACTAAAGGCTACGACGATTCAGTTGCGTATCCTAATAAATGACGGATAGTCATGATTCGGATGGACTTCCCAACGGAAGCGTGCTTATCTGCCGAGAAATTAGCACGAAAATCAAGCAAAGAATCAATTGCTGATGTCATAATTGGATATGCACAGAAATGTCCAATCAAATCCCGAAAGGGGCAAAACGGGCAAACTCATTGTTTGTTGTTAAAAAAGAAGGGGGAGAAACCCTAGCAATATCACATTAATGTTCAAAACATTACATTAATGTCTCAGCCATTTTCCTGCTTTCTTTTCAAAAATTCGAAAAGTCAAAACAAATTTTTGACTAAGGAGTCTTGGGGTGCGAACTGCTCGCTCAGCTTCTCCACTTGTTTCACTTCTTGCTTCAGTTGCTCGCACTTGGCATTCATTTCCTGATACAGCTTTACAGCTTCATCAGCCTTTTGCTTTTGCTGCTCCACCTTCTGCATCTCAGCTGCGAGATTCTGGTGACCGAGATTCAAAGTTACAGCTGCGCGAATCAGTGTAACTCTGTCCTTGAGGAATTTAAAGCCAAGTCTACCTTGGACTTTGAGCACGAGATTTTGGCACATGCCACACAGCAATTCAGCACTCTGGGCCGAGATGGTCGCAGGTGTAGCCGCACACAGCTGCTCTAGTATCCAGATGGCTTCAGTAAGGAATAGCCTCCTGTCAAAAGGACTGATCTCCAGACACCTCACAAACGATCGGGGGTATCTGAGGCGCATTCGAACCACCCAGTCTACATCGGTTTGCTTCAAACCTGAGACGTCAAAAACAAGTCATGATGTCAAAACTCGCAAGCAAATAATACGACGTACGAATGGTAAAATCTCTGCTTACCGGTCCCTTCCAGAATTTCATGAATAGAAGGAATGCGAGCCACCGGGTTGTTCGAAGACTGCCCTCGCTCCATGGCCCTCCTATCAGCTGCGAGCTCCAAACTCTCATAGTTAGGAGGAAGAGTGTAAGCTGCACCAGCTACGATTACATTCCCAACCTGCGAGCCCCAAATGCTCCACGCAGGAATGGGTGCTCCTGGCTCAGTCATCGCCGGAGGCACAACCGAGGTCGCTGGACGGACATTCCCGGATGCGGAAATGGCAGCATCGCTTGTCCTTTCCTCCTCACCACCAGTACGGACACTTTTGTCCATCCGCACAGCATCAGCTTCGACATCATCGGAGAGCTCGATGACATCCTCGAGACGCTCACTTACATGTCCAGCGTCCGCTACGGGCTTCTCAGTATGAGAGCTCGAGATTGGAACATGGGATGCGGAAGGCTGACTTCTCTGCTCCAGCTCAGGTTCCTCAGCATGACCTGCGATACCACATGCGACAATATGAGGTAACTTGTGTTATAAGTTATTTCACTATCTTTGCTAAAGCTAAGAATAAGCACCTCCACGCGAAGGTGGGATTAAGGTATCCTCATCGTACACTAGGGACGTGGAACCGTGCCCTATCAGTGTATCTTCACTAAGCAAATCTTTAAGAGAAGCGTGACCTGGGACGCGAGTAAACCAGTCATGATTTTGCTTCAAGTGACTAAAGCCTAGTATGCGCATATCACTCAAAATAATTACCTGAGGGTTCTCCGCATTTGCTTACCAACCAACGGCGAATGTCAGGCTTTGACACACCGTGCTTTAACGCACCCACAATTACATCTCTATAAGTAACTGCGAGATTGAAGATCTCACCTTTATCGCCACCTGCGATCTCTGCGAAGTCCGCTTGGACTTGCTCTAGCTCTGCTGTGTCCTCTCCAGGAACCTCATCTTCCTCCTCCACATGAGGAGCCACTTCTTCGGGAAGCTTGTCTTCCTCGCCAGTTGGACGCGCTAAGTCGTCAACATGCCGCTCCTCGAGGCTCCGCTGTTTCACAAGCTCGAGTTCCTCTTCCTCTCGCTGCCTTCTTCTCGCAGCAGCCTCCGCGGCTGTCTTCCGGGATTCAGCAAGAACATCCTCGCTTATGGGATCATCCGAAACGCCAGCATGGGCATTTCTCTTTTGCCTCTTGGCCACGAGGCCACCAACGGCTTCATCATCATCACCTGCGAATACAAAATTGGTTCAAAGAAAAGAACTGCACAAAAGTCATGATAAAGGACAAGGAAAGGCGACGGAAGTACCTCCTGACTCTTCCTCGCGCATCACAACTGTTCCTTCTTCTTCTTCTTCATTACTTGCTTGGGGCTCCTGTCTCTCTTCCTCTTCCTCTTGATTGAATGGAACGAAGGTTTCAACTGCGAGATCTTTTCGCACCTTGCCGGGCATACGACCCTTACCTTTGTCCTTGACAGAAAGGGACCTCGCTGGGGGCGAAGCTGGAGCGCTCCTAGGGGAAGAAATCGTAATTCCCTTTTGCCTAGGCCTCTTCGCTCTCGGCGCCGCAGTCGCTGGAGGGGACGGGTCATCCCTAGGAGGAGACGGAGCCGGAGGGTTGTCTATCAGCGAGTCAGCAAAAGTGTTCATGACCCCGCGAACTTTTGTTTCGACCTCGGCATCCATCCTCCATGCTAGCCGATACGACTCCCCCCTTCTTCTGGTCGCAACAATGGTATCCACCAGCGATTTGGAACGGTCACCAGCTGCGAACCTCCGCACATGACACTAGACAATACAGAACAAAAAAACATCAGTGCAAGCAAATCAAAGAGCTCAAAGCACACAAGGAAACTGCTTACCTCAGCAAACGCCTTGCTATATTTGATGACCTGCGTGTCACCCTTCTTGATTGCATCGACCTGCTCCTTCAGAATGAAATCGGGGCACAAATGATTCTCGCGGTCCAACAACGAGTAGCAACCGTACTCAGACTCGCTCAAACTGCAATTGGGGCGAAACGGAAAAGAGTTTCTCTTGATCAAGGGGGCCCTTCCTGGCTGCGCCGCCGCCTCCGTCTCCATCCTCGTATGCTGGGCAATCCAGTATGCGATCCAATTCTGGGAACAACCACCCCTGCGAGTTCCCGCAGGCTGCTCAAAGGGAAGATTGCTCATAAGGACCGTCTTGCATTCCTTTGTCAGCAAGCGCTTGTAGCACCCTCTAACGATAGACTGGGGCCAGATTGATGGGGCCACCGCATCGAAACCAAACTGAGGAGAGACCCGAGTGGGGTCAACATCCACTGTAAGCCTTTCATATCGTGGCGCGAGCTCACGAATATGCTCTGCAAGTGCAGGAAGAGAACCCCGCAGACACCAGCAAAAGAACTCACGATAGCGCTCGTGGAAATGCGGTCCCTTTTCAAAAAGAAGGTCTTCTGACAAGACCATACCTTCGGAGGGGTATAGCTTCGGAAACCACCGCACATTCTCAACACGTGTGGCGTAAGGCCTGGCAGTGAACTCCCTTCGCTTGTCGCATATCAAGCTCCAAGTACACTTGGTGTTGCTTGCCCCGAACCATCTCGCAGCCCTTCCGCTGTTGAGCGCTTTCGTCTCGCCTGGGGGACACCACTTCTCAAGTGGGAGGGGAGTTGGAGCATAAGACGGCCAACGCTCGAAAACCCACATTGTCAAAAAGCTGATATTGACAAAGGTCAGAACATCGAGGCGGCCACGCGATTCCCTCATCGCCAGAACCAGCTGATCCAGCCTGTAATATAGCGTGCCCAAGACCAAGGGTCCAAGTGCGACTCTCTGGCCAAGAGCGAGCCTCACGGCAAGTGGCAGCACATGGTAGAAGACCCCATCATGGGGGTGACCATCAATCAGATACCTCGACAGCCAAGCGCAGAGAAAGGCACAAAGGGTCAAATGATAACCCTTGCCCTCTACGTAATTCTCGGCCTCCGGGTCCTCGCTCAAAAGCTTCTTAGTAATGCTGTTGCTCGCATAGTCTCGGAAGAAGTACTGCAACCACTTGTTCCAGGTATTCTTCGCGGACGTATCAACCAGCTGCCAGTTCGGAAGAGGTTTTGTACTGGTCCACCGAGTGGAGATTTTCTTCACCTCTGCTAGGCACTCCTCCATCTGCGCGTACAAGGCTAATTCCGCAGATGTCCTTAAGTGACTCAAGGGGTCCACCTCGCCCATGGGGGAAAGCTCATACAGCATTTGAACGTCCTCGAGCGTGGGGGCAGCCTCGAACTCAGCAAAGTGAAACGTGTGAGTCGCAGGCGAATAGCGGGACAGAAGGTCTAGAAGCATGGACTGATCCAACTTCACGGCAGCACCCTTCATAGCACGAACAGCAAAGAAAATGCCGGCTTCATCAAGAGTTTCGGCGTAATTACCCAACACGTGGTCAGTCCACTCATCCATATAGTCCAACTTCTGGACAAACGCCTGAGTAGAAATCGCAGTGTATGGGAAGTGCCCGTTCTCGATTCCCAATCGAACCACATCCTCGGAGCCAACTAACTCGAGCAAGGCTGAGTTAACTGGGCGAGTCAGTGTCAACAACCGCTCAACGGGAACAGGATCAGGCATCCTCTTCGCCTTCACCCTCGCGTGGTAAAAATCTTTCCCACCCAGAAAGGGGGCTTTTCGCCACAGAGACTGTGGAAGCTCCGGCATCTCTTCATCTTCCTTGACGGGTCTGGTTACCCTTGTTTTGGCCATTCCTGCGAAAGGGCAAAAAAAAAGGGGGGGAGAAATACCACACCAGTCAGTTTGAATTTTGAATTCGAGACTTATGCAAAGGAATGCAAACAGTTCCGGTGCCGATTTCAGAAATTGGGTAATTGCAAGATCCAATATCGTCGAAAGAGTAAGGCGAAGCGGGTTTAAAGATCAAAGCCTCTTCGCAGATTTCATGAGTTTACAGATTCAACGCAGTTCAAGACAAACGCCGGAATTTTAAAATCGAAAGGTGAACGAGGCCAACCTTGTTTCCTTGAAGCCTGCTTGGAGATGCACAATTGAAGAATACGATTTGCAGTCTTGAACTGATGATTGATTATTTGGATCTGCTCTCGAAGATCTCCGGGTACCATTCACTCTAAGAGAAAGAAGCAATGCCTTGCAATGATGGGATACAAGGTATTTATCCAGAAGAATGAAGGGTTGCGTCCCTTCAGTAGTCGAATCGCAACCGTCACCGTCGTGTCGCGCAATCACAGGACGGGCTGACGTCACGCCTAAAACCCTAAAGGTCAGATGGCACGACTCTAGGGGTTTTAGGTCATAATTACACGCACGGGGGCTGAATCTACCCGTATTTGAATTGGTACGTGACGACGACGCGCATGTTGGTTTCCGCGCATGGAAGCCTATACAGCTACAAGCCTTCACGCGCAGAAAGGGGGCTAATGTAGATACTGCTTTATGACATGGCAGATCTAGGCCACGTGGCAACCATCCAGCACACCATATTGTGCTCCACACACACAGGATCACCAGCCGAGCTGATCCATGTGGGGGCTGCGAGACAGAGCCCTCGCATACCACTGCACGGGACTTGTAGGGACTTTGTGGTTTGGAGGCTAGAGTAAGCCCTGTCGCGTGCGAGCCAAGCCCGCGCGCGACCTTTAGTAACTGTTTTGAGAGATCTCTGGCACGAGCTCCCTAGACCCGGTCAATCCGGTCAAACCCGGTCAATCCGGTCAAACCCGGTCAACCTCGTAACGGTTCCGGTACTCGCGCACCACGTGCTCTAACGGTTCCTATATACTCGGACGAACGTGCCGTTATGGTTAAGCTAATTAAGCCGCCATTAATGGGCGCATTAACCACACTACAACGGCCACGTTCTCCAGTATATATACATCGTTAACCTTTCCATACAAAGAAGAACAACACTTGCCATACGCGGAAGCTCTGCCAAACCTCTGTCTCTCTCTCAGACATTGCTACTGACTTACTCTCTCCCTACACACACCCCTATTCTTCCTGTGCGATCCCTGATCCACTACGTACGGTGTACACGGAGGTCTCCCTGCCGGAATCTCTTGTGCACATTCTTAATAAGTGAACCAAAGTTGTTGAGGAAAGTATTCACGGTATCTTTGATGAAAGCAATGATGGTTCTTTAAGTGATGGTTTTGCAGATTTGAATTTGAACAAGCATGATTTAGATGATGAAGCTAATACAAAAAACGGTAGTTAGTCTGGCCTGCAGGAACGCAGAAAGGATTTTCAAAGCCTTGAAAATGATTCTCAAAGCCTTGAAACAGGATCTTAAGGAATACAAAGTGGATCACCCACTGCCTCAACTTCTCAAGGCCTTAGAAAAATTTCTGGAAAACAGAACCATGGACTCAAAGGAAAAAGTTCAGATATTGATCATCCCATCCAGTGGATAATATCATTTCTGATCCAATTACTGGTACACAGACTGGATCTCAATTAAAGAATCTGTGTGATTATAATGCTTGTGTTTCTCTTGTAAAACCAAAAAATGTGAAAGAGGCATTACTAGAAGAAGACTAGATTATTGCTATGAAAAGTGAGTTGAATGAGGTTGAGAGGAACAAGTATGGAATTTGGTTCCTGCTACCAAGAACATTGGAACCGGGTGGGTATTCAGAAATAATTCGGATGAAAATGTCAAGGTAATCAGAAACAAAGCCAGACTTGTGGCTCAGGACTAAAATCAAGAAGAAGGTATTGAATATGAGTAGACTTTTGCTCCTGTAGTCAGGTTAGGAGCCATTAGAATGTTACTTGCATTTGCTTCTTACAAGAACATTATTTTTTTTTCAAATGGATGTCAAATGTGCTTTCCTTAATGTATATTTGCAATAAGAAGTTTATGTTGGTCAACCTCCTGGTTTTGAAAATTATGATTTCACTAATCATGTTTTCAAACTTGATAAAGCTCTTCATGGCCTAGAGCAAGCTCCAAGGGCTTTGTATGAAAGACTGTCTAAATATCTCCTTAAAAGTGGTTTCACAAAAGGCTTGGTTGATAAAACCTTGTTTATCAAAACTCATAGAAAGATATCTTATTAGTACAAGTTTATGTTGATGATATCTTGTTTGGTGCTACTAATGATGCTCTATCCAAAGAGTTCTCAACTCTTATGTGCAGGGAGTTTGAAATGAGCTTAATGGGAGAGTTGAATTTCTTTATTGGACTTCATGTCCATCAAATGAAGAAATGAATTTTCCTACGTTAAAACAAGTATACCAAGAATTTACTGAACAAGTACGATATGTCTCAATCCAAGGTTTCTAAAACTCCTACGAGTTCTACTCTATCCTTATACAAAGATCAGAATGGTAAGAGTGTGAACCAAACTGAATTCACGGGTATGATTTGATCACTACTTTATCTTACTGATAGTAGGCGAGATATTATGTTCAGTGTTTGTATGCGTGATAGATTTCAAGCTGATCTAAAGGGGTCTCACTAAGCGGCTGTCAAAAGAATCTTTTGATACCTCAATGGTACTAAAGACATAGGTCTTTGGTCCAAAGAGATCTAATTTCTTTCTTTGTGGCTATTCAGATGTTGATTTTGCAGGATCCAGAGTGGATAGAAAAATCACTTCAGGTTGTCAATTCTTAGGATCATCCTTGATAAGATGGCATTCTAAGAAGCAAAACGCAGTAGCGCTCTCAACAGAATAAGCTTAATATATTGCAACAGGAGCTTTTTGCTCACAAGTACTATGGATAGCTTAACAAATGAGGGATCTTGAATTTGATTTCAAAGACATTCATATGAAGTGTGACCACACTAGTGCGATTTCCATTGCGAAGTTTACAGTACAACATTCAAGGACCAAATACATTGATGTTAGACATCATTTCATTAGAGATCATGTGAAGAACGGTGATGTTCCCTTGTCTTTTTTACCTGCTAATTTGCAAATTGCTGATATTTTCATTAAGCCATTGCCTGAGGATAGACTTGCAGCATTGGGATTGGATCCAGGTATGTTGAACAAGGATGCATTGATGTAGGGGGAGTACCAAGTATATTAATTGTTTTTCAAAGCCTTGAAACCTTTTTCAAAGATTTGAAAATTGTTTGAAGTATAACAGTTTTTCAACGCATTGAAAATCTTTTTAAAGCCTTGAATATACATTTGCATACTACTTGAAAGTTATGATGGATCAATTTGTGCCGAGTGTTATCTCTGTAGATAATTGCTTGGCATTACTTTTTAATATTCAACATTCTCCACACAATAAATCAATATGTGATTATTCTATCCATTATGGAAACTTATGTAATTTCAAATAAAGAATCTCCTTTCAAGAATCGATTTTATTCTGTTTCTTTCTTTCGCTCCAACTCTACTAGAATATCTTTTCTCTCTCCTGCCTCTATCTATATAAACCCTAGCCCTCTCTGAATGGACTCAAGAAGATCTCAGAGAATTTGATTGAACCAGTGGGCAGACAACATGAGGAAGAAGAGCCAAGTTCAGAAGAGAAAAGCTAACCCTCAAGAGGAGAATTAGGCTGTAGGTTCCAGTTCTGAAACTGAGAGCATGCCTTTTCCATCTTCTCCTCCTCCGAAGAAGAGTACGAAGGTTAAGAATGTGGAGAAAGCTAGTCCTAGCAAGGTAAAATCATATCAGAAGGCCAAAGCTGACAAAGGAAAAGGTGTTCAGAAGGACAGTCCCAAGAAGGTAAGCAAAGATCTGGTAGTTGTTAAGGAGAAGGAGGTTAAAGAGAAGGAATTTCGGAAATCAGAAAATACCAAAGGGGAGAATATATCTACTTCTGGTAAATCTTCTATATCGAATCATTGGTTTATTAATTTTAAATCACAAGGGCTTTGGTTAGATGGCTATACATCAACCCTCGTAGCATTATGCAGCATGATTTGCACTAAGATGTTGGAAAATATGGATTTAAAGTGCATTAGCATGTTGAAAGAGACTTCTATTTGGAAAATCTTGAACCCTTCTGCAGAGGCATACCCTAGATTAACTAGGTTGTTTTATCTTAACCTTCAACAAGTACTTGGAAAAGAGTCGAGTTTGTCTTCTAAGGTTGCTGATATAGATATTCAGTTAGATCATGAGGTATTTGCTAAGGTTTTAGGTTGTCAAGAAGTTTGTGATGTTAATGGTCTTCCTAGCAAGAAGGAGGCAATTAGGCTGGCTAAAGCGGAATTATTTCTACGTAATACACCCTCAACCTCTAAACAGTTAACACTTTCTGTCTTCATTGTTGAAGGTGCGTATGGAGAATTCAAACGAGTGGCTCACTGATAGCGTTCTCTATTTGATGTATTTGGTGATGTACGGTTTTGAGATTGATTTAGCTAGCATTGTGATGGACCACATGCTATACTGTAGCACCAAGAACAGAAACCATGATTTACCCTATGTCAATCTCCTATCTCTCTTCTTCAAACACTTTGATATTCATGTTGGTCATGAAGAGAAGATTTATGCTGGTTTTGAAATGGTGAATGAATCCTCTTTTCAAAGGATTGGAATTGTGCAGACTTCTAAGGGAGAATGGAAATTATATTTAAAGCTTTCTGAGAGTGAGCTAAAATCCAAGAATTTCTCTAATATAAAAGCCTTAAACTCACCTTTAGATTTACCTTCTACCTCTCCAGATCAGTCACATGTCTTACAGAAGCTGGATGCTATTGAAAATGAATTGGATGAACTGAAAGTGGGTCAACTCGAGCTGTGTACTGAATTCAAGATGATGAAGTACCTGATTTCCTCTTTGAATGACAAAATATCCAAAGTTTCAATACTATGAACTTGATGGATGTTGAAGAAGAGACTGCACAAGTTCAAAAGGGTTCTAAGAAGTCAGATTTTACAACGAAACTTTTGTTGAGTATTCTACTAAAGAAGAAGCTGTTGGAGGAAAGGGAACAGGGAAAGCAGGCACCATTGACTCAGGTATGGTCATTGGGGATGTTCTGAAATAAAAGAAAGAGAAGAAGAAAGTAATTCCAGAGATTATTGCTTTTGAAGAACTGTTTGAGGAAGAAGATGAAAGTGCTGTGTTGGATGCTGAACAAAAAAAGGTTGAGAAAGAGAAAGAGGAAGTGGCTATAGACAAAGGAAAAACGGTGGATGAGGAAGGTGATCAAGAGTTTGAAGAGGATGCTGAAGAAGATGCTAAAGGATCTGAGACAGATGATGATTAGACTTCAAAACCTTGAACTCTTGCCTTATCTTTCTGAACTTTTCAAAGCCTTAGAGATTCTATATTTAAAAACTCATTTTCGGTAAGTTTTATAAAAAAAATTGTTCTAAAATCCAACATTTTTTTCTTCCTCTTTTGATGAAAGTCAAAAAGGGGGAGAAAATTAAACTTGTGTGGTGGTTGTTTGTACTGCTGGTATGGATGGATGTGGATTGGTTGTTTTTGCTTTAGGAAGTTTTGTAATCAGTAGCATGTTTTGATTATTTGCTTGGTTTACTGTCTGGTGTTTAATTTGACGAAGTTTAAATTTGATAACTGTTGTATGCTATGTTGCTAATGGCTATTTCAGTGAAGATACACAATCTAAACAGAAAATTTGTCTTGTCTTTCATCAAGGGGGAGATTGATAAGTCAGATTCTTGATTCAAAGTTTTGAAAATGGTTTCAAAGCTTTGAGAATCCTTACACCCCGAGTTTGAACTAAGGGGGAGTTTAACAACTGGTTCTAGTTTGTGTCTAACTTTGTTTTACAGGAAACATAGTTCAAAGCTTTGAAAAGCTTTTCAAATCTTTGAAAATGCTCAGAGTTCTTGTCCTGAAATTTCTGAATGCAAGAGTGCCTAGAATGTCACTAGAGCTTTGCTATTTTTATGGGATTTGTTCAAAACTTGTCTCAAGCTTGCAGGTGCAGATTATGCTCATAATCAGTCGAGAAAATCAAGCTCATATCCGTTGGAAAAAGAGCTGTTGAGGAGTCTAGAATCTGTTGAGGATTTTTAGGGATTCTATCGCAACAATTTTGGTAACTATTGTAGGAATACTTTGAATTCAAAGAGACTGACTTTAGAGACAGAGCACTGAGATACAGAGACACAAAGACACATTCGGATTGAGAGAGCATCAGGGAATTAGATTAACTCATCATTGAATCCATTTCAGACTAAGAAGAACACTTCCAAACTTTTCTACTTCATAGTCTTCACAGTGTTCTTTTCCTTGTGCTTAAACTGTCTATTCATTAGTATCTTTTTTAATATGTTCACGTTGAGATGTTCAAGAGGAAAAGTAGAGAATATTATTGTATCAATTAGTTGAAGCTATACTAGATAGGTTATTGTTTATCAAAAAAAATATACTAGATAGGTTATCATAGAACCACAGGCTGGTATAAGAGTAAGGCAATTCTCTTAGGCCTGAGATCTAGGGCTTAACTAGTGATAAATAAGAAGTTGCTGAAATCCTAGATCAGTTAGATCCATCAGGCGGAGAGTAGGACTTTTGGAGGCCGAACTTCATAACAAATACTTGTGTCTTGCTCTTTACATTTCAGTACTTTACTTGCTTAAAAAACTGTTTCAACACTGGACTTTTTCAAAGCGTTGAAAGGCTTTTCAAAGCCTTGAAAATTCTTAGAAGCTTTTATACTGTCTATTTCAATTCAAACTTTTGAAACTAGTTTCATAGCTTTTAAAACTTCAATTATTCTCTACTTATTTTCAAAACCACCATTTTAGCAAAAGTTGTCACACTCTATTTAACCCCCAACCCTCTAGAGTATATTTGATCCTGTCTTAGTACCTACTTATACACTTCAATCACAGCCACGAAAAGCTTACGATCTTCCATGTTGAGCTCCAAAAGAGATTATGCTAGCCAATCCAAAATATCCATGTCCATGTTGCAAGGGATTCGCGAAGCCAACACAAGTTCCCAAGCCCTCTTAGTCTACATGCACCTCATGAAAATATGTTATGATGTTTCTTCCTCGCACCCGCAAAGAGGGTAGGACAAGGGAACCTCTACGCCCCGATGAAACAGATTAACTCTTGTTGGCAGAGATCTAGTGAAGAGACACCATACGGTGTATAGCATGTTCTTCGCTAAATCAGCCCCCCTAAGAAACTTCAAACATGCTTGTTATGAGTTGAAGAACCTATACCCAATGCATTTCCCTGATCTTCCATTCGTCTCCGCTCCACCACACAAGCTTAACCTGACCGAACTGTGTACAAGTCTGTCGTCAATGAACTAGGCCCAACAAACCACCTAAGATGTGCGAGACAGTGGAAGGGCTAGAATAATATATGAATCTACTAGGAGGCATACCTCATTAATCTTCTTCAATCCCACATCATGGTGTTACACTGAATCAATTCACTAACCCGTATAGACCGTTGTTTCACATTAAGGGAAGCAATTTTGAAACCAAAGGTGCGAGGAATCCACCTATCTTTAAAAGATTCAATAAAAGTGACATCCCCAAATATTCTATAAATTCATTTACTATGAACCTTCCGACCCTCCAAGAACCATGAATTGCGAAAGTATTTCATTTAAGAAATCGTGTCATCAACTAGTCTGACATTAACAGGATCCTCCAACCCTTATTTGCTTAGAGAAAGGTTAAATGATTGAAAATCTCAAAAACCAAGTCCACCAGCTCCTTTCCGCCTATGGTCATGGATGATTCGGCCTTCTGAAAATTGTTGGGAAAGTAGTCAATCCGAATTAGGGCGATACATGGATGAGAGGAAGATCGTCAGTGTATCATACCGTGTTTTATTCATTGCCGCCACCTATGAGATTCACACGGAATACAAAAGGATATGATTATAAAAGTACTAAGATAGATGTACTAATGCGTTGTCTGCGGGACTAGACATGCTAAGTGGTCTATGAGATGACACCTGAGCATATTTGGGGCATACGAGAGATAAATTATGCATTACCACTTGTTTGGAGGTTGAGCAGGCTTACTAATTGCTCACAGTGAGTTTGGTGTAGAAGATCCCGAAATGCTGGTCCTATTAGCAGTCACACGGCACGGCCACACAATACTTTGTAATTTCTTGGTTGAAGAGATGGAGACTAGTAGAGTTGTTAGCAGCCTGACATGTCGAGTGGGAGATGTTGGAAAAATTACGTGTAGCGCCCTGTGTGATACCCATTTTTATACTAGGGGTAAATCAATAATTGACACATGCTCGATTATGAATTTTTAGAAATTGTTTGGTTTAATTTTGTATTTATGAAATTAATTAGGAGGCTAGTATATGATTGTTATATTTATATTATAAAATAATTTATTTTATAATAACTTTACCTAAAACTAGCTTTATTGATACATCTAAATAATTGAGCATTTGGTACTGCGAAACTATTCTACAACTTTCACCTGCTTGTAGTACTACCAAAACATCTAACAATTGATACCTACCTAAGAGTGCACCCAAAGCACCATACAATTTTTTCTGAAGTTTTCTATTGGCCAATAGACCAAGAACCATAACCCAAGACCTAGTCTACGTTAACTACCTAATATATTATTTTCACGGTATTTAATCCCACTCAACCCTCCCTCTTATCTTCCTCAGTACACAAATGGAGAAAAAAACAATCACCCCTATCACCACCGGCGGACCACCACCACAACCAACACCCCAGTCCCCGTCATCCTCTGCTTCTGATACCTATCGCTCTATCACTGACATTTCTCTCTCTCTCCACCGCTTCTCTATTTTCTCCAGAAAAAAAAAGAAGAAGCAACCCACTCTCTCTCTCTCTCGATCTCTATCCACCTCTGCTCTCTTCTCTCTGTCCGGCGAACACACGAGCAGCAAGATGATCCCCCGAAGCCACCACCACCAGACATTTCAAGACATGTCTCAAGAATCTCATCTACAACGTCCCTCGAATCATTCTCATCAACCTGACCTAATCCGTAATCTTCCCCATAAAAAACCCACTTTCTATAACTTTAAGCACACAATTCGACTGCAAATGTCCTCTTACCACGTTAACTGGTAAATAGTAAACATTAACACAACTAGAGCACGGAAAACGTACCCTATTTGTTTCATCATTGTACCGGCTCGCAACCTTAAAGAAATCAGACACTCCATCAACATATTCTTGACACCATTTATCATTTAACCTAATCGAGCTTCGATCCATCAATACATACATATTATATATCAATATTTTATAAGACTGTTGGTGTTATGCAAATTTACAACCAAATAAAGATTACAGAGTTATCAAGTACTGGAACAGATAGGGCATATGCAGCCACCAAAGACCATTGTAAATAATGCAGAAACCAGAATAAACTATCACATACATTTACGCGATTATATGAGAGCAATTACACTTCATGCAAGATGAAGATGCAAATTAGCTTATAAGAAGCTGTTAAGAAAGATCTATGTCGCCAAGTCAACAATTTATGCCCTTAATATACCAAATTCACAAGTAATCGCGTCCTTGTGCTCAACTATATCTATGTAACCTGACAAAAACTCACAAGGTGTTAATACAGTCAAATACAATCAATATACAACAAAAACTATTGTTAATACAGTCAGTTTAATCAGAATAAAGCAATTATGTAGTGTGAATACAACCATAATACAGTAAAATATAGACACTTAAATCAGAATACAATTATTGGGTGGTTTATTATAATTTCCACTTTGATTATGTCCTGTAAAATAGTTTAGATACAAAGAACAGAATCTCTAAAGAAAGATTAACTATTCTGTAAACATGTATGAGAAATATAAAAGAATGAGCTATCAGTAAGTAACCAACGCCCAACAGACCCACTACATGCGAATTTTAAGCGCTGAAGATATATTTACTGCATCTGAAGACACATGAACTTACATAACAAAGAACTGGACTAATTTTCTAGTCTTCATCAAAATATTTGTGTCTTCAATGTACAAATCACTTTTGTAAGTTAATTGCTTAGTCTCATATGATCATTGGGATGTTCAATCTGCTTAAGAAAAGCTATAAAAATTAGCCTGCTCTATTAGCAACGATAGCCAGATATTCACTGACATAGAGGACAGTGACATGTAAATTTTTTTTTGTAGACATAATTACCCGATCTGATGTATGTCTATTTATCTCCTTGATGTTCTCCTCGTAAGAGCATTCATCATTTCAATTTTTCCAGCATATATCAACTATTCTTTTATTCAATAACTTAAAGGTCTGAGTTGGTTTTTGTTGTTTGCCTCTTAGTAAACTAGATTGTAGATTTTTTTGTCCACTAAAGAAAAGTTTTTCATTAAGAGCTCAAACTGTCAGTTACAAAAATTTGGTGGAGATCTTTTGTGGGTAAACCACCCAGTTACAATTTAGTTTAATTGCACAACCTGGTTCAAGATTGAATATAAAAGAGAAGAAAACATGACAAAATAACGAAAAAGAAAGCTAAGGTTGATTGTCACAATACTAGGGCACATACAAATCACCAGAAACAAATATCAAAAAAAGTTTATGCTGACTACCAATCTTCTTGCACACTAGGGCAGTCATCTTCTCCTCTCAAAACCACAACTAGCTGTACAATCAGAAATTAAATAATCAGAAAACAGAATAGTCTGTCTAAAAGGAAGAAACAGTAAAAGCCTCAATTTTTTCATCGCAAACATATATGAAAAGTAATTTAAGCCTTAATACCAGCCTTTCTTTAGACCAGGGAAATCATATTCTCCTGTTAAAACCACAGCCACCTGAACAGTCAGAAACCAAATTAATCACAACCCAAAATGATCAGTCTAAAATGAAGAAAATCATAAAAGCCCAAATTTTTTCAGAAATAGCAGAAAACCCTAGTATGAACCAAAAATACCGAACATGAATCTGAAATTGGGTCGCATATGTGCGCATTGACTTCAAAATTAAACCTAATTCTGCAAAACATAAACGGAAAAGCCCCCCTAATTCCCCAATTGAAACTAAAATTGGATCACTTTGTTGTAGACTCAAATCAAGTAACATGCAATCTCATATGGGTTAAGTTTTTTCATCCACTAGAAGACTCATACATTTGAAGAAAGGAAAACGAAGATAAAAAAGGGAGAAACCACCATACCTGATGAAGAAGATCGAACCTAAAAAACCTATTGAGAGACCGTCGTAGAGTCACGATACGAGGAGAAGATAACGCGATTGAGAGTGATGAAGGATGAATCAATGGATTTTGAGAGAGAATCGCGCGATTGAAGAAATGATCGCGCGATTGAGAGTGAGAGCATTAAGTTTTTGCAGAGAGTTTGAGAGGGAGGGTGAGTGTTGAGAGTGACTAGTTTCGTACGTGTGAGTGGAGGATTGCTCGTAATTGGTTTTGTAAAGAGATTTTGTCTAATTTATTTTGTTTCCCTCCAACATTTTAGAAGTGCGGGAATAATTTACAATTACCCTCCAAACTAATGTGTTCAATTTTTTGACGAGTTTGTAAGTCACAAAATATAATGTTTGTCACCTATTTTATTGTCCGGAGCGGGAAATTGAGCGCATATAATGTTTGACAATTTTTTTGCTTAATATTCATAAATATAGGCATTATTGACAATTTATATCGACAAACATAAATTTGGTAGTAAAATCATTTAACTGCCGACACAGAATTGCTTGTCAATAAAAAATATGGCCGGCACATGTCAGAATTGTTGTAGTGTACTTACGGTTGCTAATCGAGGTGAGTAAACATGTTAAGCATAGTTAGCACGTCCTCCTTTCGTGTCCAAATGTTTTTATGATTTTATGTCTCAAAATGTGATTTGTGATGTAGCAGCTTTACTTAGAATTTTATTTACATGTCCAAATGATTTTTTCAAAGCTAAGAAAAGTAATAATGCGTAATAACGTAAAGTGGAAACAGTTGTGCGGTGGAACCATATTCAGATACTTACGTATTGTGGTTTTGATCTTTGGCTCGGCTGACTCACCCTTCTGGCCACCAGAAGTCTTATGTGGGTGTCGACACTTACGGTCTGGGATGCATGCGAGATGGTTTATTTTGAGATATTGCGATGAATTGGTGTTCCCCGACACAACAAAATAATAAATATGGATTTTATTTGAGAAAGTGGATGGAAAACTTTTATCTCGGCAAATCCCCTCATGGGGGCAATGGTGTTGATAGAGAATGTTAACTTTGAGTACATAAATGCGAAGGCTTGAGAATATTTTCCGAGTGATACGATATTTTATAACGAGATGGAAATTTATACTTTTCACACCTGGCTCTTATAGCAACATCTTTGATTACTTCCAAATTATTACTCTTTTCTTAAAATAAAACACACCTCGTATCCTATTTACACGTTTGGGTATTTACGTACTCAGTATTTCTTACTGACTTAGGGAAAAACTGAGGTCTTTGTTTCTATCCCCCACATGTGTAGGTCACGACAGCTCGATGTAGAAGGGATCGCTAAAATTCACTAGTTAATGTTAGTTTCTTTTGTTTAGTTGAACACTTAGTCTAATTTCACATCGGGTTATGCAATATAAGACAATTATGCAATTTGTAATATATATAACTATGGCGATTTTTTTTTATCACCATTTCACCCGGCATGCGGGAGCGATCGAGTGCGGGAGCGACATTCCCGTATTTCTCCGTGAGTGAAAATATGGGGGTGTCGCACCCTGGGGGCTGATTGGTAATTGACGTAAATCCCAAGAGGGTACTGTTGGAATAGGTGCCCTAGAGGCAATATTTTTAGTGTGAATAACGTTTTTGGCTAAAAACATTCATTGTATTATTTATGGAGATATTTAATCTAATGAAGTCCTTAGATTACAAATGTGTTGTTTATCTTAAATATCCATATTCGATTATATTGATTAACATGACGATCAACTATAGACTAGTATGGGGTTGGATTGGTGTGGAGATATCACGATCCAACACATGGGTATGCATTAGGAGTAATAGCATATTGGATTGACCCACAACGAGAAGGCTACATACAGGTTGTGTAAAGTCACAAGTGCTTCTCGTAGTGACAGCGGTATTGTCATCATTAGACTTGAAGTCACTAGATCCTCTGGTTGTGGAATATTGTGTTTTGACATCGTCAAACGCTACACTGTAACTGGGTAGTAATAAAGGAGTTAGTCGGATACAATAAGGAAGCAAGCTTAGATATGGTAGTGACGTAGATAGAATTTTTCCCTCCCACATAACGGGAGAAAATATCCACGACCACTCGAGGGATGGTGCTTATAGAATTTTTGACAAAACTCATAGAAATCAATATAGGATATCGATGTTATCTGCATGGATAAGACTATTTTCAGGATAGAGAAACTATGGATTGAATATACGAGTGTGACTTGTATGTCTCGTGTCCAATCCGAATATAGAGACAGAGGGATGAGATAGTACAATCACAAGGCTTGTCGGATGACTATTTCTATTAGTTGGGTAGCGTGGATGTCTTGCTAGAGGTCGCTCCATATTAGAAATTGTTACTACCAACTAAGTAAAAACCTATGGGGTCACACTCCCTATGGATTAGACCGGACTTGAAAATTAATTAATATGATTACTTAAACAGAAGGATCAATACGCAACTACTTGCAACTTAGTAGGACTAATTTGCAAGTTGGAATGGTCCGTACATGAGTAGGATTAGGAGAGGGGTCTTTATGTAGTTAAACAAGGAGTTGTTGGACTATATAAAGGACACCCCTACCTTTTTCTCAGAACTAATGCTCATAACATACTTTGAGCAGGAGAGAAAAAGTAAGGAGAGAGACAAAAAACTAAGAGGGACGAACCCCCTTAGTGCCGCCCCCTTCCTTTGCTCCGTTCTACATGATATTCTTATCTTCTTTCATCCCTAGCTAGCACAAAGGCTTGAAGTATCCGGATTCAATCATAGGAGTGGACTAGCCATAGAGACGTGAAAACTTTTTTCACTAGTGAAGTCATCAAAGGAGAACCGAAAGATATTTTGATACTCAAATCCTTGTTATCGTTATGATATCTAGACTTGTGATCCTTGCAGGGTCTTGTATGGATTATTTTTTGTTTATTTCCGCTATGTAATCCATTACAAACCCTACAGTGGTATCAGAGCCTGGTTCGTAGAGCATAACATAGTTTATGTGTTACGATTTTTGTTGTTTTACACTTTAAATTGTTGTTTATCGCGTAAAAACAAACAAATTAAGCATATTTGATGAAATTGAATATGATTCAACCACACAAGATATATTTTTGCATATGATGTGAATTATTGGTGAGTTTGAATCACACAGGATGTGAATTTTCGGATTTAGACGGCTAGGGATTGGGCACATGCTTGGAAAATAGGTTTTTCAAGTATGGAAACAACTAAACTTGGGAAACAAGGAGTAGGAGTTGTTTTGGAAACAACTCCCACAAGGAGGATTGGGCCCCCATTGGGACCACCCCTTCCTTGCCTCCCAAGACACCACACGACCTAGGGCCGAACCGGCGTAGGCGCGCGCGGCTTGACCTTGCGGCCTTGGGCCGACCGGCCCCTAGGGCTTGTGGCGGTCATTTAGGGTTTCGGCCAAACCAAGGTGAGCCCTATTGGATTGTATTGACCATAGCACATCCAAAAACAATTAAAATTGACCAAGAGCGTTAAAATTTGATTTTAACTGTTTTGATATGACATTAGGTTGTGGTTTGTTGTGGATGTTTATTTTATGGTTTTTTCTATGGCGTGCGGGCTGATCAGTTTAAAGTTTTACGGCCCGAGCTGGTCTTCTTCTCAACTTGTGAGATCTTTTTATTTAGTCTAGATGCTAGCTAGTATTAGATAAAATAGATAGTAGTCAAGACATGGAGAAGAAGAGGCTAAAGAAACAAAGGACCACAAGAAGGATCAATCCACAAGCTATCGTGTATGGACCAAAAAGATGGAGGCACATGGAGATGAGCTTGCTATTTTAGGGTTCATAGATATTCTCATTGGCTTGAGAATATCTTAGTTTAGAGGTCATATCCATATCACGTTTAATTTTTATTTGTGGTTGTGTATTTTATTGTCTTATTATTTATTGTTGATGTATGGATGATGCATGCAAAATTGATAATACGATAATTAACAACCCGGATCTTTTATTTGTGAGTTCGCCCAACTCAAAATAAGTAGATCAGGTTATATGGATCAACAAAACAATTAAAATTGAACAGAAAAATCCCTCAATTTTATGTATTGCGTTTTGCCTTCTCGTTACATAAACACTCATCATGGTCATGATTATCAAGCTTGTGCGTGCCAAAGCAAGGCGACTTGGTTTGTCATGATTGTTTTGCGATGGCGCAAGCAAGTAATGTGCAATTGTTTAAGTAAGAGGTTGAACAAAACTAGGTGATTTTAATAAGATTAAAAGTCTAGAGGCAACCAATAGGGATGGATAAATAAGGAGTTATTTGCCCAATTGAACCAAGAATTGCATAAGGATGCAATTGGAATTGTTCCTAACTAAATAACTAGTTTTGGGTTACTTGCCAAAGCAAGCTCAAAAGAAGTGAAATATGGATCTTGCCACCCACTTGAAAATATAATGATATTTTCCACATTAATATTAAGAGTTATTAATCCGAGAAAAATAGTGGGATCTCTGTTTACTAATCTAGCCATTATTAAATATAGTTATTCCTTTAAAAATACTAAAATTGGTATATTTCTCGTTTTTTTAGAATTTCAATGGCAAACAACTTTTCGAGTTCATCACACTCCCTACGCTCTGTCCTTGAGAAGGACAATCTTTCTGGAACAAACTTTCTAGACTGGTACAGGAACTTGAGAAACATTCTCAAGCAGGAAAAGAAACTATACACTCTAGAGGAGGAAGTTCCTCAGGCTTCAGAGAACAATACCGCTGGATCCCAAAAGGCACATCAAAAGTTCGTTGACAATGCTAATGATGTGGCCTGCCTGATGCTTTGCGCCATGTTCTCTAGGGTCCAGAAGCAACATGAGAACATGGTTGCGTTTGATATGATCAATCACTTAAAGCAGCTCTTCCAAGAGCAGGCTAGGGTTGAGAGGTATGAAGTTTCCAAGGCATTGTTAAAATTTCATCTGTCAGAGAGAAACCCAGTGTTACCTCATGTACTTCGAATTATCGGGTACTTGGAGAATGTCGATAGACTGGGGTTTCCGGTGGGTCAAGAGTTGGCCACAAATCTCGTTTTGCAATCGTTGCCTGCGAGTTATGGACAGTTCATCATGAACTATAACATGAACGAGATCGTGAAACCTCTGCCAGATCTACTCAATATGTTGATGACAGCTGAACAAAGCATCAACAAGCGAAAGGTCAATGTCATAATGATGGTGCACAAAGGGAAAGGTAAAAGATTTGCCTCTACCTCCAAAGGAAAAGGAAGGAAGTTGCTCTTAAGCCTGTTGGTGGCGTGTCCAAAGGCGTGACTAAGGGTGATTGTCACTACTGCAGTAAGACTGGACACTGGAAGAGGAACTGTCCAAAGTATATGGAGGATAAAAGGCTTGGAATAGTGATTCCACCACCAACAAGTATTTTTGTTATAGATGTCAATATAACTTGCTCTTTATCTTGGGTATTGGATACTGGATGTGGATCTCACATTTGTCGAAGTGTGCAGGATCTAAAGAGAAGTAGAATATCGGCTAAAGGGGAGATTGATCTGCGCGTTGGGAATGGAGCAAAGGTTGCTGCATTGGCTGTAGGCGTGTAAGAGCTGTCTCTGACTTCAGGATTAGTTTTAGAATTAAATAATTGCCATTTGGTGCCTGCTATGAGCAGAAACATTATTTCTATTTCTTGTTGGACAAGGAAGGTCTTGTTATTTCAATGAAGGACAATTTGTGCTCCATTTATTTTAGTATTCACTATTGTAGTGCGCAATTATTTGATGGATTATATATCCTTCATCTAAATAATCCTGTCTGTAACATAAATACTAAGAGGATTAAGATGAATGATTAAAACCCTGCTTGTCTATGGCACTGTCGTTTAGGCCACATAAATGAGAAACGTGCATCTAGACTCCATTTTAAATCATATGAGACATGTGAGGCTTGTTTTATTTGAAAAAAATGACAAAGTCCCCTTTAAATAAGAAAGGTGAGAGGACTAGTGAGCAATTAAAGCTCGTGCATACTGATGTGTGTGGGCCGTTTCCACGCCTGCCACGGGTGATTATGTCTACTTCATTACATTTACAGATGATTTCAGTAGATATGGATTTGTATACCTTATGAAGGCCAAATCTGAATTCTTTGAAAATTTCAAAGAATTCAAGAATGAAGTAGAGAAGCAAATTGGAAAAAGTATCAAGGCCCTACGATCAGGTCGTGGAGGGGAATACTTGAGCCAAGAGTTTGACGACTATCTTAGAGAGTGTGGGATCTTGTCCCAACTCACTCCACCCGGAACACCACAATGGAATGGCGTATCTGAGATGAGAAATCGAACACTGTTAGACATGGTTCGATCTATGATGTGTCAAACTGATCTTCCATTATCATTTCTGGGCTATTCTCTATTGTGTGCAACTTTCACCATTAACCGTGTTACATCTAAATCGTTCATTAAGACTCCATATGAGATGTGGAGTACGAGGCGTCCCACAATGTCGTTCATAAAGATTGGGGCTGCGATGTCTATGTAAAACGTTTACAGTCAAACAAACTTGGGCCTAAGTCGGACAAGTGTAAGTTTGTGGGATACCCTAAGGAACTAAGGGGTATTACTTCTACAATTCAACTGAGAACAAAGTGTTTGTCGCTCGGTTCGGCGTGTTTCTAGAAAGAGATTTTTTCTCTAAAGAAGCAAGGGGGAGGACTATAGAACTTTAAGAAATTCAAGAACCACAAACTACTGATCCTAATATGGAACATGAACAGGAACCACAAAATGTTGTGGGGGAACCTGATCAAGTAACACAAGACCTTCGTAGGTCAAGTAGAGTGCACCAGGATCCAGAGAGGTATGGACTTCTCGTGGCTGAGTTTGGTGACACGTTGCTCATAGATGACGAGCCTACTACCTATGTAGAGGCCATGAAAGGGCCTGGATAACGCCCAAATCGGGGTTATCTTATAGCTCGGTTTTTAGGCGTTTATGCCGGAAAAATCATTTTTTAGCCAATTTTCACCCTCGGAAGGCCTCAGTTTTAGGAACGAGACAGTTATGTGCTCTTTATAAATTTATGTATTTTCCATACTTTTATTGGATATGATCGTGGGTGTGTTCGTGTTGTCTATGTAGGAACAGGGCTCGGGAATGCAGCAGGAATTGCTCGGGAATGCAGCAGGAGGCAAAAGAGGCAGAAAAAGAGCACCCTGCCTTGCTGGCTGCGTATTTTACGCAGGCAGGCTGCGTATTATACGCAGACAGCAAGGTTAGGGGAGGGTTTTAGCCAGTTTTCTCCCATGTCTGCGTATTTTACGCAGTATCTTGCGTATTATACGCATCCAAGGGGAGAAAATACGCAGAATGAAGAAGAAAAAGGTACAAGTGGGGTCCCTGGCTGCGTATTTTACGCAGGGGCTGCGTATAATACGCAGACAGCTCAGCAAGAGAAGAAAATAGCACAGGAGAAGACCCTGGCTGCGTAGAAAGCACAAAAATTGAGGCGGTTTCGGGCAGTGGCAGTTTCGTAATTAGATACAATTTCCAGAAAACTTCTCCAGCACTATATACGGACTCGTCCAGACTCGTTTTGAGGACACAATTCATCCAAGGAGAAGTCTGAGCATCCCCGGAGAGCACGGAAGCACTCATCCAGATCCGAAGACTTAGTTCAATCTTATTCTCTCTCTTGATTTCAGAAACTTTGTTAATTCATTATGTCGTTTAGTAGCTAAACCTTTTACCTAGGTTCTCGGTGAATCTAGGGTTTTGTTTTCAGACATTGTTCTGTAGTTTGATTATGAATTCATGATTACTTTATCTTAATTCATCAGTATTATCAGTTATTCTGTCTTTGATTATATCTGTTTATGCATGATCGGAGTCGCGAACCAGAATTGCTATAGACCCGAGCATGTAGGTGAAAACGTCAGGTTAGGGTTAGGAAGAAAAGACAAGATTTAGTACCTTACCCTGATAGACCGACCAGAGAAAGGGGATAGGGCTAGCCAAAACGTATAGACCAAATGTTAGAGAATTTGACCCGGGCCATCAGGACAAGTTAGAAACCCTAGCAGACTTAGAACGAGACTGCAGACTTAGGCAGCTTAACAGGAACCCGAAAGTCTGCAGGATCGTGACAGCGTGTGGAATCTGAAAGGTTACTGCACAATCGGTACGTGGCACGGGTAATTAAAACTACTGAGTGTTTTCATATCAAACGAAGAACATAACTCTGAAGAAACCCTAGGGGATCCTGGGACCTAGTATTCCAAACCTTAGATTTACAAACTTTCAATATTTTCATAAAAACGTCACACAAAATATTTAAGTTTTATTTGTTTATTTTTAGTTTATAGTCAATCACAATCCTAAACTACTCATCCTTTTACACTCTGCAAGTTAAAATTTATTTCTCGAATAACTCAAAATAGTCCTCGTGGGAACGATCACCCGAGTTTAAATATACCCGGTATTACAATATTCGTATACTTGCGAACAACACGTTAGCTTGTGCATCAAGTTTTTGGCGCCGTTGCCGGGGACTTTTTAGGGTTAATTTAGTTATCAGAATTAGTTTTCAGAGTTTTTATTTTTCAGTTTCGTTATTTTTCTTTTATCTCACTGCTTTTTGAATCTGCAGTTTTCAGGACTGTTCAGTTGATGCCCAGATTGTCTCGCAATTTGGTACCACCACTCGACAATCCAGAGAAGCTGTACACCGAACAGAACCGCAGAAAACGAGAAAGCAGAATGGCAACCAACCAGAGAGACAATCCTTAAAACCCAGCAACTGGTGGGGAGGAACGAGAGACACGTACCTAACACGATTTCTTACGTGTATACGCAAGTGCACGGTCGAAGTAATAAAGATGAGTATCAAAACTCAGGTTGTCGAACCCACAGGGACAATCTCTAGATTATTTAGCTAAACGATTAATTTAGAGTTTAAGTAACCAGCAGGAAAAAGTTGTGATTTAATAGTTCGTCACCCTCAAACAAGTGACTGAAATTAAATAAACAAACTAAACTAATATCTTTATTATTTTATGATTAATATGAATATGGTGAGCACTAGATAGTTTTAGGGTCCCTAGGGCATTTAGATTTTTCCATACTATGATTTGAAACACTCTACCTACGTCTAGTTATACCGGGTCACACTCATTACGATCTTCTGTCGATCTCACGGAAATCTACGTTTCAGTCTACTCCAGGTCCTGTCGGTCCACCATCGTCTACCGTTGCGTTCTAGTCAGCTAGCCAGGTTCACTCACCGGGTCCTGTCGGTCCACCGATTACGCTAATCCTAACTAAGTCTAACCGAAACAACCCACACACGGTCATTCAAGCCTCTATCTCCTGTCGGTCTCAAGAAACTACGAGAATGTCAACAACGTTCTTCACGAATCCGGGTTATGTTCACTGTCGTGCAACAAACCTAGATAACTAGCATGTATTGGGTGATCAAACCAAACAAACTAAGAGTTAAGAACAAAAACTTGTCAAATAACTAGAACAATACGTCGATTTAAGTATCAAAACCTGAATCAAAGAGACAAAAATCCGGAAAATCTAATATAAACCCTAGTTCTCCATAAACTATCTAGCTAGAGAGGTTTAGCTACTCATGTTAGTGATTACAATAACGAAATCCATTGCAGACATCAAACTATAGATATAGAGAGAGTTTAGAAATCTCAAACGGAATCAAGCTCCGGCGCGAATCCGAGCTCCACCCCGTCCTTCTCCTTCGTCCTCTTCTTTCTGTTCTCATGATGCGTCTCCTTTTCTTGTTCAATCACGTATTCCCCTCGTCAAGAACAGCCCCTTTCTTCTTCTCAATCAGACCCGTAGGTGAATTTTAGTAAAAGTCTCTTATTTTCACTTTAGCCCCTCCAAAGATGTTGGAGTTCACTAATTGGCTGCTAGGGTTTTATTAAAACAAACCCGTGCAACCTTCTAGTCCTGATCGCACGAACTTCTCTCTGATCGTGAAAAGCAGAGAGTTTTCTCTCTTTTCTTTCTTGCTCTGATCGCACGACCTGAGGGATGGTCTTGCGGTCTGAACCTTCTCTTCTTCTTCTTGATTTATGCTCTGTTTCTTTATTGCAGTGGGTTCTTCTCCTTTGATTTGTTGCGCTGCTTTGCTGGGTTGATTTGCGGCCTTGATTTGGGTCCGGAATCCCCTTCTTCTCTGCTGGGTTTTGGTTATCTTGCACTTTCTTCACCCTCTTCTTCTTTTCGTTCCTCACTGCTTCTCTCTGTTGCCTGGATTCTATTATTTCTCCGCTGTTGCTGCTGGGTTTCTCTGCTCTGTTTCGTTTGGTTGTGATTGTGTAATGGTGGGTTTGATTTCTGCGGTGAAGTCAGGTGGAGGAAGGTGATAATGGTGGCTGCGGTCTCTTGGGATTTGGTGAATTGCAGGTCTGAATTGGTTAATTGATGAAGGCCGGTGGTTATGGTGGTTAATTAGGTGGGTTTGTAGGAGGTAATTTAATGGTGTTGATTAGGAGGTTCAGGTTGTATTGAATTGGAGAAATCAGGTAGGATGGTGATTGGGGATTTCATGGAGGGAAGGTAATTAACAGGTGGTAGGTTGTTGGTTTTTAAGGTTCAGTGGTGTAATGGATTGTTTAGGTTAAAGGCAGTTTGTAAAACTGGTGGTGATGTAGGTTGTTTGTTCGGGTTTTAGCAGGGAGCTTGTGGTGGAAAATGTGTTGGTGTAATGGATTGAAGTTAGGGGTATTTTAGTTGATTTAGGTACTGGTGAAGGGATTGGTAGTTGGTGATTACTGGGGGTTGAAGGTGGATTGGAGATGGTAGTTAAATTAGTTGATGTTTGTAGATTTTGTGGGAGTTGTGTGGTCTGATAGTGAATTGGCAGTGATGTAGGAGGTTGTGATGTGGGTTAATGGTTGATAGGCAGAGTGTTATAGGTCAGGTTGGATGGTTGTTTGTTTGGTCATGGCTTTGGGTAATCTGCAGCTGCAACAGCAACAGTTTGTTGCTTTCATCTTTTCCCTTCTCAAATCTCGGCAATGTTCTTGAGCTTCCAACTCAATTCCGAAGTTCGTTTTCGTTCCCGTTTCAATTAATCCCCGAGCTCTGTCTCCTGTCAAATATAACACGAAAAAGACCCGTGCGATGAAATGTGACAAAATAAGCTCAAATTAATGCTAAAAACGCCCGGATTATCATTAAAGCACAAAAGCTCTAACTCGCAAATATCTCAATTTCATAGCATATCTCTCATGTATTCTACCCGGAATCTCGCAAAATGATAAGATTTGAAGTGTAAATATAACACCGTAAACGGGGTTATCAAATACCCCCCACACTACCTTTTTGCGCGTCCCGAGCAAAATCTCGATTAATCTCCCACACTATGATTTTCAATCCACCGAATTGCATACAATTTACTAGCCTTGTGACACAAACGACACACACACGACTATGCAATCTACATGCTCTATACAATGCAACTCGATTATTAAACAATGCAAAAATCAAACACATCTTCTTTTTCTTTTTCTTTTCTTAGAGATCGGGCAATCTCGCTATCACTAACCAAAATCCTCAAGTTCTCACTAGTCTCTTTCGAAATTTCACAACCAATAGCAAGAAATTGAAGTAGAGTGATCCTACGCACAAGCTCACTAAGGGGTCCCCAAACATCCACCAATCAATCCAAGATTCGGGCATGTCGTTTAGCTCAGAGGGTCTAGGCATCCTTAATCCTACAATAGTCTTTCGTCGCCAAGTCATTTGAGGTTTTCAGACCCTCTTAGCCGTGACTGCATTTAAATGCAAATTGTCCCACTGATGGGAGACACAACTCTGTGTAATACGGCTTGACTTTAATTTTCCTCAGTTGCTCTAATTGGATTGAATCCAAATTCCCCGCGCGAACGGAGGCACATTAGGTTGCTCACCGTATCTAATCCAAGAGAAGATTTTTATTTCTTTTTTTTTTCTCATTCTCTTCTAATTTTTTTGTTCAACCGTGCATTTAGAGAAACCAAGTGTGGGCTTTTTCGGTTAACTCTTGAAACCGCCGTAACGGATGGTGTTGTACGCCCCCCGACTTCACTTAGGCCGAGGCAACCGTACCACATAAAACCGACTCTACACGAAGGTCCACCCCAGGTTTCAAGAGGCCACAAGTTTCCACTCAAAAAAAGACTATTCAACTACCTTAGGACTAAATCCTCCTAGCACAATATAGGAACTAAAGGTATGCCCTCGTCTTCTTTCCACTTTTCCCTGAATACCCGGGACATCCTTTCGTGAAACAGGTGCGCAAGATACTAAGAATTAAAAACATTCCTACTATGGCGCTTCCTATTCTCAGAGACTCTTTCACTGAACTCTCTTCGGTTTCTAGCTTCATCAATTGCCCATATTCTCAATTTTTTTTTTAAATTTTATAGATTTTTCACTTTTCTATTTTTTTTTCAATTTTTTTTTTCAATTTTTTCCAAAACTCTATATGCTTTTGGCCAACTCGATTAATCACAAGTTTGGGTAGGGGTACTCAATAAAGTAAAAGTGCTAAGAAATGCATACTAACAATTCTAACACAATACGACAATATAATTAAAACACACTACACTAACCACACTACTCACAATACTAACACAATCTACATGTAACAAGGCTATGCAAAACAGACATGGCTAGCAAAATATACACAAACCCCCCACACTTAAGCGTTTCGTTGTCCTCAACGAATTTAGAGATATAATAAGAGGACTCATCGCTTAAATGTGTAGGCGGTGGATCTACACTATTATCGCTCAAAAATTATATAAACAGAGTGACAGTGAGAAATACCTGTGGTGCCCGGACTTACATGGGCACCGTGTTCGTGAAACTGCAACAAGAAAGGGTCTTGTGGACCGTAAACAGTTTTCCGCTGATGAAAATCATCTGAGAAATCCCCAAGCTACATCAAGATACAATGTAACTCCCCTAAGGTCGTGTGTGCCTCGCACACCGGGGTAGATTGCCCCATCCTGCAAAAATGCACGAAAAATCCCCAACTCCCTCAAGAGTCCCCATGTGGGTCAAATGTGCCATGGCACACTGGGGTAGATTCTTCGCTAACATTACCTGCAAAACTAGACAACTCATCAATCCGTCTCTCTCACCTCCCAAAATCAGTTATGGAGAACTAAACATAAATAAAGTAAATAACATCCTACTCTACATTGGGTTGCCTCCCAAGAAGCGCTTGTTATTTCAGGTTGACAGCCCGACCCAGTTACCTCTGCCACCTCACGAGGGTGGTCTGGCACATTGTTCCACTTCTAGCTTAGCTTTCCTGTGTTGGATTTGAAGCACTGCTTCATGTGCATGCACCGCTGATGGCTTGTTCCTATCCCAGTAATCAGGTGGATCCCCTTGCGGTAACTCTGGGATTTGGCGCTTCACTTGTACAGCAAATGGCACCCCTGGATGATACTCCCATGAACACTGGGGTGACGGTTTAAAGACCTGAAAAAGTCTCCATATCATCATGTACCCTCATAATCAGTTCTCCATTCTCTACGTCAATGAGAGTACGACCAGTCGCCAAGAATGGCCTGCCGAGAATGATAGGCACATCTCCCGCTGGCATGTCTAGTATGACAAAGTCCGCTGGAATTATCAGGCTCCCAACTCTCACAAGCACATCTTTTATCATCCCACATGCTCTCTTGGTCGATTTATCTGCAAATTGGAGAGTTATCCAGGTTTTCGGGGGCTCCCCCACACCTAACTTTTTGAATACCGACGACGGCATCAAATTCACGCTCGCTCCCAGATCACAGAGAGCTCTTCCAGTGTAGGAATCACCCAATGTAGCCTCAATGAAAAAGCTACCTGGATCCTTCTTTTTCTTAGGTAACCCATGCAAAACACATGAACTAACCCATTCATTTAAGTTTACTCTCTGAAATTCATCCACCCCTTTCTTTCCAAGAACTACATCTTTAATAAATCGAGCATACTTGGGCATCTTTTGAAGTGCCTCAATCAATGGGATATTGATATGCAGTTTAGAGAATACATTCAAAAAGCGTCTGTATTCTTCTGAATCATCCTTCTTCCCCCTAGTGTGTAATGGGTATGGAAGTTCTGAAGAAGAAGGAGAAGATGCAAGTGGTACCTGAGTATGCTCCTCCTCGTCTGGTGGAGTCATGCCCTTTGATTGGGGGACCATGACAGGTGTCTTCTCAGAATCAAAGACTTCATGTTCCTTTTCCTTTGAGACTTCTGCTCTGGCATGACTCGGATAAGGAGGGTCCTTAAGTGCAGTACCGCTACGAGTGGTGATGGCTTGAGCCTGTCCCTCTGATGTGTCAACAATGCTACCCAGTGCCTTTTGTTCAAGTTCTTCCTTTAGATCTTTTATTTCTGCTTGAGCAACTTGAAGTGCAATTGCTACAGAGATGACCTGTGTGGACATGTCTGTCATGTGCTGAGCCATCGTCTTTATTATCCCTGTCATATCGGTCAACTCTAATGGTGGTACTAGCTGCTGCTGATGCATCTCTGAAACATTTGCTTCATGCACTACCTCTACCGCATTCACCTGAACCGTGCTATATGCCACTGAGCTATGCTTCATCGGTTCTTTTTGTTGGTGCTCATAATCCCAGCTCTTCTCTTGCTCAACCACACGTCTCATCAACTCATATGCACCGTCAACATCACATTTGAACAAGAAACTGCCCCCAGCTTCTCTATCAATCTTTTATTTGTCAAGCATTCCAAGTGCATCATAGAAGACCTGTATGATCTGGCTTTTTGCAATGCCATGGTTGAGGCATTTTCGTAGCAATAAGTTGAGACGCTCCCATGCTTTGACCATGGATTCATGTTGCTTTTTCCTGAATGACCAAATCTCGTTCTGCAGCTGAATCATGCGTGAGATGGGAAAAAATTTACTCATGAACTGGGAGGCACAGTCTTCCCATGTCTTGATTGAGTTGGATGGCAATGAATCCAGCCAATCCATAGCAGCTCCCTTGAGGCAATGAGGGAATAGCATCAGTTTTATTGATTCGGAAGTGACCCCACTATAACGGATTAGCCCACAGTAGCGGTGAAATCTCCCAATGAATGCATGTGGGTCTTTCTCGTCTGTCCAAGCAAAAGTGCACTGGTCCTGAGCAAATTGAATTGTTCCCCGCTTGAGACATAAGGTTTCTGCCTGAATTGGTGGCACCAAAATTGCTGGATCCCTTCCTTTAAGATCCGCCTCAAATGCCTGGATTATTGCTTTCCCTGATCGATTATATGGCATTAAGGTCGGGTGCGGCCTCGATGTTGCCGCCAATGCATTCTCTACGGCTGAAGCTACCATAGCTTGCAGCTGCTCCGTTGTGAGGCTAATCAGCCCTTGGCCTTCCTCCATAGCTACCTGAGAAAACAACACTAGCACACCCGTGAAGTAAACAAATAGTAACAAAAAGAAAAATAGAACAAAAACTCCAAACTAATTTCTAACTAACCAATCTACCGCTGTCCCCGGCAGCGGCGCCAAAAACTTAACACGATTTCTTATGTGTATACGCAAGTGCACGGTCGAAGTAATAAAGATGAGTATCAAAACTCAGGTTGTCGAACCCACAGGGACACTCTCTAGATTATTTAGCTAAACGATTAATTTAGAGTTTAAGTAACCAGCAGGAAAAAGTTGTGATTTAATAGTTCGTCACCCTCAAACAAGTGACTGAAATTAAATAAACAAACTAGACTAATATTTTTATTATTTTATGATTAATATGAATATGGAGAACACTAGATAGTTTTAGGGTCCCTAGGGCATTTAGATTTTTCCAGACTATGATTTGAAACACTCTACCTACGTCTAGTTATACCGGGTCACACTCATTACGATCTTCTGTCGATCTCACGCAAATCTACGTTTCAGTCTACTCCGGGTCCTGTCGGTCCACCATCGTCTACCGTTGCGTTCTAGTCAGCTAGCCAGGCTCACTCACCGGGTCCTGTCGGTCCACCGATTACGCTAATCCTAACTTAGTCTAACCGAAACAACCCACACACGGTCATTCAAGTCTCTATCTCCTGTCGGTCTCAAGAAACTACGAGAATGTCAACAACGTTCTTCACGAATCCGGGTTATGTTCACTGTCGTGCAACAAACCTAGATAACTAGCATGTATTGGGTGATCAAACCAATCAAACTAAGAGTTAAGAACAAAAACTTGTCAAATAACTAGAACAATACGTCGATTTAAGTATCAAAACATGAATCAAAGAGGCAAAAATCCAGAAAATCTAATATAAACCCTAGTTCTCCATAAACTATCTAGCTAGAGAGGTTTAGCTACTCATGTTAGTGATTACAATAACGAAATCCATTGCAGACATCAAACTATAGATATAGAGAGAGTTTAGAAATCTCAAACGGAATCAAGCTCCGGCGCGAATCCGAGCTCCACCCCGTCCTTCTCCTTCGTCCTCTTCTTTCTGTTCTCATGCTGCGTCTCCTTTTCTTGTTCAATCACGTATTCCCCTGGTCAAGAACAGCCCCTTTTCTTCTTCTCAATCAGACCCGTAGGTGAATTTTAGTAAAAGTCTCTTATTTTCACTTTAGCCCCTCCAAAGATGTTGGACTTCACTAATTGGCTGCTAGGGTTTTATTAAAACAAACCCGTGCAACCTTGTAGTCCTGATCGCACGACCTTCTCTCTGATCGTGAAAAGCAGAGAGTTTTCTCTCTTTTCTTTTTTCCTCTGATCGCACGACCTGAGGGATGGTCTTGCGATCTGAACCTTCTCTTCTTCTTCTTGATTTATGCTCTGTTTCTTTTTTGCAGTGGGTTCTTCTCCTTTGATTTGTTGCGCTGCTTTGCTGGGTTGATTTGCGGCCTTGATTTGGGTCCGCAATCCCCTTCTTCTCTGCTGGGTTTTGGTTATCTTGCACTTTCTTCACCCTCTTCTTCTTTTCCTTCCTCACTGCTTCTCTCTGTTGCCTGGATTCTATTATTTCTCCGCTGTTGCTGCTGGGTTTCTCTGCTCTGTTTCGTTGGGTTGTGATTGTGTAATGGTGGGTTTGATTTCAGCGGTGAATTCAGGTGGAGGAAGGTGATAATGGTGGCTGCGGTCTCTTGGGATTTGGTGAATTGCAGGTCTGAATTGGTTAATTGATGAAGGCCGGTGGTTATGGTGGTTATTAGGTGGGTTTGTAGGAGGTAATGTAATGGTGTTGATTAGGAGGTTCAGGTTGTATTGAATTGGAGAAATCAGGTAGGATGGTGATTGGGGATTTCATGGAGGGAAGGTTATTAACATGTGGTAGGTTGTTGGTTTTTAAAGTTCAGTGGTGTAATGGATTGTTTAGGTTAAAGGCAGTTTGTAAAACTGGTGGTGATGTAGGTTGTTTGTTCGGGTTTTAGCAGGGAGCTTGTGGTGGCAAATGTGTTGGTGTAATGGATTGAAGTTAGGGGTATTTTAGTTGGTTTAGGTACTGGTGAAGGGATTGGTAGTTGGTGATTACTAGGGGTTGAAGGTGGATTGGAGATGGTAGTTAAATTAGTTGATGTTTGTAGATTTTGTGGGAGTTGTGTGGTCTGATAGTGAATTGGCAGTGATGTAGGAGGTTGTGATGTGGGTTAATGGTTGATAGGCAGAGTGCTATAGGTCAGGTTGGATGGTTGTTTGTTTGGTCATGGCTTTGGGTAATCTGCAGCAGCAACAGCAATAGTTTGTTGCTTTCATCTTTTCCCTTCTCAAATCTCGGCAATGTTCTTGAGCTTCCAACTCAATTCCGAAGTTCGTTTTCGTTCCCGTTTCAATTAATCCCCGAGCTCTGTCTCCTGTCAAATATAACACGAAAAAGACCCGTGCAATCAAATGTGACAAAATAAGCTCAAATTAATGCTAAAAATGCCCGGATTATCATTAAAGCACAAAAGCTCTAACTCGCAAATATCTCAATTTCATAGCATATTTCTCATGTATTCTACCCAGAATCTCGCAAAATGATAAGATTTGAAGTGTAAATATAACACCGTAAACGGGGTTATCAGTACCCCAGCTCAGATGGCTCGTTACATTGAAGAGCTCGTCACAGCAGGCCTGGCTGCCCGAAGAAACCATAGAACTTATAACCGGTCGGGGAAAGCGTTGGTGGAGAATTTCGAAATTCCCACGGGGGGGGGGGGGGGGGGGCATGAGCGAGCTATTGTGGTGCCCGAGATCACCGTAGAACACTTTGACATCAAACCTCCATCATCCAGACGGTGCAGACCCTCTGCCCGTTTTATGGCAAGGCCGACAAAGACCCGAACGACTTTATCAGGAAGTTCGAGGATTACTGCAACAAGGTCCGATACAAGGGGGTAGACGCAGAGGCACTTATGCTAATCCTGTTCCCATACTGCCTATTTGGAGTAGCCAAAGACTGGCTCAAATCCCGACCACCCAGATCCATCACTACATGGGAAGGGTGCGTCACAGATTTTCTGGCAAAGTTTTTCCCCGCCTCCCAGGTCAATTCAATTGCAGAGCGAGATTCTGTCATTCAAGCAGAAGTCAGGGGAGACGGTGGTGGACGCATGGGACAGATTGATGAGATTGGTGAAAAGATGCCCGAACCACGGTTTTGGAGATGCAAATATTGTGCAAGTATTCTACCATGCCCTAGACAGAGAGAGTGCTGACAGGATTGACAGAGAAGCCGGGGGAAACTTCCTGTATCATGTGGACAAAGATGGTGCATATGACCTGATGAAGTAGTTAGCCAAGCAGAACACCCAACTGTTTGACGATCGCAGGATGACGGCTAGAGTCGAGCCAGCGGAAGATGACCGGATAGATAATCTGGCCAAGATCGTTCAGGACTTGGTCAAGAAAGTCTACTCAGACAAGAAGGCCGTTGCAGCAGTAGGAGAACCTGATTTGGACGCGGCCATAGAAGAGCTCAGAACCGAAGACACCAATTACGTACAGCAGCAGTGGGACACGAGCCGGTACAGACCGGGTACGAGAGATCATCCCGGGTTCCGGTATGAAAACCCGAATTCCGCAGTTTATGCACCGGGATTCCAGCACAGGCCACCGGCCCAGCCGGCTGCACTCACACAACAGGTTCAGCCGGGCCCATCTGAAAAGCAGTATAATGCCCAGATGAATAAGATCGAGTCCATGTTTCAGACCATGGAGTCCCGGCTTGCACATATGGATGCCCTGACAGCCGACATGCAGATGACCAAAACGTCATTGCGCGCTTTGGAGGTACAAGTAGGGAAATTAGCACAACAGCTAACAGAGAGACAGCCAGGAAACTTGCCCTCTAATACAGTGAATAATCCACGTGCTCAGATCAATGCCATCACCACTCGGAGTGGATTAGCACTACAGGATCCACCGTATCCTAGCCACGCTCGCGCCGAAAAGTCGAAGGAAGTAGAACGCAAACTGTCTGGCCAGGAAAACAGCTCAGTCGACCGTTCTCAGCTGAAGGGCTCGGTTGAGCAGGATGCAGTGCAGAACGAGACAGAAACAGAAACGGTACCTGTCTCCAAGGAGGTTCCATACCCCTTGAGGACACGAAAGAGGGATGATAGCGAAGACTACACCAGGTTTCTCGAGATGTTCAAGCAGCTGCATATCAACATACCCTTTGCTGAGGCTTTGGAAAAGATTCCCACTTACGCCAAATTCCTCAAGGACATTCTGTATGGGAGGAGGCGAATGAGCGATTTCGAGACCATAAACCTGACGGCAGAAGTGAGAAACTGTGTGAAGAATGGGCTACCGAGGAAGAAAAAAGATCCTGGTAGTTTTGTTATACCGGTCACCCTAGGTAATGCTTACACAGGAAAGGCTCTGTGTGACCTAGGGGCCAGCATCAACCTGATTCCATTGGCGATTTTCAAGAGTTTGATAGTCGGGGAGCTCCGGCCCACCAGAATCATGCTGCAGGTGGCAGACAGGTCCGTAAAACAGGCTTATGGAGTTATCGAGGATATTTTGGTGAAGGTCGGCCTGCTGATTTTTCCGGCGGATTTCGTGATCCTGGACATGGAGGCAGGGGAGGTACCGCTCATACTGGGCAGGCCGTTTTTGGACACTGGAGAAGCTATGATAAATTTCAAGAGCGGAGAACTGACCATGCAAATTAACGAGGACAAGGTTAAATTTAACGTTTTCAAAAATATGCAACTGCCAAATTATTATGACCACGAAGATATCTTCGCTATAGACGTAGTGGATGAAGGCTGGGAAAACGAGGAGATGGATCAGTTATGGGAAGAGATTGATAACATGTACGGAGAATAAAAGGAGATGACTCGGTGCGAACATGCCATGAGAGCCGAAGACTGGACCACTTTGTACCTAGACGAAGATGGCGGGCAGAAGATGATCCTAGTTCCGTCACTCAAGGAGCCACCCGCACTCGAGCTTAAACCGCTCCCGAACCATCTCAGGTATGCATACATTGGTAACAATAGCACTCTGCCCGTAATTGTTTCTTCTCTTTTATCTCGAGAACAGGAAGAGAAACTGCTGGAAGTTTTGCGAGAGCACAAGGAAGCAATCGCCTGGACGATTGCGGATATTAAGGGGATCAACCCCTCCTATTGCATGCACAAGATCAGAATTGAAGAAGGCAAGAAACCAGTGATTCAGCCCCAGTGGAGATTGAATCCTAACATGAAGGATGTTGTGCGCAAGGAGGTCATGAAGTGGCTGGAAGCAGGAATCATATACCCCATATCAGACAGCACTTGGATCAACCCGGTCCAGTGCGTGCCCAAAAAGGGGGGTATTACGGTGGTGCAGAATGAGGACCAGGAACAGATTGCACAGCGCACTGTCACAGGCTGGCGGATCTGTATGGACTATCGGAGGCTAAACGATGCAACACTGAAAGATCACTTCCCGCTGCTATTCATGGACCAGATGTTGGACAGGCTAGCCTATCACGCCTATTACTGTTTTTTGGACGGGTACTCCGGGTACAATCAGGTTTGCATAGCCCCAGAAAGATCAGGAGAAGACAACGTTTACCTGCCCGTATGGTACGTTTGCGTTCCGGCGCATGCCATTCGGGTTGTGTAACGCCCCAGCTACGTTCCAAAGATGCATGATGGCGATATTCTCCGACTTGATTGAGAAAAATCTGGAGGTCTTTATGGACGATTTTTCACTGTTCGGGGACAGTTTCGATGACTGCCTACATCACCTGGGCCAGGTTCTGTTCCGATGCAAGAAGGAAAATTTAGTGCTGAACTTAGAGAAGTGTCATTTTATGGTCACCGAGGGGATCGTGCTGGGTCAAAAAATTTCCAGCAAGGGACTCGAGGTGGACAGGGTCAAGATCGAGGTGATAAAACACCTCCCATACCCGACAACCGTTAAGGCGATCAAGAGTTTTCTGGGACACGCATGATTTTACCGGAGGTTCATCAAAGACTTTTCCAGGATCACAAAGCCACTTTGCGCTTTACTTGGAAAAGACGTGCCCTTTGACTTTGATACAGCATGTCAGCAGGCCTTTGACCATTTGAAGGAGAAGCTGACCACAGCCCCGGTTATTACCACGCCGGACTGGTCACTTCCGTTTGAGTTGATGTGCGACGCCAGCGATTATGCAGTAGGTGCAGTCTTGTGGCAGCGGAAGGACAAGGTCTTCCATGTGATATACTATGCGAGTCAGGTACTCAACGATGCCCAGATCAACTATGTCACTACAGAGAAGGAACTGCTTGCTGTGGTATATGCCCTGGACAAATTCAGGCCGTACTTGGTCAGGTCAAAAGTGATCATTTTTACCGACCATAGTGCCCTGAAATATCTGATGGACAAGAAGGACGCAAAACCGAGACTGCTGAGGTGGGTATTACTGATGCAGGAATTTGATGTGGAAATTTGGGACAAGAAGGGAGTCGAGAACGTAGTAGCGGACCACCTGTCCAGGCTTGAAAATGCTAAGGTGGACCCGGTACCAATCAAGGAAAACTTTCCGGATGAGCATATCATGGCAGTCAAACTGGGGAGACCATGGTACTATGCTATAGCGAACTATCTGGTGAGGGCACGCTTCCCGAGGACCTGACCTCGTCACAACGGAAACGGTTTATTTCTGAGAGCCGACAGTATTTCTGGTATGACCCGTATCTGTTCAAGCAGAAGGCCGACAACATTCTGAGAAGGTGTGTTCCGACCCACGAGGCCTGGAACGTAATCCGGCACTGCCACTCGGCTCAGTGTGGGGGTCACTTCGGAGGGACCCACACGGCACACAAGGTCCTGCAGTCAGGTTTCTTTTGGCCAACACTTTTCAAGGACTGTCATGATTATGTACAGGGATGTGATAGATGCCAGAGGACAGGGAGTACGTCACATAGGGACGAGATGCCTTTAACTATTTGGCAGGAAGTTGAACCCTTTGATGTATAGGGGATTGACTTCATGGGGCCGTTCCCGTCTTCTATGGGAAATCTGTACATACTGATGGCAGTGGACTATGTTACAAAGTGGATCGAGGCGATAGCGTGTCAGAAAAACGATGCAGCGACAGTTGAGCGTTTTCTGAAACGCAACATATTTACACGATTCGAGACCCCCAGAGCAATGATCAGCGATGAAGGGTCACACTTTATTAACAAGGTGTTTGCCAGGGTACTTAGGCAGTAGGGGGTGTCTATCCACAAGGTATCACTGGCGTATCACCCCCACACTAACGGACATGTAGAGGTGTCGAACAGAGAGATCAAGGGCATTCTCGAGAAAACCGTAAATCTGGGCCGAAAGGATTGGTCGATGAGACTTGATGATGCGCTGTGGGCATACAGGACAACCTTCAAAACACCGCTGGGAATGTCACTGTACCATCTCGTGTTTGGGAAAGTGTGTCACCTTCCGGTTGAGCTAGAGCATAAGGCCTATTGGGCTATCAAACTGCTCAACATGAATGAGAATCAGGCCAAAGATAAGAGAAAGATGGCGCTGCTGGAATTAGAGGAGTTTCGCAGAACAGCATTTGAGAGCGCCAAAATGTTCAAAGAGAAGACAAAGAAGTGGCATGATCAGCGTATCACGCCAAAGCAGTTTAACGAAGGGGACAAAGTACTTCTCTACAACACAAGAATGAGGTTCTTTCCGGGAAAGTTGAGATCTCGTTGGTCAGGGCCGTTCATCATCAAATAGATATTCGCATGGGGCGCATTTGAGCTAGAGAATCCAAAAGATAACTCAAGCTTCAGGGTGAACGGAAACCGAATCAAGCCGTATCTCGAGAACGCCGAAGTCGCCAGGGTAGATCCAATCTACTTCGACGATCCGTGATCGAACCTGAGGTTACCGGGTCGGGCCGTCGACCGTAAATTACAAGCGCTGGTTGGGAGGCAACCCAACCTAGTAAGTTTAAATTATTTTATTTATAGCTTTTATTTTAAGTTTTGAATTTTTGAGAGAGGTGAGATGAGTGGGTATTTAATGAAAACTAAGCATGTGCAGGCACAGAGGAAGCAGACAAAGCAAACGAAAAGGAACATAAAGGTGAAAGAGAGAAAAGTTACCCCTACTACCCATGATGTGCGTATTTTACGCACAAGTTGTGTGTATTCTACGCACACCGATGCCAAAATAACCAAAGTTTGAAAAAAAATTGAAAAATTATTTTCAAGCCTGTCTGCCTATTTTACGCAGGTTTCTGCGTATTATACGCAGCCATTTTTGAAAAACATGATTTTTTTTTTTAAAAAAGAAACAAATTTTTGAAAAATTATTTGCTGCTGTCTGCGTATTTTACGCAGCTTTCTGCGTATTATACGCAGGCAGCAATGAAAATCTGTTTCTTTTTTGAAAAAAAAATTTGAAAAAATTATTTTAGCTGCTGTCTGCGTATTATACGCAGCCAGCAGTATAAACTGTATTATTCTGAATTTTTGAAAAAAAAAATTGGATTTTTACCTGCTGTCTGCGTATTTTACGCAGCTGACAGCAGATAAAAATGCAATTTTTTATTAGTTTTTGATCACCCCAGTACCCCTGTGTGCGTAAAAAACGCACAATATTCGTATTATACGCACAAATTATCAGTTTTGACCATTTTTAGACAGGGGAATTTTGGTCATTTTGGCACTTAGGGTTTAAATGAGGGGGGGGGGAGCATGGGAAGCCATTGTTGGCCTTGAAGCTTTCTCTCTCTACCTCCATTCCTCTCTAGCTCCAACACACCAATTTTTCAAAAATGTCCGGTATAAAAAAACCGAAGGCATATTTGGAATCCCCTCGTCGCAAGGAGCACGGAACTAGTCTCGGTTTTCAGAAATTTGAATTGAGCTAGTGTGGGGGTTGAAGGAAAGTGAAGGGTGTTCTTGAGGACCTCTGGTAGATCTTAGGGGGCTTATTTGTTGAGACGCACGACTTCACGCGCACGTACTCTAGATTTCTGTTTCTGCTCGTTTTTTCATATTTGTCACGACTTTGGTTAAACCTGTCGTAGACCCGGACCGTAGGCATGAGCCGATTGATATCCTTGCAAAAGACCTTAGGCCGCATTACTTTGACAGTTATCGTTTTCTGAACTACGCGGCCCATACCTATTATTTGACGGGTAAGAAGCCGAACTATAGGTTAGCTAAGGATTTCTGTTACGAAGTAGATGACGATAAGATGCCTTTTCAGATGGTGAATTTTGCCAGTCGAGCAGACATTTTTGGCACATCACTGACTGGATTTGAGGGTGCGTCGAGTTCCACATTGACTAGGGAGTTCTTTTGCAACCTGTTATATGCTGGCGATGCCGAAAACACTGACACGCGGGGGGTCTATTGCCGTCGCGACTATATCGTGCTGACCCCCGAGTCCATTAGGCAGGCTTACGGGATTGCACCATCCCAAGAGTCGTGTGCGTACCAGTTGGCTCTCAACAACCCTCCGTCGGATGAGGAAATTCTGAGGGTGTTGACGGGAGGGGCTGGGGGGCCCACTTTGAGGGGGAAGAAGATGGACACCTAGGGCTTAAGCTGCATTCTGGATATCTGTGCAAACCCGCGAGTTGGTGGGCTGAGTGGGTGGTGAACCGCATTGTGGGGATCCAGCACTTTACTTACCTAGAGAATGAGTCTACCCTTATCGTGTACTGTCTTATGATGAGGAGGCGGATCGATATCGCCCATCTTACTTGGGCTTACATTCAGGAGCGGAACGTCTCCGCGAGCCAGAAGGGACTCGGGTATAGCAACATGATTATCCAACTGGCTCGTATCTATCAGATTCACATCACAGAAAACGAGGGTGACTGGCTGCCTCCTATACTTAAGTCCTATAGGAAGATTAGAGGGGGAGGTTTGGGACCGAATGACCCAGTCATTGACCTTGATGCTGACCCTATGGAGGAGGACGAGCCTGCCCCTGCCCCTAGGAGGCGATCGACCCAGGATAGACCGACTCGGGGGACGGGAGCGTCTAGACTTAGGCGTTCTCAGTCCACCCATGACCACGGGGAGTCGAGCCAGAGAGTCGGGCCGAGTCAGAGAGCCAGACCTAGAACGAGAGGTGCGACCGGTCCACCACCACTTTCGGTCATGAACCGTAGGTTGGCTCGAGTTGAGGAGGGAGTTGAGGGATGTCGTGCTGGCCAGGAGTCCCTTGGTGAGAAGATGCTTAAGAAATTACGGAAAATTTCCCGCTACCTAAAGCACACCAAAAGGACCCAGAAGAAGATGGCCAAAGACCATGGCGGCGCTATTACTGCCATCCGAGAGGAGCATCAAGAGGCGGCCCGCCATGCGGGTCGAGAGGTGCCACTGCCCATTATTTTCCCTCCCTCCTATTCCAGTGACTACACTACCAGCTGGTCGGACGAGGCGAGCTCGAATGAGTTTTCCACAGATCCGGATCCATAGTAGTCAGTCAGGATCCCGGACACAGTCCCGACAGTCATCGAGCTCACGGTCACGCCAGTCGTCGAGCTCGCACCCACGACAGTCTAGTAGTGCCAGATTCAGGCAGACCAGCAACTCACCCAGCAGCATGTCCGGTTCATCCGAGACTGGGTCAGACCCGCCGTATAGTCCAGACGAGTCAGTGCCATGAGGGCATTCCACCTCTTAGTGTGGGGGTGGGAGTCATGTCTGCATTAACCGGGTTTGCACGTTTTTTCATATTTATTTGTAGTTTTTATTTTATTTATTGAGTCTGCATATTTTCGTTCTTTGAGTCAACCCATCACGCCATTCTGACATTGCATTGTGTATACGTAAAAAAAAATCAAAAATTTTCAGAAAATCTTAAAAATTAAAAATCATAAAAGTTTGAGAAAGAGCAATCGAGATAACAGAAACTGGGAAGAAATCGAGGTTAAATCCTTTGACAGAAAAGAAAACTTGCACCGAGGTATAGTAGATAGGTGAGAGCAAGAGACCCTTGGAAACCGCAAGTAGTTATCACCTGAGCTAAGGATCCGACTAGTTGCCACACCGCCGACATCTAGGTAGTCGACAACCCGCCCACGGGCGTCGTCACGGTCATCGCATCTTTCGGTGTAGTGACTGACTATCAAGGGACCTCACGTCCTGTTTCTTACCCCTAGGTCCAACTAGTAAACCCGTTTGAAGCCATTTACCCCTTTTATTCAAAAGCCACTGTTGCCTAGGGAGCCTTCTTTGAGACCTTCATCAGTCGTTAGTTGGCTATTCTACGAGTTATGACAGAGGGAGTGAGTTGGGGAGGGTTTTAGATGGAGCACTTCATGGTATATAAGTTTTGGACAGTTTTTACATTGACACGTTTTTCGAGGGAAGCACAGGGTGAGTTAGTGGCGACTGCATTAATTTGCAGAGGTGGATCACTGCATTACATAGTGACCACAGAAGGAGTTAGTCGCGTGCGAGACATCTTTCCGCACAAAATGGGGTTCGGGGATTGTGAGATTAATTGGTGGTTGTGCCGTTTTTCTACATCTTTGGTGATGAGGAGGTTCGGTGGGACTGCACAGTATTATTCCGACTACAGGATCAGCGCTTCAGGATTAGCGTGGGGGTACTTCATATGAGGACATATTTCATACCCCACGACGACAGTTTATTTTTACTCACTCAGCTTTAGTCAATTTATTTATTGTTATTCGTGTATTCATGTGTATATAGCGTCCTATTATTATTTAAAAAAAAACGAAAAAGAAAAAGAAAAAAAAAAAAAAGAGGAAAAGAAAAAAAATAGAGGAAATGATCTAGTTATGCAGTTTTTCAGTTATTTATATTATTGAGTCAAAAAGCTGAGTGAGTAGCACAATTTTCGAGACAGTTAAACCGCTTCACATTGGTGGCCGCGAGAACGGCGGAGACACACCGGGGGACAGGGAGATTGAGATGGCAGGAACTTAGTTGTTTCGGGCAGTTTTTCGGGAACTCGGTGAGGGGTGTGAGTTTGGGGAAATTGTGAGAATGTCATAACGAGTAGGATCATGCTGTGCCTATACACAAATATATCCTACTTGTTAGACTTAGAACCTTGATTCGGAAATAGCTCGGATGGTAGGTGTGCACAAGAGATTTCGGCGGGGAGACCTCCGTGTACACCGTATGTAGAGGATCGAGGATCGCACAGGAAGAGTGGGGTTGTGTGTAGGGAGAGAGTAAGTCAGTAGCAATGTCTGAGAGAGAGACAGAGGTTTGGCAGAGCTTCCGCGTATGGCAAGTGTGTTCCCCTTTGTATAGAAAGGGTAACGTCCTATATATAGCAGAGAACGTGACCGTTTTAGTGTGGTTAATGCGCCCATTGATGGCGGCTTAATTAGCTTAACCATAACTGCACGTTCGTCCGAGTATATAGGGACCGTTACAGCACGTTGTGCGCGAATACCGGAACCGTTACGAGGTTGACCGGGTTTGACCGGATTGACCGGGTTTATGGAGCTCGTGCCATAAATCTCTCAAAACAGTTACTAAAGGTCGCGTGCGGGCTTGGCTCGCACGCGACAGGGCTTACTCTAGCCTCCAAACCACTAAGTCCCTACAAGTCCCGTGCAGTGGTATGCGAGGGCTCTGTCTCGCAGCCCCCACATGGATCAGCTCGGCTGGTGATCCAGTGTGTGTGGAGCACAATATGGTGTGCTGGATGGTTGCCACGTGGCCAAGATCTGTCAGCTCAGAAAGCACTATCTACATTAGCCCCCTTTCTGCGCGTGAAGACTCATAGCTGTATAGACTTCCATGCGCGGAAACCAACATACGCGTTGCCACCACGAACCAATTCAAATACGGGTAAGTTCAGCCCGCGTGCGTGCCATTATGACCTAAAACCCCTAGAGTCGTGCCGTCTGGCTTCTAGGGTTTTAGGCGTGACGTCAGCTTGTCCTGTGATTGCGCGTTTCGACGGTGACGGTTGCGATTCGACTACTGAAAGGACGCAACCCTTCATTGTTTTTGGATAAATACTTTGTATCCACTGTTGCACAGCATCACTTCTTTCTCTTTAAGTGAATGGTACCCGGAGATCTTCGAGAGCAGATTCAAATAATCAATCATCAGTTCAAAACTGCAAATCGTCTTCTTCAGTTGTGCATATCCAAGCAGGCTTCAAGAAAACAAGGTTGGCCTTGTTCAATTTTGATTTAAGATACCAATGTTTGCCTTGAACTGCGTTGAATCTGTAAGACCAGAACATATAATCTGTTGAAACTTGCACATAAACCTTGGTCTTTGAACCCACTTTTGCTTTAATCCTTCAATAATAAGGGATCCGGATGTGAGATCTTGAAATCGCTGATAATGCAACCCTTAATTTCTGAAATTGATACCAGAAACTGTTCGTCTTTCTTTTCATAATAGATCTCGGATTTCGAACTTTCAAACTGAACTGTAGCACCTTTCTCCCCCCTTTTTTTCTTGCTCTTCCGCAGGAATGGCCAAGACAAAAGGAACCAAACTCAACAAGGAAGATGAAGAGATACCCGACCTTCCGCAGGCCTTGTGGCGAAAAGCCCCCTATCTAGGTGGCCAAGATTTCTATCATGCGAGGCTTAAGGCTAAGAGGATGCCTGATCCTGTCCCAGTTGAGAGATTGCTGACACTGACTCGCCCAGTTAACTCAGCCTTGCTCGAGTTGATTGGTTCCGAGGATGTGGTTCGATTGGGGGTCGAAAACGGGTACTTCCCCTACACTGCAATTTCTACCCAGGCTTTCGTCCAGAAATTGGACTATATGGATGAGTGGATTGACCACGTGTTGGACAATCATGGCGCGACTCTCGATGAAGCAGGTATATACTTCGCTGTTTGACACGATTTCTTACGTGTTACCGCAAGTGCACGGTTCAAGTAATATAGGGCTGGTATTTCAACCCCGAGTTATCGATCCCACGAGGACAGTGTTACTGTATAATCATAAATTAGGCTTAAAGAGTACAAACGTAAAAAAGTAAAAGGAGTAAAAACAGAATTAAACGATATTTTTGGTAATTTCTGGTAATAAAGTCTGACTGTAAAAACTAGGGTTTCGGGTGCCTAGATTTCCAGGATCCCCTAGGGTTACTATTCAGCCTTTCAGTTTTTCCGATTCAGAAACACACAGCAGTTTTGTTTATGCCAGCATACCATTGATACAATCTCCTCTCGGTCTCATGCACCTGTCACTCTCCTACAGATTTCGGGTCCTCTCGGTCCACCTAGATCTGCAGGTTTGTTCTAAGTCTGCCAGGGTTACAGGTTCTCCTCTCGGTCTCCCCCTAAACGTCTAGCAGTTGGTCTAATGCTTCTGGGCTAGTCCCCTGATTCTCTTCACCTCTCGGTCCATCAAGGCAGAGTACTAAATCCTGTCTTCTCTTCCTAACTCTCACTGGCCACTCTCGCGCACCAGATCCTGTCTGTAGCAATCCAGGTTCATGACTCCGTTCATGCATAAACAGTAAAAACCAAAGACAGAATAATAAACAAAACCTCTACTGTATTAAGATTTAAACAATCATGAATCGGGAATCAGAATCTGAAGTACTGAAATCATAAACCCTAGGTTCACCGAGAACCTAGGTAAAAAGTTTAGCTAATAGAAACTAACATAAAGAAGAGAAGAGAATCAAACAGGTGACGGAAATCTGGCGATTTCTTGGACTGCTCCGATGCTCCCTGTCTCTGCTGTGTCTAACTCTGATTCTGTGTCTGTCTGTCCTGTGTTCTGTGTTGTGTATGCTGTATATATGCTGAAACTGATGGGCAGAGCTGCTTTATATACTGCTGAAGTTTCCCTAATCCTGTGCTGAAATTCCTATTCTGTCCCTGTCTAAACCGCCCTGGGAAGCTTCTGGAAATCCTGTCCTGCGTCTGAACGCACATTTGCTGACTTTGACTTTTCTGACGAAGTTTGACTTTTTTCCACCGTCTTCAGAAATTCTGAAAATCTTGACCTGCGTTTGAACGCACAAAGGCTGCGTTTGAACGCACATTTTGAGAGTTGACTTTTTGACTTTGACTTCCGTTGACTTTTTGGGTGTGCGTTTGAACGCACAATGTGCGTTTGAACGCACATACTTAGTCTTCTGGTTGATTTCTGCCTGATTCTGACCTTTCTGAAATTTGAAGTTTCCTGCGTTTGAACGCAGGATGTGCGTTTGAACGCACATACTTAGTCATTTTCTGGCCAGTTTTCCCTGTCTGTTGCTGCACTGTGTTGTGCGTTTGAACGCAACTCTCCTGCGTTTGAACGCAGTGCGTCTGAACGCACACCTTCTGCGTTTGAACGCAGTGCTTAGCCGTTTTTCCATTTTTCTCTTCTGGCTCCTGAACCCATGCGTTTGAACGCAGCTCCTCTGCGTTTGAACGCACCCCTTGGCCGTTTCTTCTCTTGAGTGTTGAGTCCTGCGTTTGAACGCACACCGCCTGCGTTTGAACGCAGGACTTAGCTTTTCTGCACTTTGGTCTCTGACTCCTGCGTTTGAACGCAGACTGCCTGCGTTTGAACGCAGGACTTAGCCATTTTTCCTGCCACTTTCCTGCTGCCGCCATCTTGTGCGTTTGAACGCAGCTCCTGCGTTTGAACGCACCACTTAGCATTTTTTCCTCTTTTTTCTGCTCAGCTTTCCTGACACGCTGCCTAATATTCAAGTTAATCTCATGCATTTTTCGGCACCTGTTACCTGCACATCATAACACGCACCCGCGATCATATCCAACAAACAAAAGTATGCATAAAATTACTCAAATTTTGCAATCATGATCTATAAATCTCTGCCTCGTATCAGGTGGAAAATAAGCTGAAAATGGCCAAACTCAACTCTCACAGGGTTAAAACCAATGGTAAAAAGATGTCCCAAACTAATACATTTTCAAGCTGTCAAAATACCCCCACACTTATCTCTGCTCGTCCGGAGCAGACCCTTGCATACTGCCTTGCAGACCCATTTTTTGCATACTTTTATTGCATACTTCCCCTCTTTCACAGATTCAAGACACAGACCAAAACACTCAATAGACGACTGACTCAGATACAGAATATACACAAACTGACTCAAAACACAGCTAAAAATTTTTATATATATATATTTTCTGAAATTGGGCAACCTCTCTATCATAAACTGAAATCATCAAATCCTCACAAGCTCATTTCGAAATTCCACAACACGTAGCAAGAAATGATATAAACTGATCCTATGCACAAACTCACTAAGGTATCCCCAAACATCCACCAAACCAACCAAGATAAAGCACGTCTTTTGACTTTGAGGGTCCAGGCATCTATAGTCAACAGATAATTTTTCTTCGCCAAGTCATTTGAGGTTTTCAGACCCTCTTAGCCGTTATTGCGTTTGATTTGCAAATTGTCCCATTGCTGGGAGACACAACTCCTGTGTAATACGGCTTGACTTTAATTTCCCTCTTAAGCTCTAAATTGGATTGAATCCAAATTTTCCATGTGAATGGAAGCACATTATGTTGTTTCTCCTTTAAGCACAAAATATTATTTATTTATTTTTTATTTATTTTTTATTATTTTTTTCATAATCCCCTCTGTTTTTTACAACTGTGCAGTAGAGCGTTAAGAGTGTGGGCTTTTTAGGATTTTCTCTTGGAACCACCTTAAGGGATGGTGGTGTACATTCTCCAACTTCGCTTAGGCTACAGATTTGTACCACATAAAACCGACTCTACACGAAGGTCCACCCCAGATTCCAAGAGTCCACCAGTTTCCACGGGAAACAGAATATTCAACTATCTAAAGACCAAATCTGCCTAGCACACTAGAGAAGTCAAAAGTATGCCTGTTATCTACTTTCCACATTCCTGAATACCCGGGATAGCCTGTCGTGAAAATTGTGCACAAAATACTAAAATTTGAAGTATCCCTGCTACGGTGCTTCCTACTCTCATAAGCTCTTTCATTGGACTCTCTTCAGTTTCTAGGTCCTAAGTTGCCCTTTCTCAGATTTTTTTTTTTTTTTTCATTTTCCCGATTTACTATTTTTTTTTTATTATATATTTTTTTTTTTTTTTATTTTTATCATGCAAGGTCAGAAAGGTTGGTGGGTCGACTCAACATAAAAAACGTGCTGACTCAAAAAAATGAAAATAAAATGAAAAAAAAATTGACAAAAATATGCTGACATGGCTATGCAGGAGGACACGATTCCCCACCCCCACACTAGAGGTGGCGCGTCCTCGCGACTCTACTGATCTGGTCGGTAACTCGAATCTGTGTTCTCCGGAGTAGACTGGTCAGTCGGCTCGGGAGATGGTGAAGGGGTTCGCCCTCTGGCGCGTTTCCTCGCAGCATGGCGTGCTGCGGCAGCGGTACCAGCGTGGCTGGCACCGGGATGGGCACTGCTTGCCCCTGGGTCTGCATGCTCTCTCCTAGGTGGGTACTGGGTACCTGGGTCTGCATGCTCTCTCCCCTGGGTCTGCATGCTCTCTCCTAGATTACAACGCCACCACCCCCACACTGGATGGTGCCATGCCCTCATGGTACTAATCATCAGGCATATAATCTGGATTGATGAGCTGGCGTGACTCATCTACTGGGATTGGGACGACCTAATGCTAGACTGACCGACTGACTTATGGCCTGATAGAGCCACTGGCTTGCTGGCTCGAGCCTGGCCGTCAGTCAACCTGCTGGTAGTATACTCAGAAAAATAAAGCAAGAGACAGAAATTAAACCTGTTCACCCGGAGTCAGTTCGTACAGGTGCTGACTTTTCTGCAGATTCCGGCAGAGAAGGACCGTTGACCGGTCGCCGGAAAATGTCTCAACGGAAGTTGTCAACCTTCCGGGCTCTGTTGCGCTCTTCAATTGTGCAATCCCCAAGCACCATTGTTTGTGACAATGTACTCCCATATGGTCGAGTGTATTTTCATACACCGGGGTCGATTGCTCCGTTCCTGCTGAAAATTGTTCCTGAAAAATCCCCAACTCATACGAGTCCCTGTGAAGGTCGAGTGCATCCTGTGCACCGGGGTCGATTCTTCAGGATTTTTCCAATCTGCCTTTTTCTGGCAGGCTGCCACTGGACGTCAGTCTGCATCTGGATGCTGACAGCGAGCCAATTTCTGTACTTCAGCTTCCTGTAACCTGTTTCCTGAAATTTTCTGCATATAACTACCAGCTCACCCTCATCTCTCCTCTCAAAATTTATTAAACAGTTAATAAATTATTAATTTAATCCTACTCCTAGGTTGGGTTACCTCCCAACGAGTGCTTGTAATTTAAGGTCGACGGCCCGACCCTGTTACCTCAACATTTGAGAAATTTTGAGGCTTCTTTATCTCTCCACTTCTTCTTCTTCCACCATCTCTTCTCAATGATCCTCACCTTACGTGCACACTCATTCTTTTGAAAAGGTGGAAAGTTGCGGAAGATGATTTCTTTGATTTTGCTCGTTTTCCTCTTGATCAACTTCCACTCATCATTCATCGGCTTGTCTGCGCATATTTTTACAAAGTCCTGCCGATGAACTTCACCCCTGGATGGTTGCTGTGGATTCTGGAACTTCAGCTCATATCCAGCTGACTCATGATGCTGAAAAACCCGTGCAGGCAGCTTATCAGTACCCCCACACTGAGTGATTTCCAATCCCTTTTCTATGTCCTGTGTAATGTCACAAGAACAGTCCATAGAGCAAGGATCAGGGGAATGGTCATGATCAGCTTCCGTGTCAGAGTCCTCACACAGCCGTCTTTCCAACTCCTCACATACTTGATAAACATACGACATGGTGATTTCTTCAGCAGGCTGAGTTGGTATTCCTACCTCAAGCTCATCCATATCAGTGGACACATTCTCGAACACAGTTTCTTCCTCAGTACACCCCCATTGCTCAATATCAGTGTCTTTCAAATCATGCCTAGAATTTGAAATTGGTTGTGGTTCCATCCATGCAGGCACTGTTTCTTCCAAATCTGATTCAGAATCTGAGTCCTCATAATAATGAAATACCTGAGATGGCTCTTGAATAGTGCACACTTCTCTTGGCTCGGGCACCTCTTCTTCCATGACAGCAACCTGTGATGCAGCTTTATGTTGTTCTTGCGCCATCTTTGCAAAGAAGCCCTTCTGCATCTCCAGCACTGCTGGAAGCCAGTGAGGAATATATGAGTCTGTTTCCTGTGGTGCGGGTACTGAATCAATTTCTGGCTCAACTGGACCTGATGATGTCACTGTCTGCACTTCTTCAAATTCTGGTGGCATGAACTCTGTTTCTGGTTCTGGCGTATCTGCTGAGATCCATGACTGAGAAAGTTCCTGATACTTGTTTGCCAATCGCAATATGTCACTGTTAATTTCTCTCATCTCCTCTGCAATCTGGTCAAGGCGTGCTGAAAAAAATTTCTCCAGCATGCACTCCAATTTAGACATCCATGAGAAGAAAACTTCTTGAGTGAGCGGTTCAAAAGGTGGCGGAGGTACAAATTGTGGTGGATCGGGGTAGTACAGAGCAGTCTCAAGATGCGCCCCTGCTTGGCAGTGCTGAAAGCTCCAGGGTTGATAAGTTCTGCATGCCCCAACCCCGCAACCACCCCCACACTGGATGCAGTAGGGGTAATACTGTTGATAAAGCTGGGGTGAGTGCAATATGCACGCCTCTTCATACTCATGATAATTTTTGCACTGAAAGCAATAAACTGGACGGTGTGCATCCTCTTTTCTGTGCCAATTGTGGCAGTATTCACAGTAGGGGGGACACAGTAACTGGGTTGGCCCCGACTCAAGATTGCCGCTCCACATGCCTACAATTTCTCTGGCTCCTTGCGTTCCTGAGAAAACAACGCTACAGAAATACCTGTGAGGTAACTAGGTATAAAAATATATATATAATTTTGAACTAATTTCTAACTAACAATAAACCACTGTCCCCGGCAACGGCGCCAAAAACTTGACACGATTTCTTACGTGTTACCGCAAGTGCACGGTTCAAGTAATATAGGGCTGGTATTTCAACCCCGAGTTATCGATCCCACGAGGACAGTGTTACTGTATAATCAGAAATTAGGCTTAAAGAGTACAAACGTAAAAAAGTAAAAGGAGTAAAAACAGAATTAAACGATATTTTTGGTAATTTCTGGTAATAAAGTCTGACTGTAAAAACTAGGGTTTCGGGTGCCTAGATTTCCAGGATCCCCTAGGGTTACTATTCAGCCTTTCAGTTTTTCCGATTCAGAAACACACAGCAGTTTTGTTTATGCCAGCATACCATTGATACAATCTCCTCTCGGTCTCATGCACCTGTCACTCTCCTACAGATTTCGGGTCCTCTCGGTCCACCTAGATCTGCAGGTTTGTTCTAAGTCTGCCAGGGTTACAGGTTCTCCTCTCGGTCTCCCCCTAAACGTCTAGCAGTTGGTCTAATGCTTCTGGGCTAGTCCCCTGATTCTCTTCACCTCTCGGTCCATCAAGGCAGAGTACTAAATCCTGTCTTCTCTTCCTAACTCTCACTGGCCACTCTCGCGCACCAGATCCTGTCTGTAGCAATCCAGGTTCATGACTCCGTTCATGCATAAACAGTAAAAACCAAAGACAGAATAATAAACAAAACCTCTACTGTATTAAGATTTAAACAATCATGAATCTGGAATCAGAATCTGAAGTACTGAAATCATAAACCCTAGGTTCACCGAGAACCTAGGTAAAAAGTTTAGCTAATAGAAACTAACATAAAGAAGAGAAGAGAATCAAACAGGTGACGGAAATCTGGCGATTTCTTGGACTGCTCCGATGCTCCCTGTCTCTGCTGTGTCTAACTCTGATTCTGTGTCTGTCTGTCCTGTGTTCTGTGTTGTGTATGCTGTATATATGCTGAAACTGATGGGCAGAGCTGCTTTATATACTGCTGAAGTTTCCCTAATCCTGTGCTGAAATTCCTATTCTGTCCCTGTCTAAACCGCCCTGGGAAGCTTCTGGAAATCCTGTCCTGCGTCTGAACGCACATCTGCTGACTTTGACTTTTCTGACGAAGTTTGACTTTTTTCCACCGTCTTCAGAAATTCTGAAAATCTTGACCTGCGTTTGAACGCACAAAGGCTGCGTTTGAACGCACATTTTGAGAGTTGACTTTTTGACTTTGACTTCCGTTGACTTTTTGGGTGTGCGTTTGAACGCACAATGTGCGTTTGAACGCACATACTTAGTCTTCTGGTTGATTTCTGCCTGATTCTGACCTTTCTGAAATTTGAAGTTTCCTGCGTTTGAACGCAGGATGTGCGTTTGAACGCACATACTTAGTCATTTTCTGGCCAGTTTTCCCTGTCTGTTGCTGCACTGTGTTGTGCGTTTGAACGCAACTCTCCTGCGTTTGAACGCAGTGCGTCTGAACGCACACCTTCTGCGTTTGAACGCAGTGCTTAGCCGTTTTTCCATTTTTCTCTTCTGGCTCCTGAACCCATGCGTTTGAACGCAGCTCCTCTGCGTTTGAACGCACCCCTTGGCCGTTTATTCTCTTGAGTGTTGAGTCCTGCGTTTGAACGCACACCGCCTGCGTTTGAACGCAGGACTTAGCTTTTCTGCACTTTGGTCTCTGACTCCTGCGTTTGAACGCAGACTGCCTGCGTTTGAACGCAGGACTTAGCCATTTTTCCTGCCACTTTCCTGCTGCCGCCATCTTGTGCGTTTGAACGCAGCTCCTGCGTTTGAACGCACCACTTAGCATTTTTTCCTCTTTTTTCTGCTCAGCTTTCCTGACACGCTGCCTAATATTCAAGTTAATCTCATGCATTTTTCGGCACCTGTTACCTGCACATCATAACACGCACCCGCGATCATATCCAACAAACAAAAGTATGCATAAAATTACTCAAATTTTGCAATCATGATCTATAAATCTCTGCCTCGTATCAGGTGGAAAATAAGCTGAAAATGGCCAAACTCAACTCTCACAGGGTTAAAACCAATGGTAAAAAGATGTCCCAAACTAATACATTTTCAAGCTGTCACTGTTCGTGCTATGAAGGGTGCTGCCGTGAAGCTGGACCAGTCCATGCTTCTAGACCTTCTTTCCCGCTACTCGCCTGCGACTCACACCTTCCACTTTGCTGAGTTCGAGGCCGCCCCCACACTCGAGGACGTGCAGATGCTGTACGATCTTTCCCCCATGGGCGAGGTAGACCCTTTGAGTCCTTTGAGGACGCCTGCGGAGATTGCCTTGTACGCGCAGATGGAGGAATGCTTGGCAGAGGTAAAGAAAATCTCTACTCGGTGGACTACTACGAAAGCCCTTCCAAACTGGCAGTTGGTTGATACGTCTGCGAAGAATACCTGGAACAAATGGTTGCAGTATTTCTTTCGAGACTATGCGAACAGCAGCATCACTAAGAAACTTCTGAGTGAGAACCCAGACGCCGAGAATTATGTGGAGGGTAAAGGCTATCACTTGACCCTCTGTGCATTCCTCTGTGCTTGGTTGTCGAGATACTTGATAGACGGTCACCCACATGATGGGGTCTTTTACCATGTTTTGCCACTTGCTGTGAGGCTCGCACTTGGCCAGAGAATCGCACTCGGGCCCTTGGTCTTGGGCACGTTGTATTACAGGCTTGATCAGCTAGTTCTGGCCATGAAAGAGTCGCGTGGCCGCCTCGATGTACTGACTTTTGTCAATATTTCCTTTTTGACAATGTGGGTCTTCGAGCGGTGGCCATCCTATGCCCCAACTGCTCTCAATCCCGACAAATGGTGTCCCCCAGGCGAGACGGAGGCGCGCAACAGCGGCAGAGCTGCGAGGTGGTTCGGAGCGAGCAACACCAAGTGTGTTTGAAGCTTGATATGCGACAAACGGAAAGAGTTCACTGCCAGGCCCTATGCCACACGTGTTGAGAACGTGCGATGGTTTCCAAAGCTGTACCCCTCTAAGGGTGTTGTCTTCTCAGAAGAGCTGCTCTTCGAAGAGGGACCGAATTTCCATGAACGCTATCGCGAGTTCTTTTGCTGGTGTCTACGAGGTTCTCTCCCTGCCCTCGCAGAGCATATTCGTGAGCTCGCGCCAAGGTACGAGAGGATTACCGTGGATGTTGACCCCACTCGAGTTTCGCCCCAGTTTGGTTTTGACGCGGTGGCACCATCAATCTGGCCGCAGTCCATTATCAGAGGTTGCTATAAGCGCTTGCTAACAAAGGAGTGCAAGACAGTCTTCATGAACAATCTTCCCTTTGAACAGCCTGCAGGGACCCGCGAAGGTGGTTGTTCTCAGAACTGGCTCGCATACTGGATCGCCCAGCAAACGAGGATCGAGACGCAGTCAGCCGCACAGCCAAGCAGAGCCCCCTTGATCAAGAGAAATTCTTTCCCTTTTCGCCCCAATTGCAGTCTGAGCGAGTCTGAATATGGTTGCTATTCACTGTTGGATCGTGAGAACCATTTGTGTCCTGACCTCATTCTGAAGGAGAAGGTCGCCGCAGTTAAGAAGGGCGACACGCATGTCGTCAGATACAGCAAGGCATTTGCTGAGGTAAGCAATTTCTTCGCGTGCGTTAAGCTTCTTGATTTCCTTATGCTGACACCTTTATTTTGTACTGTTTGCTGTAGTGTCATGTGAGGCGATTCGCATCTGGTGATCGCTCCAAGTCATTGGTTAACACCATTGTTGCTACTAGAAGATAAAAGCAGTCGTTTCGGCTAGCATGGAGGATGGACCCTGAGGTCGAAACCAAGATCCGCGCAGTCATGAATGCTTTTGCTGACTCGCTGATAGACAATGCTCCGGCCTCGTCTCCTCCCGGAGATGATCCGTCCCCTCCAGCGACTGCGGCGCCGAGAGTGAAAAGACCTAGGCAAAAGGGAATTACAATTTCTTCCCCTAGAAGTGCTCCGACTTCTCCTCCGATGAGGTCCCTCTCTGTCAAGGACAAAGGCAAAGGTCGTATGCCCAGCAAAGTGCGGAAAGAACTCGCAGTTGAGACTTTCGTTCCATTCAACCAAGAGGAAGGAGGAGAGAGGCAGGAGCCCAGAGAAAGTGATGATGAAGAAGAAGAAGAAAGAACAATTGTGATACATGAGGAAGAATCAGGAGGTACCCCCGTCGCATTTCCTTTCCCATTATCGTAACTTCCTTGCACTTCTTTTCTTAAACCGATCATATCTTCGCAGATGATGATGATGATGAGACCATTGGTGGCCTTTTGGCCAAGAGACAAAAGAGAGATACCCATTCTGGCATTCCAGACGATCCCATAAGCGAGGACATTCTTGCTGAGTCCAGGAAGACAGCCGCGGAGGCTGCTGAAAGAAGAAGGCAGCGAGAAGAGGAGGAGCTCGAGCGTGTGAAACAGCGAAACCTCGAAGAGCAGCATGTTGACGACCTAGTGCGTCCAGTTGACGAGGAAGATGAGCTTCCCGAAGAAGTGGCTCCCCAGGCGGAGGAGGAGGATACAGTTCCAGAAGAGGATGCAACAGCCCTGGAGCAAGTCCAAGCGGACTTTGAAGAAATCGCAGGCGGTGATACATGTGAGATCTTCAATCTCGCAGTAACTTATAGAGATGTTATTGTTGGTGCGTTAAAGCATGGTGTGTCGAAGCCTAACATTCGCCGTTGTCTAGTAAACAAATGCGGAGAGCCTTCAGGTAATTATTTGAGTGATATGCATGTACTAGACCTGAGCAACTTGAAACAGGATCATGACTGGTTTCTTCGCATCCCAGGTCACGCCCCTCTTAAAGACTTGCTTAGTGAGGACACACTAATAGGACATGGTTCCTCGTCTTTAGTGTATGAAGAGGCTTCAATCCCACCTTCGCGTGGAGGTGCTTGCTCTTAGCTTAAGTAAAGATAGCAAAACATTATTTAATGCGAGTTACCTCATACCCTCGCATTTTGTATCGCAGGCAATGTTGAGGAACATGCGCCGGAGCAAAGAAGTCAGTCTTCTGCATCCTATGTTCCGATTCCGAGCCCCCATACTGAGAAGCCCGTCGCAGCTACTGATCATGCAGGTGAGCCTTTCGAGGACATCATCGAACTTTCCGACGATGCTGAAGCTGGTGCTGTGCTAATGGATGAAGATGCCCATGCTGGCGCTGAGGAAATAAGGACAAATACTGCCGATGCTTCCGCATCTGAGAATGTTCCTCGCCAAGCGACCTCGGCTGTCACTTCGCCTGCGGCGATGGCTGAGTCGGCGGCACCTATTCCTGCGTGGGGCTTTTGGGGCTCGCAGGTTAGGAATGCAGTCGCAGCTGGTGCGGCCTACACTCTTCCTTCTAACTATGAGGAGTTAGAGCTCGCAGCTGACAGGAGAGCCATGGAGCAAGGGCAGTCTTCAACGACCCCAGTAATGCGCATTCCTTCTCTTCGTGAGATTCTCGAAGGAACAGGTAAGCAGTGATTCACTGTTCGCATCTCGCACGGTGTATTCGCGAGTTTGATAGCATAACTTAGTTTTGACATTGCTTCAGGTTTGAAGCAAACAGATGTGGACTGGCTAGTCCGGATGCGCCTCACCTACCCCCGATCGTTCGCAAGATCTCTGGAGATAGGGCCCTTCGACAGGAGGCTGTTTCTCACCGAAGCCATTTGGATTTTGGAGCAGCTGTCTGCGGCCACGCCTGAGACCATCTCTGTCCAGAGCGCCGAATTGCTTCATGGCATGTGCGAAAATCTTTTTACCAAAGTTCAGGGTAGACTGGGTTTCAGATTTCTTATGAAAAGAGTCACTCTTGTTCGCGCAGCCGTAACCTTGCAGCTCGGTCACCAGAACCTCGCAGCTGAAAAGCAGAAGGTGGAGCAGCAGAAGCAAAAGGCTGAAGAAGCTATGAAGCTCTATCATGAGATGAATGCCAAATGCGAGCAATTGAAGCGAGAAGTGGAGCAGGTGGAGAAGCTGAGCCATCAGTTCGCACCCCATGACTCCTTGATCAAAAATTTGCTTTTGACTTTGTGAGTTTTGAAAATTGCAAGGAAATGGCTGAAACATTAATGTAATGTTTGAAACATTAATGTAATGTTGCTAGGGTTTCTCCCCCCTTTTTTTTTAACAACAAGAATCAACTTGCCCGTTTTGCCCTTTCCGGGATTTGATAGGATATCTCTGTGCATATCCAATTATGACATCAGCAATTGATATTCTGCTTGATTTTCTCGCTAATTTCTCGGAAGATAAGCACGCTTTCGTTGGGAAGTCCATCCGAATCATGACTATCCGTCATTTATTAGGATACGCAACTGAATCGTCGTAGCCTTTAGTATGGTAATTGATGGATACCGCTTTTCAAGGCGTAAGTGATTGGCCTTACCCTCTTTTCAAATTCTGCTGACTCATCTTTGGCAACTGAAGAGTCTCCACGAGGTCTATATAAACCCTGTGTTTGCCATTTGGGTTATTCATCCCAAAAATGTGCTTTGCCGTGAGTCCTTACGACTGCTGGCTTCAACGCTTGTTTTTCGTTGATTCATGGCAACTTCAAGTTGTGAATCCTGAGTTTGCGCTTGGTGCTGTAGAAATAGTTTCCAAGATCCACTTTATGAGGCTTATTGCTCTTTATAACCATCATAAAGAAGATGGAGATGATATCTCATGTGTGTTCGAAGAAATTTCTTCGTGTATTATGTTTGCAGGTCATGTTTCCGGCCGCCTCCCGGTGAGGTGCAGCGCCGAAGTGACCGTGCTACCGTCTCGTAATTAACGGCGGAATTCTCCTCCAGCATCCCTGGAGGAGGATTTCTTGCCTCTTCGTTCTTGAACTCAGGGGGCTTGTCAATGCCCTTGTCTATCATGACAAGGAGTCCATCACCAGAGGAATGACTGCTTCGCCTGTTTTGCAGGACAGTACATGTCGGAACAGGAGGTTCCTCCGGTGCCTATCTTGATCAGACAGAGGTTTTTGTCACCCCTTGGGGTCTTGGACGTACCGTCTCGCAGATCTTGCTGCTGGTGACGTAGCGAATGACAAGCTGATCTCTTCGCAGCAGCATCCCTTTTGCTATAGATCTTTGGCCGTAGATCTGTGTATTGCATAGCCGGTGTTAGGACCGTTAGGTTCATCCTTTTTCAGTCGGAATTCCCGCGATGTGTTACTTCATGCTTGTGAGTTACTTTTCGAATGTATTGTAAGCCATGTTGGCTGCGTAGTTAGATTTTAGCTTTTTCGCTTGTAAGCTGCTATCTAGACAGATAAATTGCAAGTCTTTTCGACTCATGATGCTAAATAGCCTTTTGTATTATCTGCTGTCTCTTTACAACAAAATACAACTTCGCATGCGTTTCGGCATATTTCGCCTTGCATAATGCTATGTAATAGTTTCGCATTTGCGATCTGCTATATGAATCCGCGGGTGTTTCACTAGATCGTTCGGGATCATATTTTCGCAGCTGTGCCATCCTGGCAGATGGGCTTGTGATTGGCTTTTGTGGATCACTTAAGATCATTTTCACAATATTGCTATCGTAGCAGATAGTCTTTAGTAGATCAATTAAGATCGTTAAGTGGTGCGAGTTGCTATCGTGGCAGATAGGCTTTACTAGATCAATGATCAATTGAGATCATTTTCGCATGAGTTGCTATCGTAACAGATAGGCTTTACTAGATCAATTAAGATCGTTTTTCGCATGGGTTGCTATCGTAACAGATAGGCTTTAGAAGATCTATTAAGATCATTTTGCGAATGAGTTGCCATCGTAACAGATAGGCTTGGATGATCAATTCAGATCGCGTTTGCATTGGCTGCTATCGTAACAGATAGGCTTGAATGATCGATTCAGATCGCATTTGCATCGGCTGCTATCGTAACAGATAGGCTTAGAGGATCAATTAAGACCGCATTTGCATAGGCTGCTATCGTAACAGATAGGCTTAGAGGATCAATTAAGACCGCATTTGCATAGGCTGCTATCGTAACAGATAGGCTTAGATGATCAATTAAGATCGCATTTGCATTGGCTGCTATCGTAACAGATAGGCTTAGATGATCGATTAAGATCGCATTTGCATAGGCTGCTATCGTAACAGATAGGCTTAGATGATCGATTAAGATCCCATTTTCATAGGCTGCTATCGTAACAGATAGGCTTAGATGATCGATTAAGATCGCATTTGCACAAGCTGCTATCGTAACAGATAGGCTTAGATGATCGATTAAGATCGCATTTGCATAGGCTGCTATCGTAACAGATAGGCTTAGATGATCAATTAAGATCGCATTTGCATAGGCTGCTATCGTAACAGATAGGCTTAGATGATCAATTAAGATCGCATTTGCATAGGCTGCTATCGTAACAGATAGGCTTAGATGATCAATTAAGATCGCATTTGCATATTGCTATTGTAGCGGATAACTCATTGTTAACAGTTGTAGCAAACTAATAAAGTAAAATCGACATCAGGAAATATGAAGTTTCTCATTTGGGAGAATTTTCTTATTATAATGCTCTCATATGGGAGAGATGAGATTACAATCCTCTCATATGGGAGAGATGAGATTACAATCCTCTCATATGGGAGAGGAGATTGTGTAAATCGTAACCATACAAGAGATTAGGCGACGTTATAATAAAACGTATGAAATGAGAGAAGTCAGGGATAGTACTTCTTAATCCAGCGCATGTTGACTGAACTCGGGGTTGAGGTTGTGCCGTGCAACCTTCGTATGCTGCAATAGCCACTGTCGAAGACTTCTGTGACTTCGAAGGGTCCTTCTCAATTGGCTGCGAACTTTGGGTGAGTCGCTTCTCGCATGCAGTGGTCAGATGCGCGCAGGACCAAGTCTCCAACTGCGAAATCTCTTCGCTGGACTGTCTTATTATAAGCGCGAGCAATCCTTTCTTGATATCGCTTGTTTATCCTTTTGGCTTGTTCTCGCTTTTCCTCCAGCAAGACTAAGTCATGATCACGTTGATTTTCGTAGAGTGCATGGAAGGCTAGCCTTGCCGAATTGACTCTCACCTCTGCAGGTACCACAGCTTCGGCCCCATAACATAGTAGAAATGGCGAGGCCCCCGTGGGTGTCCTTGGAGAAGTTCGGTAGGCCCACAGAGCTATGCTTAGAGAGTCGGCCCACTTCTTGTGGTCATCTGCGACCATCTTGCTCAAAATTCTCAACAGCGTTTTGTTGGTCGCTTCAGCTTGCCCATTTCCCTTTGGGTAATAAGGGGTAGAACATATCTGCCTGATATTGTACTCCGCTAATTTCGCAGCTACCTGGCGATTAACAAAAGGAGTACCGTTATCTGAAAGAATGGTGTTTGGGATTCCGAACCTGCATATGATGCTTTCCTGGATGAAGTTGACCACAGCCAGCGCATTTGCCGTCTTCAGTGGTATTGCTTCCACCCACTTGGTGAATAGCTCAGTTGCGGTGAGAATGAAATGATTCCCGTGCGACGTTGGTCGGATGGGACCGATAAAGTCCAGAGCCCATGTGTGAAATGGCCATGGCGTCCCTAATGCATGTAGATCCACAGCGGGAGCGTGCACCAGGTTTCCTTTGAACTGGCATTCCTGGCAGCGTCGTACTTTGGCGCGGCAATCGGCCTCCATCGTGGGCCAGAAATATCCAATTGAGAGGAGCTGCCTGCATAATTTCGCACCTCCTTGGTGTTCCACCTGATGAGACAAGTCCATGACTTCTTGTGCTTCTCTGCCGTCTAGACATCGCAGCAAGTTGCCCTCGTGACCTCTTCGCCAAAGCAGGTTTTCCTGTACCACATATCGGGATGCTTTCCTTTTCAATTTCTCAGCTTCTTTTCTCGATTCAGGCACGATGCCCTGGGTGAGAAAATCGAAGAGTGGCTTCCTCCAATCTGTGTCGTCATCGGTTAAGGCGATGAGGAGAGAATCTTTGATTAGCGCGCAACTCTCACACTTCCCTTGTATCAGGGCTGCGGCTGTTGACATGTCTGGCCAATGAATGCCATATCTCTGAGCCTTCCTGTAGATTGACACCTCGCTTTCTCCGCAAGCGTGTTGGTGAATCTTTTCTAACAGCTGTTGTCCCTCTTGCTCGGAGACGCATCGCATGAGTATTCCGCTGGGACCCTTGTAGTAAAGGGTGTTGTCATGGATGCAGTATCCTTTTGTGAGTGCCCAGCTTTCACTGCTTGTGCCTTTCGCAATAGCTTGTAGGATTGCTTTTCTCCAGTCTGTATCATCCATGTGTTCGTCATCGCACGCATCTTCTGTCAATGCCGACGATGTTCGCACTTCAATGGAAATCCTTGCGGGACATTTGTCTGTGCTGACCTTAGATCCCAAGGTTTCTAAGGCGTCTGCGTGCCTGTTGTCTGCTCGAGGCTTGTGCTCGTACCTCACATCGCAAAACTGCTGTACTAGCTTTTGCACTAAGGTGCGGTAAGACAAAAGATTAATCTCCTTCAAACCGTACTCGCCCGAGGCTTGCTTGACGATCAACTTGGAGTCTCCCATGACCGTCAGATTGCTTACTTCCAAAGCTTTTGCTGCGCGCAGTCCCGCTATGAGAGCTTCGTACTCCGCTTCATTGTTTGTGACTGCGAAGTTGAGCTTTGCGGACATCTGTATGACCTCCCCATCTGGTTTGGTCAAGACTATCCCAATGCCTCCACCTTTCCTTGTGGACGAGCCGTCAAAGTGGAGCGTCCAATAGGGCACGTCGATTGCATAGATCTCAGGGCCTTCGAGCTCTTCCTCGATCACGGGCTCGTGGCTGTTATCGGGGAATTGCGCCAACAGATCCGCTACCGCCTGCGACTTGATCGCTCGCGGTCGCACGCATGTGATATCATATTGAGAGATGGTCATGTACCATTTCGCCAATCTCCCCCCAGGAGTAGTGTGAGTTAGCAAATATCGTATGGGGTCGCTCTTGGTGACCACTACTACTTTGTGTGATGCAAAATAGTGTTTCAACTTCTCTATCACAAAGAATAAGGCAAGGCAATGACGTTCGATGTCCGTGTACCTTGATTCAGCAGGTTGCACAATGCGAGAGATGTAGTAGATAGGCGTTTCCTGACCTTCGTACTGCTGAGCCAAGAGTGCTCCTATGGATCTCCTTGTTGATGTCAGATATAGCAGAAGCGGTGATCCCAATTGAGGTGCGATCATTATTTTCGAGGATGTCAGCAAATCCTTCAGCTTTTCGAATGCGGCTTCGTGCTCCAGAGCCCAGTTGTACACGGCGTCCTTCTTGAGAAGAGTGCTAAAACAGCATGTGATTTCGGCAATCGCTGGGATGAATCTTCGCAGATAGGATAGCTTTCCTAAAAATGTCTTCAATGCACTCTGGTTATGGGGCGGCGTCATGCCGGTTATAGCTGATACTTTCGCAGGGTCAGGCTTGATTCCTTGGCGATGAACTACGCATCCCAAGAACTTCCCTGATGTTACCCCAAATGCGCATTTCATGGGATTCATCTTTAGTTGAAAGCGCCTACATCTGTTGAACACCTTCCGTAGATCTGCGAGGTGATCTGCTTCGTGCTTGGATTTAACCACCAGGTCATCCACATAGAATTCCACTTCTTTGTGCATCATGTCGTGGAATAGAGCCATCATGGCCCGCTGATAAGTCGCACCCGCGTTCTTAAGACCGAACGGCATCACTGTGTAGTTGAACACCCCCACCGGAGTGATGAATGCAGTTTTCCGCGCGTCTTCGGGGTCCATTTTGATCTGGTTGTACCCGCTGAAGCCGTCCATGAAACTGAACATGCGATGGCCCGCTGTTGAATCGATAAGCAAATCGATATTGGGCAGTGGGAAATCGTCCTTGGGGCAGAAGCGATTGAGATCTCGGAAGTCCACGCAGATGCGGAGCTGTCCGTTCTTTTTCACCACCGGTACGATGTTGGCCAGCCATGTGGGATGGTGGTTCGGCTCTATGAACTTGGCATCTAGGAGTTTGACAATCTCCTGCTTGATTTTCACGTTAAGCTCCGGTCTGAAGCTCCTTGTGCTCTGCTTTACCGGTTTAGACCCTGGGATGATGTCTAAACGGTGCATGGTGATGCTTGTATCCAGACCTGGCATCTCTTCGTACTCCCATGCGAACACATCCTTGTATTCAGTTAGGAGTTGTAGCAGCCCTTGCTCCTCTTCGCTTGTGAGGTCCGCACTTAGAAAGACTGGCCTTTTCTTTTCCTCGTTCGGGCTGAGGAACACTTCTTTTAGCTCTTGCTTTTGTGGTCTGGGCCTGTCTTCCATGCACTCAGGCGCTTCTTTGAGCTTCTCATCTGGAGTGTTCTGCATTGGCTCTTCTGTTAGCGCAATTTGCTCGATTTGATTGATTTGCCCAGGGATATCCCCATGCCCGTGTGAGGACATCCCCGCGCACCTTCATATGCGATAGCATTTCTTCCCATTGGCGTAGAAGCTCTCTATCTCCTTGCCCCCGGGGTCATGCTTTGCGATTCTCTTCAGAGTATACACATTCTTCCGATGGTATGCGATACGCGGCGCCTCTTCGCGTGTAGGCGGCTTTTCCTTGGCATCTTCCCTTGTCACCATTACTCCCGCAGGTGACTGGTCCTTGATGTCCTCCCCGAGAGGCAAAAGAGTAGGGTTGAATGGTCCCGGTGTTTGCTCGTCCGCCATCTCGGTGAACCACACCGCCTCGCTGAGATGTGCTTCATCCAGGTTGAATGGATTCGTCGAAGCCGGTATCTCGACCACTCTGTCGTTCCAGATAGCTTTCATAACTTGGTGAGCTGTTGAAGGGACCGCATCGAAGCGATGGATCCAGGCTCGACCAATAATCATATGGTATGTAGTGTTCGCGTCTATGACATATAACTTTGCTGAGCACTTGATTTTGCCAATCTGAACGCCCAGGCGGATCCATCCGATCGTCATTCTAGAGTCGCTTCCGAATCCCATCAGCGGAGATGGACGCCTGACGATCTTGTGTTCAGGGATCCTTGCTAGCTTTAGTGTGTGCAGCGAAACGACGTTGACCGCTGCCCCGCCGTCGAAGAATGCTCGTTTGAACTCGACGCCGTTGATGATGGCTGTCACGTACAGAGGCCTCTGGTGGCTCGCATCTGTCTTCTTGTCGCTGGCAGAAAAGGTCATAATCTTTTCTGTAGAACGAGACGCCCTGATGACTTTCCCGTTGGATACTACAAGATCCTCCTCGTAGTCTTCCGCTATTCTCAAGATCACTTTCGTCATATCTGTTCGGCATTTCTCCGAGAAATTCATTTCGTCGAAGAATCTGCTGAAGCCATGCGACCCTTTCATCCGTTCGGCACGTTCATCCTCCGTGTCCATGCTGTAGTCTTCGTCTTCATGGACCTCGGCAACGATGGGTAGACCATCCTCTGCGACTTCTTCCAAGTCAACGATCGAGATCATGGCGACCTCTTTGCCTTTCGAGCCCTGCTCCGCATGAGCAGGAAGCGGGTTGTTGCGCACATCCTTCCGGTGATCGCTGACGATAAGCTCGCCGTTCTTCATCTTCTGGTCAAACGCGAACCTAAGCTTCTTGCATTCAGCCGTGGGGTGCATGACCTTGCCGTGGTACTCGCACCACTTGGGGTCCCTCACCATCTCCTTGGAGGGTATCTTCTCGAGTGGCGGTAGGACACCGTCCTTACGCCACTGCCTGCAGAGGTCGCTTGCCTCCTCTACCGAGCATGGTAGGGGTGGTACGTCGAAGTTCGCAACCTTCGCTTGCTTCTGGGGTGAAACTGTATTGACCTCAGCTTCGCGTCCCCTCTTGTAACTGAACCTCCCGATCTTATAGGTGGTGGCGCTCGGAGGTCGCTCCGGAGCGTTCTTCTTTTTCTGCCTCTCGACTATAGGCTCGATGTTCTTCGTGCACTCAATCAGCTTTGAAAACGTAGGTGTTTGCAAATTAATGAGCATACCTTTGTATTCATCTCGCATGCACTGCAGGCATATCTCCACGAGACGGCTTTCGAGCATTGGATCTTTGCACTCCAAGGATTTCGCCCTGAATTTCTTGATGAAAGTGATCCCGTCCTCCTCGCGCTTCTATACATCCGCGAGAGATGAATCATTGTCACCTTTTCTTCCATCTGGAAGAATTTGGTGTAAAACTTCTGGACCATGTCGTCCCAAGTCTTCACGGATCCGGCTTCCAACGTTCGGTACCACTTGTACGCCACGTTCCCTAAAGATTTTGGGAACTCTCGCATCAGCAGTTTGGGATCGGCTCCGTATGGTCCCATGACATCAATGAAACGCATGACATGTTCATGGGCGTTTCCGTTGACATCCTCGAACTTGTCCCATTTAGGAGCTTTGTACCCCGCGGGGTTAGGCATGAGATAGATCTCCCGTGGGATGGGTGGATCGTTGTCCAGCTTCGGGATAATAGTATCCGCGAATGACTGATGATCCAGAATAGTGTCCATGCGCTTCTGCAGAGACGTCATGCACTCTGGAATGCTTCCTTCGGCAGCTGAAGGAGGGGTTGCCGCAGGCGGAGGCGACACATACGCCGTCGAAGGATTGGGGACATATGGACTGCTCGCATTGCCCCAGATCGCCATTGGAGGAGGCGGAGGGTACTGCAGATTCGGGTTAGACGCCAAAGCCGAGGGCTGAGGAGTGTGAGCAGTGAGAGGGAACATCTGAGCTGTTGACCCCTGAATCGAAGGCAGCTGCGTAGTTGTCGGTGGAGTTTGCAGGTTGGGTTTGGGAGGTGTGGTTGACACTCCCAGTCCCGGAGCGGTAGGGGCTCCTCCTCCTTGAGAGACGGCGGTGGCCGACGAAGGATTTGGTGCAAGGGTACCCAGAACGGCCAAGATCCGTTCTAGCTGCTCGGATTGGGCCTTGAGAGCTTTCGCCTGGCCTTGAACAGTGGCGTCCAAAGACTCTAGCGTCGGTGTCTCGCCGGGAGTGGTAGGAGTACGGCGGGTCCCCTCTCCCGAGGCGGTTTCGGTGGACGGCGATCTGTTGCTGATATCATCCTCCTGAGACATGGTTGCTTTTGTTGGTAAGTTCACGTCGGGTTCACCAAAATGTGCACAAGAGATTCCGGCGGGGAGACCTCCGTGTACACCGTATGTAGAGGATCGAGGATCGCACAGGAAGAGTGGGGTTGTGTGTAGGGAGAGAGTAAGTCAGTAGCAATGTCTGAGAGAGAGACAGAGGTTTGGCAGAGCTTCCGCGTATGGCAAGTGTGTTCCCCTTTGTATGGAAAGGGTAACGTCCTATATATAGCAGAGAACGTGACCGTTGTAGTGTGGTTAATGCGCCCATTGATGGCGGCTTAATTAGCTTAACCATAACGGCACGTTCGTCCGAGTATATAGGGACCGTTACAGCACGTTGTGCGTGAATACCGGAACCGTTACGAGGTTGACCGGGTTTGACCGGATTGACCGGGTTTATGGAGCTCGTGCCATAAATCTCTCAAAACAGTTACTAAAGGTCGCGTGCGGGCTTGGCTCGCACGCGACAGGGCTTACTCTAGCCTCCAAACCACTAAGTCCCTACAAGTCCCGTGCAGTGGTATGCGAGGGCTCTGTCTCGCAGCCCCCACATGGATCAGCTCGGCTGGTGATCCAGTGTGTGTGGAGCACAATATGGTGTGCTGGATGGTTGCCACGTGGCCAAGATCTGTAAGCTCAGAAAGCACTATCTACAGTAGGATAACTAGGGATTCGCTCATGTTGATAGCAAAAGTAACAGTACTTGGGTCCAGTGCTTAAATCCACCAAAGAAATCTGTTCAGACTTACCGATCGCTTGCAGGGAAGTATTTTCTGGTAAAAGGGTGAAGTATTGAGGACACCCGGCTATGTTTTTGAGATTGCCCGATCTCACCAAAAATAATTTTTTATAGTACTTTTGAGTCGTGTGTATTGAGTCTGTGTATATTCTGTCTGAGTCAGTCTTTCTATCGAGTCGTCTGGTTATACGGTTCAGGTTGAAAGAGTATGCAATTGCAGGGAGAATGCAAAGGTAGTGTATGCACGACAGGGTCGGTTTTGACAGAGTGGTATGAAAGTAGGATGGTATGCAAGGGGATTGCTCGGGACGAGCAATATTTAGTATGGGGGTATTTGATAACGCCCAAATCGGGGTTATCTTATAGCTCGGTTTTTGTGCGTGTGTGCCGGAAAAATCATGTTTTAGCCAATTTTCACCCTCGGAAGGCCTCGGTTTTAGGAACGAGACAGTTATGTGCTCTTTATAAATTTCTGCATTTTCCGTACTTTTATTGGATATGACCGTGGGTGTGTTTGTGTTGTCTATGCAGAACAGGGCTCGGGAATGCAGCAGGAATTGCTCGGGAATGCAGCAGGAGGCAAAGGAGGCAAAAAAAGAGCACCCTGCCTTGGTGGCTGCGTTTTTGACGCAGGCAGGCTGCGTATTATACGCAGACAGCAAGGTTAGGGGAGGGTTTTAGCCAGTTTTCTCCCCTGTCTGCGTATTTTATGCAGCATCTTGCGTATTATACGTAGCCAGGGGGAGAAAATACGCAGAAGGAAGAAGAAGAAGGCACAAGTGGGGTCCCTGATCGTGTATTTTACACAGGGGTTGCGTATAATACGCAGACAGCAGCAGCAAGAGACCCTGGCTGCATATTTTACGCAGCAGGCTGCGTATAATACGCAAACAGCACAAAAATTGAGGCGATTTCGGGCAGTGGCAGTTTCGTAAATAAAGAAAAGTTCAAGAAACTTCTCCAGCACTATATAAGGACTCGTCCAGACTCGTTTTGAGGACACAATTCATCCAAGGAGAAGTCTGAGCATCCCCGGAGAGCACGGAAGCACTCATCCGGATCTGAAGACTTAGTTTGATCTTATTCTCTCTCTTAATTTCAGAAACTTTGTTAATTCATTATGTCGTTTGGTAGCTAAATCCAGATCTAGGGTTTCGTTTTCAGACATTGTTCTGCAGTTTGATTATGAATTCACGATTACGTTATCTTAATTCAGCAGTATTATCAGTTATTCTGTCTTTGATTATATGTGTTTATGCATGATCGGAGTCGCGAACCAGAATTGCTATAGACCCGAGCCTGGAGGTGAAAACGTCAGGTTAGGGTTAGGAAGAAAAGACAGGATTTAGTACCTTACCCTGATTGACCGACCAGAGAAAGGGAGATAGGGCTAGCCAAAACGTATAGACCAACTGTTAGAGAATTTGACCCGGGCCATCACGACAGGTTAGAAACCCTAGCAGACTTAGAACGAGACTGCAGACTTAGGCAGCTTAACAGGAAACCGAAAGTCTGCAGGATCGTGACAGCGTGTGGAATCTGAAAGGTTACTGCACAATCGGTACGTAGCACGGGTAATTAAAACTGCTGAGTGTTTTCATATCAAACGAAGAACATAACTCTGAAGAAACCCTAGGGTATCCTGGGACCTATTATTCTAAACCCTAGATTTACAAACTTTCGAGATTTTTAGAAAAACGTCACAAAAAGTATTTACGTTTGATTTGTTTATTTTTAGTTTATAGTCAATCACAATCCTAAACTACTCCTCCTTTTACACTCTGCAAGTTAAAACTGATTTCTCGAATAACTCAAAATAGTCCTCGTGGGAACGATCACCCGAGTTTAAATATACCCGGTATTACAAGATTCGTATACATGCGAACAGCACGTTAGCTTGCGCATAAGGCCTGACTCTCATAAGTGGCGCAAATCCATGGAATCTGAGATGGAATCCATGTATACCAACAAAGTATAGACTTTGGTGGAACCACCCCAAGGGGCGCGCCCCATAGGGTGCAAGTGGGTCTTCAAGAAGAAAACCGACATGGATGGTAATTTGATTACCTATAAGGGCCGATTGGTAACAAAATGATTTAGACAGATTCATGGTATAGACTATGATGAAACCTTTTCACCAGTCGCAATGATCAAATCCATTCGAATCCTACTTGTTGTTGCAGCTTACTAAGATTATGAGATTTGGCAGATGATATGTCAAAACAGCGTTTCTGTATGGAAACATCCTCGAGGATGTGTACATGACACAACCTGAGAGTTTTGAGGATCCACAACATGCAAATAAAGTATGTAAGCTACAACGATCCATTTATGGATTAAAGCAAGCTTCTAGGAGTTAGAATCGATGTTTTGATGAAGTAGTCAAAGAGTTAGACTTCACCAAGAACGAAGATGAATCTTGTGTGTACAAGAAGTTTATTGGGAGCTCTATTGCTTTTCTGTTCTTGTATGTGGATGACATACTACTCATTGGTAACAACATTCCCATGCCACAATCTCTGAAAGATTGGCTAGGAAAGTGTTTCTCAATGAAGGACTTAGGGGAAGCGGCTTATATACTTGGTATCAAGATCTATAGAGATAGATCAAGGAAGCTGCTAGGCCTAAGTCAAAGTACATATATAAACAAGGTATTGAATCAGTTCAAAATGCAAGATTCCAAGAAGGGGTTCTTGCCCATGTCGCATGGAATCACTCTATCGAAGAATGATTGTCCATCCAATGAGATTGAGAAGGAATGCATGAGTAGGGTACCCTAGGTCTCGGCCATATGATCCATCGTGTATGCCATGTTATGTACTAGACCAGATGTGTCATACGCATTGAGTATGATAAGAATATATCATTCTAATCCGGGTGAGAGTCACTTGATAGCAGTCAAGAACATTCTAAAGTACTTGAGAAGAACTAAGGATGCGTTGTTGATCTATGGAGGGGAGGAAGAGTTGCGTGTAAGGGGTTACACGGACGCAAGCTTCCAAACCGACATAGATGATTTCAGATCGCCGTCGGAATTCTTGTATTGCCTGAATGGAGGAGCTGTGAGCTCGAAGAGTTCCAAGCAAGAGACGGTTGTTGATTCTACAACTGAGGCTGTGTACTTTGCTGCGAGTGGCGCAACAAAGGAAGCTGCTTGGATTGAAAAGTTCATTACTGAGCTTAGTGTGGTTCCTAGCATTCTGGATCCAATAGAGTTATATTGTCACAAAACTGGGGCGATCGCACAATCAAAGGAACCAAGGTCACACCAGAAATCCAAACACGTACTCAGGAAGTTTCATCTTATTCGAGATATCATCGATAGAGAAGATGTGAAGATATGCAAGATTTCTACAGATGAGAATCTTTCAGATCCGCTTACGAAGCCGCTTGTTCAGCGCGAGCATGAATGGCACGCTAGATCTATGGGCATACAAGATGCGCCAGATTGACTCTAGTGCAGGAGGGAGACTGTTGGAATAGGTTCCCTAGAGGCAATCTTCATAGTATGAAAATGTTTTTGGCTAGAAAAAAATTCATTGTATCATTTATGGAGATATTTAATATAATGAAGTCCTTAGATTGCAAATGTGTTGTTTATCTTAAATATTCCTATTCGATTATATTCATTAACATGACGATCAACTATAGACTAGTATGGGGTTGGATTGATATGGAGATATCACAATCCAACACATGGGTATGCATGAGTAGTAGCATACTGGATTGACCCACAACGAGACGGCTACATACAGGTTATGTAAATTCACAAGTACTTCTCGTAGTGACAACGGTATTGTCATCCTTAGACTTGAAGTCACTAGATCCTCTAGTTGTGGAATATTGTTTTTTGACATCTTCAAATGCTACACCGTAACTGGGTAGTTATTAAAGGCGTTAGTCGGATAGAACAAGGAAGAAAGCTTAGATATGGTAGTGACGTAGATAAAAATTTTCCCTCCCACATAACGGGAGAAAATATCCACGGCCATTCGAGGGATGGTGCTTATAGAATGTCTGGCCAGACTCAGATAAATCAATATAGGATATTGATGTTATCTGCATGGATAAGACTATTCCCAGGATCGAGAAACTAGGGATTGGATATACGAGTGTGACTTGCATGTCTCGTGTTCAATCCGGATATAGAGACAAAGGGATGAGACAGTACTTTCAGAAGGTTTGTCGGATGACTATTTCTATTAGTTGGGTATCGTGGATGTCTTGCTAGAGGCCGCTCCATGTTAGTAATTGTTACTATAAACTAAGTAGAAACCTATGGGGTCACACTCCCTATGGATTAGACCAGAATTGGGAATTAATTAATATGACTAATTAAATAGAATGATCAATACGCAACTGCTTGCAAATTTAGTAGGACTAATTTGCAAGTTAGACTGATCCGTACATGAGTATGATTAGGCAAGGGGGTCTTAATGTAGTTAAACAAGGACTTGTTTGACTATATAAAGGACACTCATAGCTTTTTCTCAGAACTAATGCTCATAACATACTTTGAGTAGCAGAGAAAAAGCAAGGAGAGAGACAAAACACTAAGAGGGCCTCACCCCCTTAGATTATCGTATTGAAATTATGCTTTAATTATCTTTGTAATTTAGATTATCGTATTGAAATTAAATTCCTAAAAATTATGTTGAAACTAGCATTAATAAATTTTTGAAGGAATTTCGGTGTTAACCATTGGAGACTGAAATCTCCATTCACCATAAATGGAGAAATGGAGATATATATTATTTTATGATTTGGAGTAAAATTTGGTTGTATCGGTTGGAGACTAAAATCTCCATTCTTCCTCCAAAAATAGATAAATGGAGAAATGGAGGTAGAATGGTTGGAGGCTGCTCTGTTTTTTTTTCACCAAAAATGGAGAATGGAGGAAAAATGGAGATAATGGTTGGAGATGCTCTTAGTGCCGCCCCTCACCCCGTCGGCCTCAAGGAGGTGCCGCCCCCTTAATTGCTCCGTTCTGCGTGATCTTCTTCTTCTTCCTTCATCCCTAGCTAGCAAAAAGGCTTGAAGGATCCTGATTCAATCCTAGGAGTGAACTAGCCATAGAGACGTGAATACTTTTTCACGAGTGAAGTCATCAAAGCAGAATCAAATGGTATTTTGATACTCAAACTCTTACTATCGTTATGATATATAGACTTGTGATTCTTGGAGGGTCTTGTATGGATGATTATTTGTTTATTTCTGCTGTGTAATCTATTGCAAAACCCTACAGGTACGCTGCAAGAAGCTAGACGTTTCTATAAATAGAGACAGCTTCACCATAAACCAGGACTAGTGATTATATACGGGAGAACCCTAGTTTGCTCTCTAATATTCATCTACGAAGGTGGAGCGTGTCGTGGAACATCATGTTTGTCCTATAGATTCACATGGACTGTTGCGAGATCGAAGAGCGTGAATATAAGCGCACTAAAAATCAAGATCATCATTTTTTAAAGACTAGACTACAAGAGGTAAACACAATAAACTTCCACTGCATTTATCATGCTTAGATCTACTAGTAGCAGATTTATTCCTTCACCAAAAAATTATATCTTTTTGTTACCCAAATTACCCAGTCCAAGTGACATGATTACGGTGAAAAAACTCAACTGGGGGGTTTCAAACGAAAAAGAGTACATAAACTAAGTCCAGTCATAAAAACAATCCAAGCTTATGTAGCAAGTGAGTAAGTTGGCAACTAGTGAATGTAAAGACTGTAATTGTATTTGTTGAAGGATAGCTTATTGTAAACGACAGTAATCTTGATTACAACGTAAATGGGTGCTAGTTCCGTGATAGAGCGTTGGAAGTCCCTGCATGAGGTCACGGATTCAAACCCGGTTGAAGACAAAGTAATTTCTCAAAAATCCCCTGCATGAGGTCCCTGATTTTTATTTTATTTTATTTTTTTTTTGAGATGAGAGGTCCCTGATTTCAACCGCTATATGATGTAATTCTAAAAAATAAAAATAAAATAAATCGTGATTATAACCGGATTCTTTTCTGAGACGGACTCGTAGCCTTTTTTAGACTGCTGCTGGCATTATAAATACCGCGTACTACTATTCCCATGCCAATCAATTCATCAATCTCTGAAACAGTGAGGAAACTTCCAATTCGGAATTTTGATTTACGATGGAGAGCACAGAAGCCAGTTTCGAGAAAATCGAACCCCCCTTTGACCAAAACCCTAGTTTTCTTAAAGAAGAAGAGGAAGGATCGTTTGACGATGCTGACAATGGAAATCCTCAATCTCCTCAATCTTCATCATCGTACATATATAGACAAGGTATTGAATCGGTTCAAAATGAAAGATTCCAAGAAGGGATTCTTGGCCATGTCGCATGGAATTACTCTTTCGAAGAATGATTGTTCTTCCAATGACATTGAGAAGGAACGCATGAGTAGGGTACCCTATGCCTCGACTATATGATCCATCATGTACGCCATGTTATGTACTAGACCAGATGTGTCATAGAATTGAGTATGACAAGAAGATATCAGTCTAATCCTGGTGAGAGTCACTTGATAGCGGTCAAGAACATTCTAAAGTACTTGAGAAGAACTAAGGATGCGTTCTTGATCTATGGAGGGGAAGAAGAGTTGCGTGTAAGGGGTTACACGGACGCAAGCTTCCAAACCGACATAGATGATTTCTGATCGTAGTCGGGATTCGTGTATTGCCTGAATGGAGGAGATGTGAGCTGGAAGAGTTCCAAGCAAGAAACGGTTGTTGATTCTACAACTGAGGCTGAGTACACTGCTGCGAGTGGCGCAACAAACGAAGCTGTTTGGATTAAAAAGTTCATTCCTGAGCTTGGTGTGGTTCCTAGCATTGTGGATCATATAGATTTGTATTGTGACAACACTGGGGCGATCGCACAATCAAAGGAACCCATGTCACACCAAAAATCCAAACACATACTCAGGAAGTTCTATCTTATTCGAGATATCATCGATAGAGGAGATGTGAAGATATATAAGATTCCTACTGATGAGAATATGTCAGATCCGCTTACGAAGCCGCTTATTCAGCGCAAGCATGAAGGGCACAATAGATCTATGGGCATACGGGATGCGCAAGATTGGCTCTAGTGCAAGTGGGAGACTATTGGAATAGGTGACCTAGAGGCAATCGTTTTAGTATGAACAATATTTTTGGCTAAAACATTCATTGTATTACTTATGGAGATATTTAATATAATGAAGTCCTTAGATTGAAAATGTGTTGTTTATATTAAATATTCCTAGTCGATTATATTGCTATCAGGAAGATCAACTATAGACTAGTATGGGGTTGGATTGATATTGAGATATCACGATCCAACACATGGGTATGCATTAGGAGTAATAGCATACTGGATTGACCCACAACGATAAGGCTACATACAGGTTATGTAAAGTCACAAGTGCTTCTCGTAGTGACAACGGTATTGTCATCCTTAGACTTGAAGTCACTAGATCCTCTAGTTGTGGAATATTGTGTTTTGACATCGCCAAACACTACACCGTAACTGGGTAGTAATAAAGGCGTTAGTCGGATACAATAAGGAAGCAAGCTTAGAGATGGTAGTGACGTAAATAGAATTTTTCCCTTCCACATAACGGGAGCAAATATCCACAGCCACTCGAGGAATGGTGCTTGTAGAAAGTCTGGCCAGACTCATATAAATCAATATAGGACATTGATGTTATCTGCATGGATAAGACTATTCCGAGGATCGAGAAACTATTGATCGAGTGTGACTTGTATGTCTCTTGTCCAATCAGGATATAGAGACAAAGAGATGAGACAGTACTTGCACAAGGTTTGTCGGATGACTATTTCTATTAGTTGGGTTGCGTGGATGTCTTGCTAGAGGCGCTCCATGTTAGTAATTGTTACTACCAACTAATTAGAAACCTATGGGGTCACACTCCCTATGGATTAGACCGGACTTGGGAATTAATTAATATGTTTAATTAAATATAAGGATCAATACGCAACTACTTACAAACTTAGTAGGACTACTTTGCAAGTTGGACTGATCCGTACATGAGTAGGATGAGGAGAGGGGTCTTTATGTAGTTAAACAAGGAGTTGTTGGACTATATAAAGGACACTCCTAGCTTTTTCTCAGAACTAATGCTCGTAACATACTTTGAGTAGGAGAGAAAAAGCAAGAAGAGAGACAAAAAACTAAGAGGTTCGAACCCCCTTAGTGCCGCCCCTCACCCCGTCAGCCTCAAGGAGGTGCCGCCCCCTTCCTTGCTCCGTTCTGCGTGATCTTCTTCTTCTTCCTTCATCCCTAGCTAGCACAAAGGCTTGAAGGATCCGGATTCAATCATAGGAGTGGACTAACCATAGAGATGTGAATACTTTTTCACGAGTGAAGTCATCAAAGGAGAACCAAATGGTATTTTGATACTCAAACCCTTACTGTCGTTATGATATCTTGACTTGTGATCCTTGGAAGGTCTTGTATGGATGATTATTTGTTTATTTCTGCTGCGTAATCGATTACAGAACCCTACAGGTATGCTGCAAGAAGCTTGAAGTTTGCCTATAAATAGAGACAGCTTCACCATAAACCAGGACTAGTGATTATATACGGGAGAACCCTAGTTCGCTCTCTAATATTCATCTACGAAGGTGGAACGTGTCGTGGAAAATCGTGTTTGTCCTAGAGATTCACATGGACTGTTGCGAGATAAAAGAGCGTGAATATAAGCGCACTAAAAATGGGGATCATCATCTGATTAAACTACAAGAGGTAAACACAATAAGCTTTCACTGCATTTATCATGCTTAGATCTACTAGTAGCAGATTTATTCCTTCACCAAAAAATTATATCGTTTTGTTATCCAAATTACCCAGTCAAAATGACGTGACTACGGTGGAAAACCTCAAGTGGAGGGTTTCAAACGAAAGAGAGTAAGTCCAGTCATAAAAACAATCCAAGCTTATGTGGCAAGTGAGTAAGTTGGCAACTAGTGAATGTAAAGACTGTAATTGTGTAACCGGATTCTATTCTAAGACGGACTCGTACCCTTTTTTAGACTGCTGCTGGCATTATAAATACCGCGTACTACTATTCCCATGCCAATCGAAACAGTGAGGAAACCCTCAATTTGGGATTTTGATTTACGATGGAGAGCACAGAAGCCAGTTTCGAGAAAATCGAACCCCCCTTCGACCAAAACCCTAGTACTCTTAAAGAAGAAGAGGAAGGATCGTTTGATGATGCTGACGATGGCAATCCTCAATCTTCATCATCGTCAAGTTCTAGAACTGCATTCGTCAACCTCAGCCAACTAGAAGCTGATCTCGCACTCGCAAGAACCTTGCAAGAACAGGAGTGGGCTTACGCGATGCTTGTTAGGGATAATGTGGAGGAACCCCAAGATCATCATGAGGACGACGATAACAATGATCATGCCGAAGAAGGGGAAGACCATGATCATGATAATGAAGATGGAAACAACGATCAACATGACCATGAAGACGGAGATGGCACTGATGATGAACAAGCCTTAGGTGACCAGGATAACCAAGCTTACTACAGAAGGGCCGTCGCATTACAGCAGCTTCAACATATGGTGGCCCTGTTAGAGAGCGTTAACATCCATGGAGCAGCCGAACACGTTGTGGAGAATCATAATCATGTTGTAGACCCGGACGACTTATCCTACGAAGAGCTGCTCGCCATAGGGGAAGTAGTTGGGACTGTCAGCAAAGGGGTTTCTATGGATACAATTGCATCTCTAGCTTCAATGGTTTACAAGGATGGTGAAGTCAATGACTCAATGTGTGTTATTTGTCAGTGTGACTACGAGGATGGGGATGAATTAAGTCTAATTCCGTGCAAGCACTCGTATCACTCCGAATGCCTACGTGGTTGGTTGCAGAACAATAAGGTGTGCCCTGTTTGCAGCGCTGAGGTATCGTCGGCAGCTGTTATGTAACAGCGCACTCATATTGGTTTTTTCTTCTCGCAACCGAATGTCTTTTTTTTCTCATGGATTAAGATTTTAACTTTTAGATACAATTCTTGATTAAGGTTTTGGCTTGAGTACATATGGTCATTCTAAACAATTCTTTTTCTTGAGGTCATTGCGACTTGCTTCACTATTTTTATGTTGTGAGAAGAGGGAGCTCAAGAATTTACTTTGCCTATTCCTAACTCCCTCTCCCAAATAGAGGACAATGAAAAGTGGCTAAATTTCACCGGAGGTATTCATATTTTGCAAAAACAGACAAGTGGTACTAAAATTTTTAAATCGAGCACCATGGGTACCCAAATTATGATTTTCGAGCAAGTAGGTATCGTTCCGTTAACTTTCTGTTAATATTGGACGGAAAAATATAAAAAAACTATTGTGCCCCTTATTTCACCTCCAACTTTTCATTAAAATACAAGTTTTACTAAGAAATCCAAAATAAATTAAAAAAAATAAAATTTAAATTTAATAATTTGATATATGTAAAGATAATGCAATATATTAAATTAAAATTACATATTTTTACAGGATTGCAATATATGAAATATGTTTTTATTAAAATATATCCCCCAATCTTAAAATTTATAACTTTTTTAACTGTTTTGAAAAAAATCTCAAAAATTTCATATGTATTTTTTTTAATAAAACAATAACATACAAGTATCTTTTTGCATTTTATACAATAGTCTTTTTTCATTTGCATGAAAAATACAAATCATTACAATAAACATTTATTCAAGAATGTACAAATTATAAGATTAAAAAACTATTCAAGAATGTCAGATGTCAACTCTTGTGTCAGTTGTTAAAATGCACAAAGTTATTGTTATTGATTTGTTAAAAAAAAATACATGTGAAATAATGAAGTTTGAGATTTTTTTTCAAAACTGCTAAAGAAAGTTAAAATTTTTAAGATAGACGGATATATGTTTATAAAAAACATATTTCATATCTTGAAATGATGTAAAAATATGTAATTTTAATTAAATATATTGCATTATCTTACCTATATCAAATTATTAAATTTAATTTTATGATTTTTAATTTTTTTAGATTTGTTTGTAAAACTTGTTTTAAAAAAAAAGTTGTAGGTGAAAATAAGGGGTACAGTAGTCTTTTCATATTTTTTTCCGTCCAATATTTACGGAAATTAACGGAAGTGTACCTACTTGCTCAAAATTTGGGTACCCGTGGTGCTCGATTTTGAAATTTAGGTACCCACTTGCATGTTCTTGCAAAATACGGGTACCTCCGGTGCAATTTAGCCTGAGAGGTTTTCTAACTCTTTTGCTCCAGCCCTTAGGGGTCCTTGATACATGAATCAAGACTTTGAGGAGTTCTCTCTGGACATGTTCTAAAATGAAGCAATCTGGAGTAAAGGTTGCTTGGGAAGATGTCTGCTCCATTACATGAAGGTGGATTTGGAATCAAAAAGTCAAAGGAATGGAATAAGGCTGCTGTGATCAAGAACATCTGGAATCTCATCTCCAAGAAACCAGACTCTTTATGGTGTAGGTGGGCTCATAATTTCCGGCTAAAAGATAGGTGCTATCGGAATCTTAAATGTCCGAAGAGTGCCTCCTGGTTCTGGAGGAAAGTCATTGGTTTGAAGGTTGAGATTTGAAAGTTTTGTTTTTGGCAAATTTGGGATGGTAGCCTAGCATTTCTATGGTGGGATTACTGGCTTCCTCAAGGTCCACTGATGAGGGTGTTGAGTGTTCCCTGAAAGATTAATCTATGACCCCCCTTCTTATCTAAAGTGAGCCTGGTATCCATAATATTGATGTTAAGTCTATTGATGGTTGGTCTAAAATTTGAGTATAATTCTAGGTATTCTGAAATTCCCTTCTTTGTAAATCTGGGTTGGAAGATCATGATCATCTGTTTTTCTCTTGATCCTTCTCATCCCAGATTCTGGTTCGTTTTCAGAGATTCTTCTCCGTCTCTGTTCATAGGGGACCATTCCAATAGCTGATATCTAGTCTTGGTACAATTTGGAGGAACTCCTCATCCAGGAATGCTTTGCTCAAGAGGTGTCTTAGTGCAATGGTCTACTATATCTGGGCTGAGAGAAGCTCTAGGTTTCACGCCAAGATTGAGAAGCCAGTGTTTGCTATCATTAGACAAATCTCATTGTCACTTGGTTCTGATGGCTTTGATCTTCACTAGATGTATCATTGTCTCTTTTCTTTGCTTTTTTAGTAGTTTATTTATGTCTTCACCATGCCTGTATAATTGTTATTTTCAGTTACTTGTAATTTTCCCCCTTAATCTAAAATTTGCAGTTCACCCAAAAAAATCAAGACTTCAGCTGTTCTTTCTAGGTAGTTTAGGCCTAACAAAACCCGGAGCCAAAAATAAAAATCAACAACAGAGAGTGGCGTAAGTCCCCTGCTTCTTATTAAGAACCAACTTAATTTATAAGAGAATGTCACTTCTTGGTATTTCGTCAACTCCGCGTCAGCTTATGCCAAGAGAAACCCTCCTTGGAGTGATGTTTCCAACAAGATTTGATGAATTAGTCTGTAGTTAAGAGAAAAGTTAACCCTTTGATTGCTAGTTCCAGTGCTAATGCATAATGGAAACTACTTTCTGCATCAATCCTGTTGGATAGTAGGTATTGTTTCTGCTTTGTAAGAAACAATTGTAAATTCCTTTCGTACATTAATGAATAAAAAAGAAAGAGGTCAGGTTTCACAATGTGGTCGATAAGTTTATACGCAAGATCACATATTAACTGATGTGAATGAAAGTAATGTAATTGTGTACTTGATTGAAGCGAAAATCAAAACTTCGGGTACAAGTAGTGTGCATGTATGCATACTTAATGATTACAACATACCGACACCACCGCCATTGGCACATTCGGAAAGCTTCATATTTAGCTTGCATGGTAAGACCTTGAGATGAAAGAGTCCAAACAAACAATCCACTATTCTTACTAGCCTAGCATTGCTGGCAATAAATATTCATAATCCTCAAAACAGAAGAAATAACTTCTTCTTACAATATGTTTTTTCTAACATAAAAAATTCGTCCACTTCTTTCTGATACTTGCTTCAATTCAGAACTGAATCAAGCCAATCTGCAAAATTCTACGATAGTAGCCCGATGGATGCATCAGGTGGATGTCGCAATCAAACTATACAGTGACCGATGAATATGTCTGAAACAAGTAGGACAGTATCTTCCTGTAATCCCCAACTTTGGCACCCGTGTTGGGATCAATCAGGTAAGGCACCTGCAAGCACACAAAAAATTTTACAGAACCGGTACTGGGACCTTTGTGTAGGTCGAATATTGCTTCAGACATGTATGTATGTGTGTATATACATATATATACATATGTATATACATATATATACATATATATATATATATATATGTATATACATATATATATATATATATGTATATACATATATATACATATATATATATATATATATGTACATATATATATATATACATATATATATATGTATATATATATACATATATATAATAATGACATGATACAGCTAACTTGGGAGCAAACTCACAACACGGAATCCTGTACAAACCATTTCTTTATGGGCAATTTATAAAACCTAATTTGTAGGTCGGTGTGATTGTATATGGCTTACCTGTGTGGCTTGAGAGTGAAGCTTAAACAACATGGCTATCTGCATCTCAAAACTAATGCCTTATATACATGTGAGCGTCATCCTCTGAGATATGATTACCACAGCTAGAGCATGTCATTATAAATCGCCTCCCAAATTGCATAAATGATAGTAAACACCCCTGTGTTCAAGCCCTTGTGTTATGGCTAATGCCCCAAAACACTCATATGTATCCTGTTCTTTAAAAACCAGACCGCTCCCTCTCTGATTGAGCCCTAGCCGCCGTGATACGGGTACGAACCCGTATCAGACACGGCGTGGGAACCGGATGCGTCGTGGTTAATTAATTTAGTCGTTTATTTTAATTATTTAGAGATTGGGGAGTACTTTATTTGTTTGGGGGTTTTATAGTTATTAGTTAATTGTTTAAGGGGTCTTGGGGTAATTAGCAGTTAGTTGAATTAGTATTTATATTCCTGTCATCTAAGTCTTTTAATTATCAATGAATGAAGAAGAATTTAGGTAATTTAGTAGAAACCCTAGTTTTGGAGATTTCAGCGTCTCGAATTGCTGAGCCAGAGATCGTAGCTTCTCAAACTGCTACAATATCGATAGGTGAATCCTATCACGCCGCCTTCCACCACTCGATTCCCTTCTCTAGCAACGAATTCATCGACAACTATGTTTTTGACTTTTTCTGTTCCGAACCAAATCCGCGATTCATTTTGCATCTAAGTGGGGTACATTCCTGCGGGCTTTGCCGAAGGAGTGGGCCTGTTAACAGACTTGGCTGAGTTGGTATCATGCACATGGCGAGATTCTCTCTAATTGCAGTGAAAATAGGGATGTTAGGGCTGAGAGAATACCATCGAATTCGGAGAATTATATATTATCCTTACTGTAATTCTTGTCTTCATCACTTTTCCCTCCTTTCTCTTTCCTCCTTCATCTAGTACTCTCTGAATCACTTTATTTTCTACTCTCAGTCACGTTTGATTCATCCCGCCGTTGTATCGCCCTTCCTAATTATTAGACATACCCTCAATTTTGGTCCAATTTGTTATGATAATTTCTCTATTCCAGTTGGAATTTTTTGATTTCTCATTCTAAACTTGGCATAGAGATATTGATTCGAAGAAGACGCGTCAGAGAATCAAACCAAATAAGCCTCCTTCTGAAACTTAAAATTGGGAATCATTTTGTGTTTGTTGTCGATGTACGATCGTGTATGAATTGGAAGGTTGAAGGCGTGATCGGTCTGGGTTCTTCAGGTTTTTGTGGAATTTGATTGGATAGTTTGCCAAAGTCTCTTATGGTGAACCGGGGTTGGATATAGATAGACGAGGTCTGGGGCTAGGTTTTCGTATTTGGTTTGTGGTCTGTTAGAGAGGCTATGCTGGTGGTGAGCAGAAATTGCTCGGTGGTGTTGATCGCCAGTATGGATGGTGGTTTAGGGGCTGTGTTGGTGTTGGTGTTGTTGGCAGCTGTGGTTGTTGCGGTAAAGAAGAACAACAACAAAATGGTCATTTACTCAAAGTTCAGGGGCATTTATGTCATTATAGTACTCTAATGGAAGGGGCTAAATTCTCCAAATTTTTTGTGTCAGGTGTAGTCCCATGTGTTCCCTGACGGAACTAGACAGAAGGGTTCTTCAGTCAACAAGTTGGGCTAACGGAGGGGTGGTTTTGGCCAACTTTTGGGTATTGTCCAAAATACAGGGTCATATAGTGGCAATGTGCCATGAGACAAGGGTGGTTTGTGTTATTTACCCACCCAAATTCGATATTTGCAGTTCTACGACTCTCAAAACTACAAAGACGGGACAATAACCTTTCCGGTCTGCCAATCACCCCAGTGAGAAGGAACAAACCATTCAAAAGTGCGATGCTAACATTTGTCACAATTTACTATTTCATTGTACCCTGAAACTTACGGACACAGCAGTTGGAGTTGATTATTATGTGACATTCAGTTAGTTCAGAGCAGCTTCACTTCCAGTTTCTTAGTGTCCATTGCTTGGAATTGAATCGCAAAACATTTAATGTTAGTCCTAAAGAATGACTTGGACTCAATTTGAAAATATAACAGCAGTACCAGTAGTTGTGGACACTGCCTAGCAAAACTAGTGAGAAATAAGAATTGAAAGGGCCAGATTAATCGAATCCTATACTTCCACATTTTGATTGAGGAAACAATCAATCTCACACCATAAGAGGCGAGGTTATACTGGTGACCAAATTGGGCTTTGGTCATCGGAACACTGACTCCTTGGAGCTTCCCCATTTACAAACAATTGATCTCACTAAAATTCAGCCTTAATTTAGTTGTTTGTCCAAGTTACCGTCAAACTAATGATATAACCTTCTGTACGCTCTAAAACACTGTGGTTGAAAAACTAAGAATGAACAAGGCATATCTTTCCACTTGGGCGCTCAGTTTACTTGGTTATAGATTAGAGGACCAAACTATCAATTTTCTTTATTTTTCAATTGGAAAGGATAAAACGGTAAAATTTCACGAAGCTAATGAACTTAGTCAGGTGGGGATGTACAACTTTTTACACCACAGACTATCAGTGGAACAGCGTCAGAACAAAAGGTATTTCTTCTGAACTAGCCCAATTCCCAACTATAAATTATGCCATGTCTAGGCTTCATACTGATAATGTGACTCGACTTGTAACCACAAAGGAACCAGACAGGCGGTAACTTGTGACAATTGGTCACATAAACCCACAAGACCTGCTGCAAATAGAAGTTCTGGATCATAATAAAGATAGGGTGTTTTTTCATTAGCGGTAGAGACAAACTGCACTTAATCAAATTTTCACTTCAAACAAGAACAAGTATCACTTTTATACCTGCTCAAAGTCTTGGCGGCATACCTCATTCTTGGAGTCTGACTCCCACCATCAGAACTCGGATTCTAAGTCATGTTTGATAGTTATATGTCTGCTAGCATCAGGTGCAGTTTTGATTGCACATCTGATGTGGATATAACTTTGACCTATGGAAACCTTCAACGTAGACTTTTAACCACAATGTTCTGGAGTTGGTATTGACACTTGACTGAGTTTGCAGGTTCAACATCATTACTTCTAAATGACAACCAAATTGGTATTCTGTATTAGAATCCAAGAATTCTAGGTGTGTCATGTTCTTGTGGTCTTTGGTGGTGGTGGTTGTGTGTTACAGGTCTAACTGGTTCCAAGTACTATTATAATGTTGTTCGAGTATCCAACATGTGACATATAAATTTAAAAGAACATACATACATCATTTGCTCACCTCATTTGATCCTGTTGTTTCACGTAACATATTGAGTCGTCTGGATCCATCACCAACAGTTTGTAGGATGTAAGGAAGCTCCATTTCACAGAGTACTTCACGCACAAGCCGAGCATACTAAAATGAAAATATCAGAGGATACAAAACATAAACAACGCTGCAACATGATATATCCGTGCACATGCAATATGAATTTTACAAACCAAAAGTAAGTAAGTAAATAAATAAATAAATAAATAAATAAAATCGGTCACTTCTGTGTCTTGTAGGTCTTTACTCATTTCCTTACTTTACTTGATTTCTGCTTTTTTAAGTATAACCTAATTTATTCATCACCAATGCATGACTACATTGAATGAGGACTTCAAAATTAGAATTCTCATCCAAGACATCATTGTGGATGTGCAGCTTTCGATTTTCTTCCTCCTAAGTTTGTTAAATCGTATCTTATTCAGTGGTTTGTCGAGCCCAAAGGATAATATCCATGTACAATTTCACTTAGGTTTTTATATATCATGTATTCTATAAGGAAAAAAGAAAACACCAAGGGTCATTTAACAAGCTGCACTCTGCCATCTCAACCAACATATACTGTATACATCACCACTGTGTTTGTACAGAAAGTTACACACTCATACTTCATTCGTCAACCGCATATCATTTCTAATCTCACCAGGACTACAAAAATTTAGTAACTTTCTATTGTAATTTAACAAAATCAACTCATTATTTCTATAGTTGACCACACTTCAACAGAAAATAGTGTTTCGTGCCTATCTTCTCGTGTGTTTTCATGGCCTATCTTCGTTGTCTTTCTTCTTTCAATCACCAATAAGCATCAATTACGCCAATACTAACTCGTGGCAAGTTCAAATATCGGTAACCACTTGCGTTACTCTCCTCCCGCAGGAAAATTGATAGGTGATGCCTGAAAATATTAGTTATCATTTTATTTTGACATGGGGAAAGTAGCTAAAGTGCATATTTCGATAGCTGCAGGCTGACAGTGCAGGCATGACTTGGACAAACAAAAATGAGAACCCATATAGAGCAAATTATGAAAAATCTCAACAATATGGACTTCTACAATTCAGTGCTAAGAATATCAGGTTTTCCTCTGACTAGTAAACCTTACAAGCTCAACAAGTATATGGCAATCCGAAGAACTATGTTTGAGAATAAATCAATTGATATGAGACTCACTTATAAAATAAATAAATAAAACAAACAAACAAACAAACAAACAAATACATAAATCTATATCTATGTAACAATGGGCTATGGGGAATAAGCTATCCCCAAAATATGACATGTGGAATAGCTTATCCTCACCATATCCTAGAAACTAAACACTTCATAAAAAAATTAAAAAAAAAAAGAACTTTTGACAGAAAACCCCCTCGCAGTTTCACTTCGCTGACACTAGCTACATGCAGTATTGATTTTTCCACTTATCGTCTCTGCAGTTTGTAAAATTGCGACACTTAAATCCAAATGTCTAACACCGTTAACTTCTGTTAAATAAATATGAAGAAGAAAAAGAAAACAACAGATAAATAAAATTAGAAGAGAGAAAAAAAAAGAAAAAAGAAAAATAGAAGAGAAAAGACCACACTATCCCTTTTGATGTATTAAAATACTAAAATGTCACTCGCTTATTTAACGGAAGTTAACGGTGTCAGTCTATTTGGACCCAAGTGTCGTAAATTTACATACTACAGAGACGATAAGTGGTAAAACCAATACTGCATGCAGTTAAGTGTCAGGGAAGCGAAACTGTGAGGGGGTTTTCTGTCAAAAGTCCAAAAAAAAATTAAAACATTCTGAAGATGAATCTTCTTCTCTAGGGTCGTGCCCTCGGCCTCGGGCACGGGTTATGCACTCGTAAATAAATAAATAAAGCAGCGACTTCTATATCACGTGTGCTTTTTGTTATAATGCACTCCTCACATAAATACTATTCCATTAGTCAAGAAAAAAAACAAAAAACAAAAAACAAAACAAAATAAAACAAAACAAAACAAAAAAAAAACAAAGAAAAAACAAAAGAACCCTCGTGCCATGTTTAGATCTGCATAGGGGAACAGAGCAAAGAACCTAAAGCAAAAAGGAAAAAAACCACTTTTTTTGTTCTCTTCCTGGACCAGGATATCAGAATATAGAACTCATACATTTGGGAAATCAGAATTTCATACTAAGCTCTGGGAAGACATCAGACATCCGTAGTTGCAGCTCTCTCCCTTTGCTTAAAATGATTGTATTCCGAAGAGTGCAATTGCTGTTAATCCTCGAGGACTAGAAAACTACAAACAAATAAACAAAGAACGGCGAAAAATAAAAAGTTGATTATCTACCCACAGCATAAGTACTGTTCTCTTACTGGGTTATTTTCATAGGAGAAAAGAATCAACTTCTCCGATGGTGGTTCTTTCCTTGCATTTACCCACAGTGACATCCCTCTTCCAGCTCGAAGAATAGTTGGCACCCAGCCTGTGAACAGAGTGCTGCATGATAGAAAACATATAATCAACATCAACGAAGATAGAAAATATGAGAACAATGTAAACCAAACACGGATATGTGATGGTTTAGTATCTTTTGAGCATCAACTGTCAGGTATTCCAGGCATTAAGTTCTTAGTCAAGCTCACAGCACTAACTGATACTATTTTACAGATCTGTGGAAGCTATTGATCGTAAACTACTCCGAGTCTTCCATGCAACATTTATTTATATATTCCACCTAAACAGCTGTGATGGTGTGATTTATAAGCTTTTGTACAAAAACATTACTTATGCTTCAAGATACTCTGACATATTCACTCGTCTATATCAATAACAGGGGTCAAATAATGATTTAAATCAAATTTACACTTTTACACAGGAAAAGAAACGCATGCGAACACTGTCTGCATATATAAAAATTGAAAATTGAAAGTAGAGAAAAATATAACTGAGATCACTAAACAATAGTAGACCGACTTTCATGGTCTAATGTCGTAAGTGCACCATTTGACAAAGTCATGACTCATGCGACCCATGAGAATGAGACTTGTCTTTCCTCTTTTTCTGTCTGAATATCAAGTACACTTGTACAAAGGTATAATAGTTATGAACATGGTTACTGACTGAGAGTGTTAAAGTCTACTTAGCCAGCCCTTTGAACTTCTTTATGGAAGTATGATCCTTTTGGTTTTTAATTGTTGTATTTTCTTTGAAATTGATTTTGACATCTTAATTGCTTGGATCACATTAACTATTTTTGGTATTTACCGTTTTGAATAGTTTATTATCAATTCAACTTTATCTTACATTCATATTCAGATAAAGTAAGTTTTGGTTACAACCAGCACGACGAGACAACGAAACGTCAACTATGTAATAACATCATCAGAATCTTACAATTACGTCCAAAAGATTGTGAAAGAGAAAAATGTATTAAGTTAATTACATTGTGTCCTAGAGAGTCTATTTCTTCCACACTAGTTTTGGCTTCATCCAAGCCAGCTACTGTGAACACTGAGCAATAAAACCATTTCCTATCTAAATGCATTTTATTAGATTCATCGAATCAAACTAATTGCAGGTGATGGACTCAATAAACCTCTAGACAATTCGCTTATTTTAAGTCGTAAAAAAGTAATCAAAATAATTTATTTTCATCAATACACAAATGAATTAAAGAGGCAAGGATAAAGGACGGCCAAAACGTGATCCTGTTAATTAGCAAAAGAAAAAAGATACCTCTCTATAAGGCCAGCTGTGGGGCTTGTACCTTTACCATATTGCTGAAATAGGTACTTTACAATGTCACCTAAGAGAAAACACATACATATAATTCAACTACATATCATACAAACAGGAAGATGGGAAAAAAAGGAAACATTTTTACTGTTAGCATAAATCATAATAGTCAACTACTGCAATAGATATAAAGACTAAAATCAAGAAAAAAATTATTACAAACAAATGCTGATATGCATGATCATTAACTCATAAACAGAATCATCTATATCATAATTCAGCTTGAGGATAAAAACCTATTCTACATTATCTTAAGAGGATTAAGGCTTCCAACTGGCTGTTCACATTTCTCTGTAAACAACCCTTGGATCATCTTTACTACAAGTCTACAACAAACACCTTTTAACAACCCAAAACTCAATTTATAGACCCCACCCACCTCCCCTCATTTTCTCTCATATCTTTATTTCACTTCATAATCTTATCCTCTCCCATCACTTTCACATTATTTTATCACAATATTCTTTAATATACAACATGATTTTGCTCTTTGTAACTACACAGAATAAAAAATAATGAAAAAAAAAAGTATGTTTGAACTGAAGTTCACAATTTATGATTTGTTGTACCAAATTTTATTTAAGAAATATATGTAGATACTTACATAAATATTTAAGTAGAGCTTTTCTCAAAAAAAATATTTAATTATAGCCGAAAGGCACGGATCCATTAACTAGCCTATGTTATGAATAGTATAACACATAAACTATCTTGACGGGAAAAAAGAAATCACCGGAGATCATTGTCAGGGGTACTTGGACCATCAGTGGACTTTCGGATTCCGATTCACAAAGTTTTCAGGCTTTGCAGTCTTCGACAGAGGTGCTTGATAGCAAGAACTGTTGCATAGAGGAGGTAAGTTGTTTAAAGAAGTTGATTTGGAAGACTGTGTTTTTCGTTCTAATTTGAGCAAGGAAGTTGGTGATGTTCAGACGTTGAAGTGCCTACTCCTGTTATCTAGGGATGAGGTCATTGATTGTAATCAGTAGTCGGCAATGGTGGAACGATAGGAAAAAAAGGGAGTATTGTGATCACATGATGCTGCAACCAATTTGGATACTGTTAAGTGTAGTCTGCTAGCTTGTTTGCCTCCATCGAGTGTTGAGGGTTTAGGAACTATATGGGATCATCTTTTCAAGGCCAGGAGCAGCAAGCTAAAAGACTCTTCCAGTCTATTCAAGTTCAGAAATGCTCCAGAAAGAGTAACTCAGCTTTGGCTGAGGCTTCTAAATCAAAATTAGACAGAGAATTAAAGTGACTGGAAAAGATTCATTCACAAGTAGCAGTCAACGTAGAGTTGATTAACATCCAACGGCTAAGAGAAAAGACATAAATTATTTTTGCATCATTCTTTTAAGTGGTGCCTTTAGGAATAGGTTCATTCACAAGTAGCATTCCCAACATAGCGCTGTAAGAATCCATGGGGTTCCACCTCAAAACCAATTGGCAATGAGGGGAACACTTACTAATTCTTTTTGTTCTTCTTGAATGTCTGATGTGGGACTTTCTCAACAAGCGCTACTATGTTGTGTCCCTTTATAGTCGAATAAGTTGGGGATATGGTTTACCCTATGGCAGAAGAAAGCTTGAGGATCTGGTTTACTTAGAGTTAATATGTTACTTCCCCAAAGTCGTAATACATTAGGGATTGCTCAAAAAGCACGCCTGACATTGCTGTGCAAGATCTGAAATTTAGTATTAAGTATGTTTCAAGCGATCACACTTTCATAAACACTGCACGACCTCTTAAGCTTGTTCAAAGACAAACATACTTCAGAGTTATATTATCTCATTTGACTCTACAGATGCCAGAGGCGAAAGACAATGTAAAACTTTGAGTTTGGATCTCCTAATAATTAAAATGTTTGTCGTTGGAGAACAGATGCACGTATTATAATGTATTATCTTAGTTATAAAAGTACTCCGTACATTTTTATTGTGTGTCAAGGGTATTTGTTCTTGTTGCATATGTGATTTCCTTATGTTACGGTAGCTTAAATCTATGTTACCTCGAACATCAACCTGTCTGATCAACGATACAGGAACAGCTTTGCAAATATGACTCCCTAAAGTACCTGATACGACAGGTAAGCTTCAACACGTGGCTTGACAGGGAAGAATATGTTGCCTATGGACATACGAATGTCCTGGGAACATATCATTAAATTTTTGGTAATCTCAAAGAAGAATCACCCTAGCATTTTCCACACTGAAGTTTGATATCATACTTCAGGTCAATCCTTTAAAGATAACAAATAAAACAGCCTTAAGTGGAATCCCTTCGGATCACCAAAATAATGAACTGTACCGAACTTCAAACTCATGATTCGATTCACAAGTCGCTATGGATTAAGACAATTGTGGTAGAACAGATTCAGATACGTGATCAGTTATTCTGCACATCATAAATGTTAGTTGAACACACCATAATCATAGAGTTTCTTCTGTATCTTAATTGTTAAGAGTATCTAACTACTGAACTCCCAGGGGCGATGGTATCTAGGCAGTTGAAGTACAGGATCATGGAGTTGATCTTACAACATCCAATTATGCTTCAACCAATTATATAGACATGGGCTGCATATGAATGAAGCAATAGCCCCCCCCCCCCCCCCACCCACCCCACCCACCAAACAACAATGAGCGTACATCACATCAGGTACTTTACATACAAAGACAACATAGTTGGAGAAATGATCGAGCATCCACCGAAATATAAAGTTAACTTACCGCTTTCATACAACGAGATTCCAGTATTTGGATCGACAAGGAAAGGAAACCTGCATAAAAACCATTCTAAGAAAGCAGCTACTTCAAGAATTATGCACAATGATATGAAGGAATAGTATGAGAAAGGATAAGCCTGAAATGTTGGCTAGAAATGAACTGTCACATTAGAAGATGGAGGTGACGTTCAAATATGGAATCACAAAAGCAGGATAATGTTTGAACAGAGCTCAAAGAAGATGTTGAAAACTGTGAAGAAAATCATTTACCAATGATTTCAGAAATTTAGTTTCTAGAAAAAGATACATACTGTTCTTTGCCACCAATGCCTCTAACCATTTCTCTGTGCCTTAAGGAACCTTTTGGGCATGGATAGATCTACAAATTATTTTGCATAAGAAAACATAAGCCTTCAGATATTATAAAAGTTAAATAGAGAAATATAATGCTATACCAGACATGCAAAGAGGTCTACAATGGAAATGCATTCGGTCATTCTTCATTAAATAAGTAATAATGTAGCCTGTTGGAGATTTTTTTTTTTTTTTTTATTTTTTTTTTTTTTTTTTTTTTTTTTTTTTTTGATAAAGATAGCCTATTGGAGAATAGAGTACAAGAGTAAATGACCATTTGAAGAAAATCAACAGGAGCCAAGGTGGAATTTGGATGATTCCCTTCACACCAAAAATCAAAGTGCGCAGAATAAAGCCTTAAATGGGATGGACACCTCTTCACGCAAAGTATGGCATTTTTTTTCACTCCCAACTTCTACATTTTACTAAGACGTGCCACTTACGAAATGCTTCCCTCAGTTTGACGATTACATCCTGCCGACCAGCACTATTGCTGTGTCCCTAAATGTTGTTCCTAGAAACATGCATGCACATTTCAAGTTCCCTGCCAATTTTCATCATTAAAGCTAGGACGAGCTAGTACAGTATAAGCACCCTCCAGAACAATTTAACAGGTATAGACCATTTATCAAAGACACAACTTTCAAACTCTAAGGCAACAAAAAAGCCACAATGTTGTGCTATGTTAGAAGTTTGTAAACTGTGAAATTGAAAGAAATAAAAAATGGAAAGAAACCTACCAAGTAGAAGAACAAAGTTAATAAGAAGCGTGGAAACTTGTCAGACATGAGTAATGATAAACCGTATTTGCGCCCTCACCTCTACTGGAAGATCTAGTTCAGTGATGGCTTCTCGTACCCTCCTGCAAAAGGGGCATGCCTCTGTTGACAATCGCTTTAAACAATAAATTAATCCCTACATCATGAACAAGGATATCTCCACGTCTACTGCAGAGCAATGTCTAGAAAATCAAATTAATTTGTATCCATAGTTATAACAGCTGCATGGCCTTCAAGTTGTTTGGTAATTGCATAGAACTCATTGTTACAGTCATACAGACCCATGGCCTCTGATGCTGCATTGGTTTTTGGAAATGAAGTGACCAATTGTAGTTATTTTTTTATCTGGAAAACTTTGGGAAAAATCATACCAAACTCATAAAGTTGCAAAAGCGATGGAGGATCTGTGTCATTAATCTCTTCCTTCTCGATTTTGTTTAATTTTGATTTTGATCCCCATGGAAACCTTGCCAATGTAGACAAGGAAGATGTTGCCACCTGTTATAGATCAATGGTATATAGTCAAGGGTGGGAACAGTAAAGCATTCCTGTCACAAAGTAAAATATTAACCAAAGGTTGAAGCTAACAAAGGCACAAACAGAAAAGTTCAGGTTAGACAAATTGATGAGTGAGAAAATCAAGAATTGTCTAAAAACGGTGAAAAAAAAGTCTTCTTTTGGAGCAAGACATATATAGTGCTTGTTTGGATAGCGAGTCTTCTTCATTTTGGTGAGCGAGTGATTGAGGCGAGGAGAGAGAACTCACAATCCAAACAAGCCCAACCATATTTAGCCAACACGCAGGCTGAATATATATGTACTAGCATGGCATTATTGGTCAATTAAATAACTAAGATACTGGTTATCGATTCTTATATCAAAAAATCACCACGTCCTAATGCACAAAAATATTTTTGTCAGATGTAAATTTGCCTATAATATGCAAAGCCACAAAGAAACTTGTGCGACAAGACTAACAGTAATCATGATTTCATCATCCTATAAGAGTACTTCAGGATCAACTTATCCACGAGTATGGTCATTCTATTGCATGATACGGAAGGTCTCTACACTCACTTGCTCTAGAAAGTAAAAAAAGATTAAATATGATGCAAAATATATGCAGGTATGCGACGTACATAAAGGAAATATTATTTTATAGGGTAGGCTCACGATAGTAATTTGATAGTTATCCAGAATTAAGTTTATAGGCTGTAACATGTGAGATTTCTGATGTTAAAGTTGGTTAATTATTACTATTACATTACACTTAGTCTATATAAAGCATGTAATGCATATATTGGGGTATCAGATTTCGCAGATAAAATTGGGAGCTTTTTAGGTTCAATGGAATGTGTGGTGCATTTTAAACCCAGGGACGCTGTCTACGGGAATGTTAGGTGTCATACCCATGGAGATCTACATGGGATGCCTAACTTATCTTCACCTTCTACATCATTTTTCTTTTTCTATGTTTTTGTTTGCTTTTATGTTTCTAGATTTTACAATTAGTAAACTGAGTTTACCCCACCAAGAATTCTGCTGAAACCCCATGGTTAATTTTCACGAGTACTGCTAATAGCAGCCCGAAAAACGTTCAATTAAGTGCTAGCTCCTGCTACAACAGTTTTGTATTATAGCATCCAGATCCTGCCACTTCTTCTGATTCTCTGAGTTCATAATGAAGCGTGGGAATTCGTTCCAGCTTGAAGTTATCACCTGTGAAGTTGAAGTGATGGTCTCAGTGAAAGGCATGTATGCACGCTTCAAATTTCAAGAGTCCTCTATTAGTATCTTTTAGAACTCGAGGTCGAGTTTTTTTATGGGCAAGGGTTAGTATAGTAATTTGATAGGTCTCCAGAATTTAGTTTACGGGCCTGTGAGTTTTTCTTGTGTTACAAGTTAGTGAAATTTTACTATTAGATAAAGCACTGTAAAGCATATATTGGGTGACGAGGTTTCGCTAATAAAAACTGAGAGCTTTTTGGATTCAATAGATGATGTGATGTTTATGCGATCCTACCTGCAATGCCTATGGAGGTCTAGGTCCCATGCCTAGCTTATCTTATATATTTATCATCATCTTTCTTCTTTCTCTTGTTCTTTGATTTTCGTTTCTAAATTTTACTATTAGTCAACTGAGTTTACCACACCAAGAATTCCGCTCAAACCCTAAAAGTTTTATTGTTCAACGACGCGTTCACAGCAGCCCGAAAAAAGTTCAACTAATTGCTAGCTCCTCGTGCTGCATCACCCTAACTACATATTATTTAGGCGGGTAAAATCCACTTTGCTCCCCTATGTTTAGGCGAAATGTCATCCGACGCCCCTGTGTTCTGGATAATGCACCTGACCACCCTTGTAACTGGCGGAAGCCTAACGGCTCGTCGAAAAGACTGTTTTACCCTCGAATGTTTGTGAAATTACCCACTATTAATTCTCCTTTTTCTCCTTCTCCTCCCATTCTCCTTCTCTCTTGGTCTCTCTCCAACCCTAGCCGCCATCACCACAAACCCCTCTCTCTCTCTCTCCATCGCCTCACACCCACCACAGCCATCAGCAAAGACCCATTGATTTCCCATGGAAGTTCCAATTTAACTCCCATGGAGGCCGAAGTCAAGATCTGATTGCCTAACTCCGACGCACAGAAGAAGCTTCTCTCCTTACTCGCTCCATTCCACCAGAAAACCCATCACCAACACAACACTTTCTTCGACGACGCATCCAGAGAACTCTCTTCTCGCCGTGCTATCCTCCGGCTTCTCTCTGCAAGCCAAGGCCGTGTTTGTTGACGGCGTGAGTCGAGTCGAAGAGGGTGAGGAGGAATTGGACCCTTTGATCGGTCGCGAGTGTGTGGCTGAACCTTCGAAGCTCGGTGCAGTGGAGTCGAGGATAATGAAAAGGGTGAGAGATGAGTTCGGGATCACTGGTGGTGGGTATGTTTGTTTGGGTGGGTTTATAAATGTAAGGGGTGTTCATCACTGGAACATATTGGAATTGGAGGTGGATGAGACAATGTATGATTTTGGCACTTGTTATGAGATTGAGTGTGAGAGTGCTGAACCTGATGAGGTCAAGAAGATGATTGAAGAGGTTCTGCAAGAGAATGGAATTGAGTATTCTTACTCAGTGGCTTCAATATTTGCTATCTTCAGATCCGGAGCTTTGCCATCGTATGTCACTAACCTGTGTTTTTGCGTCGGAGAATCGAACAAGCCCCAACTCGCGAGGACAATGACCGAATCCAAATGGGTTTTTAGACGTCAAGAACACCAAGAACATGAACACAATGAACACCAAAGACAAATAAGTGCAAAATTGTCAAAAAAATATTAAAAAGTAGCTTTTTGGACGGAATCTGACAGAAGGGTGCTAAGTGTCCTCACTTTTTCCCGTTACAGGGGTGGTAAAATGAATTATCCGAAACACAGGGGTGTCGGGTGACATTTCGCCTAAACATAAGGGTGCAAAGTGGATTTTACCCTATTTAGGCTTATATTTTCCTTAAGAGAAAGTCCTTGGAGAATACTTCACCTACCACCCCACCAGTTTACCCAAACATGCATGTTGCGCAGCCCCTTTCTGAATTTCACATAATGCATCCTCCAAATGTTAACTGCTTAAAATCAACATTGGGATTTCACATTTTGTATAAAATCTAATGGGAGGGTGTTTTGCGTATGAGGACACAAAAGATGTATACGTTGTGGGAAGGACAACGAAACGGAGGAACACCTCTTCATGATATGCAAGTTCATAAAGAAGGTGTGGAATGATATTCTGGGAAGCAAATCAAGACATGAGAAGTTTGGGAATGTTCGGGACTGGATATGTGCATCGCTGGAGGATTTATCCGCCGAAGACCGAGCAATGTTCGTCACAGCTATTTGGGTTGGTTGGTGGTCTCGGAACCTTCAGGTGTTCGAGGAACGAAGTGAATCCCCGGCATCTATTGTGGATCACATTGGTCAGTCGTGTGACGAATACCGAATAGCAATGGATGCGGTGAAGTACAACCTAGGAACTGCTGGACATGGACGGCTAAAGAAAAGCTGGTGCCCACCGAGCGAAGGATGGTACAAGTCGAATAGCGACGGTGTGTGGGATGATTCAGGCGGCAAAGCAGGCGCTGGGGCTGTGGTCCGTTACCATTGGGGTGTTACGGCTGCGGCAATGGCGACCCATTTGCCAATGGTGGCTTCAGCAAAGATAACCGAAGGTCTGGCCTTACGTGAGGCTCTGCTAATGGCGCCAGACTATCTTTCAATAAAATTGAGGTGCAAGTTGATTGCAAATCCATTCCGGACTCTTGGTGCTGCAACAATGCGACTGATAGCGACCGGTCTTCGTTTGGTTCGATTATGACGGATTGCCGAGCTATCTTGAGAAGTTTTGAAGAGGTCAAAGCGTCATGGATACCGCGAGATATGAATAACGTAGCACACTGTTATGTTAAGGCGGCATTAAATTTCACGGAGTCAAGAGTTTGGGTAGGCACAATCCCGAGTTGGGCACAAAAGTGTAGTACCGAAGATATGGTTGCTTATAATCATCATTACTGAAATCAGTTTTCTCTCAAAAAAAAAAAAAAAAAAAAAAAAAAAAAGGATCCTGAAAGCCATTTCATGTAGGCACATAAGAAACTTTTGGATCATCTAAAATGAATACCCTATGGCAAGAAAAAGCATTTTTCACAATCGTCAATCCCGCTACTACAAAATGTATAAAAGACGGTTTGTAGTTTGTTGTTGATTAAGTCTCTAAAATAGCAAAGCAAGTGAGTAGTGACCAATTCAACCATGCAGGAATAATGATATACTACCATCGACATGTGTGAGCTGCATCTTTAAAAAACGTCTGGTTCTTCCTCTGTTTATTTCTTTCTTTACTTGTATTTGTCTCCCTTTATGATGGATGACAAAGTGGCTCCAAATACATTTCAGATCTTTAAGCTTAGCCCGGGTTTAAATTGTGAAGGTACAGTTCATTGCCAGATATGTATTTTCTTTGAACATCAGAACCTTCGCACCATCAACCCAACAAACCAAATAACCATGGAAAGAAAACTTGACCACTGGAAAAACCACATACCTCAACAAATGAGTTCTTTTCTGCAGATGGATCTCCTCCCTGAAAGAAACCGAACACCAGCAGTAAGAAACGAAATCAAGAACAACGTGATTCACCAGACGATTTGCTTAACAAAAAGCACAAATCATAGGTTTTTCAGTCTTTTTTCATGTCAATCACCCAAACCAATCAAATGCATGAAGAAACTTAGGGAGGAGTTAGTGACATGCACCATGTCAGAAATCAAGAACGCATTGCAAACATTACAGTGGACCAGGGCCTAACAGTACTTAGTGTTTCTCAAGGTACCTCCAATGTTCTAGAGAGAGGTCTTGTTGGGTTCAACTACTCTTACTGTAGGATAGTACTTGGTTTATTATCATGTTGTTCTTGCCTCTTGCCCTTTTAAAAATAAATAAATAAATAATTTATAAAAAGTAGCATAGCATGTAAGCTACACTCAGGAAAGGGAGCTAGTTGAATCATCGGTAAGTACTAGTGTGGAGAGTGAGTTTAGTTACAGACGTCAGAGCTGGAAATAGTAAATGCTCCTTGCTTGGTCACAGGAATGTCCAGATATAAGACAAATGCACATGGGCATTCTATTGACATGTCAATTAATTATTTAGGGACTGTGTTTCCTTTTCGGGAGTCCGTGTTTCGTTTTCGGGACTCCAGCCCTACTTCCCCTACCGTGTATCGGCCTCCTGACCACTCTCTTCCTCTGCACACTGGGCCCCAACTCATGATCTGGTCCCTCCACCCCACTCTCCTCAAATGACCACCCGCTCCAAACATGGTATTACCAAACCTGTAAATCGCCTCACTCTTCATGTCCAACACCCTAACTCCATCTCTCCCTTACCTAAGTCTCATTTGTCTGCTCTTCCGGACCCATACTGGAAGGCTGCCATGGATGATGAATTCGGGAATATGGTCCGGAATCAAACTTGTGATTTGGTCCCTCGGCCCGCCTTGGGAAATATTCTTCGGGCAATATGGCTATTTCGGCACAAGTTTCGGGCTAAAGGTACTTTGCAGAGATACAAGGCACGACTGATTGCCAATGGTCATTCCCAGGTGGTTGGAGTGGACTGTGAGGAGATATTTACCATTCGTACGGTCTTGACCATGGCTGTGGAGCGTTCTTGGCCCATTAGCCAGCTTGATGTCAAGAAAGCTTTCTTGCATGGAGATCTTGAGAAGACTGTCTACATGCATCACCCTCATGGTTATCGTGATTCTCACCATCCTGATTATGTTTGTCGTCCAAGCCTAGTTTCAGTGATTTGCTACATTTCTTATTGGTTCAGTGGGATTTCCAGGGTGTATAACAGATGAGTCGCTCTTTGTTTACCGTCGGGGATCTGACATTGTTTATCTCCTTCTCTATGTGTACGATATCATCATTATCGGCTCCTCCTCCAACATCCTTCACCATCAAGTTACGCAGCTATCTCATGAGTTTGGCATGTCAGATTTCGGACCTCTGCATCACTTTCTGGGCATTGATGTCTCTCGGGACTCTTCTGGGTTGTTCTTGTCTCAAAGACAATATGCTATGGAAATTCTTACTCGTACTTCAATGACGGCCTGCAAACCCGTCACCACCCCCGTTGAGACTGGTGCCAAGCTCACTAGGGGGTCTAGCCCACCAGTTTCTGATCCTACTATGTATACAAGTTTGGCAGGTGCACTGCAGTATCTCACCTTCACTCGCCCTGAAGTGTCTTATGCCGTTCAACATATATGCCCTTCATGCATCACCCTCGAGAGCCTCATTTCATGCACTGAAGCGCATTTTTCGATATGTCCGCGGCACTCTCGACTATGGGTTTCGGATATCTGCACCGACCCCCACTTCTCTAACCGCCTACACCGATGCTGACCGGGCTGGCTATCCTGACACTCGACGATCTACCTCTAGTTATTGTGTTTTCTACATCAAGTTACTACAAAATGTTTCTTCCTTCAATAGAATTCGAGACTTATTCCAACAACGTATATACTTCCGATATTTATTTATTTTTTCTCAAGATTACAAGGTTTAAGCTTCAGAAAAGCATGTATAGTAAGACCATGCCAAAAAACAAAAGGAAAATATACTTCATTTTGAAAGTACGTGCGGCATAAAGGAGAGACTTGGTTGAACACAACAAAGAACAAGGCAAAGCACTAATGTCTGATTTTTCACTTTTTCTTCCTTGTCAACTGAGGTAAAGGTTTCAATCTCCAACAGTCTAACAATGTAGTAACATCAGTGAGCTAATGGATTTGAGACAAGTTGACACTCATGAGGAACTACGATACTGGACTACCTAAAGTTTCAGACTGTGACTATACTCCTCATTATATTCATACAACTCTACTACCAACATTCTAATGTACTTGGCTTCCGCTGACTATTTTATCCTTCCACTGGGATCATTGCACCACTTACCCTTCATACATTCTACTTAGATGCTGTAATACAACATTTGACTTCATTTTATTCTTAGATCAAGCTTAAACCTTGATATCCGTGGGCCGCTTTATACTGTTTAATATTTTTCCTACACTACCTACACTACCTGAAATGCGGATCATTCGAGTTCATTCAACAGGAAGGGAATAAAAGCACCATACACCATGGGTCCATGATAGCCATGGGCTTCTTTATACTGCTTAGCAGGGAAGTAATATGCCTTTATTTGAGTGATTTCATTTAATTTCTCCGCATACAGAATTGATATTCCTCAATACAAATGCTCATACCCTGTACCCATGTCAATCTCGTGAGTCGTTGTGGTTTAGAAGTTTTGAGGTTTTGGTGATCATCGTCAAAGGGCGGCTGTGTGGTTGCCAATTTGCTTGAAAATTTATGATGAGGGTGATAGGTTTAATTGTTAATTGGTTACGATTGTGGCTGCTTGTGATGTGATCGTAAACAATTGGCTACCGTGAGTGTGAGGGCGACAATTGGCTACCGTGAGTGAGAGGGTGACAGTATTGCCGGGTCACAATATTTTCGCAGCTTGATAGAGTGAACTGTGAGTGAGAGGGCGATAACAACTTGGATGAGGGATGATGTTCAGGGTTTCCGAGTAGCAATTGGCTACCATTGGCAAAGATGAGAGTTTGAAGGACGGCAGTGATTTGTGTTGTGGGAGGAGTAGTGAAGGAAGGGTATACTGGTCATTTGGTTAACGGATCAATTTACATTACTGTTAAACATACATAAATTAAATTGTTAACAGCTAAAATTAATGTAAGGAGTAGCTTTGATGAGGGAATGATAGTTTTGGGTTAAAAATGGCCCAAACAGAAGTTTGGGGTTGTTTTTAACTTCAAGGTGATAGTTTAAGAGAGTAAAGTTGTTTTTTACCTTGTATTTATTAGATTTATCATAGGGATGTCATAGATTATGATTCGTATTTTACCTTTATCTGTGCAGGAGATATCTTATTAAGAATTTTTTAGTTTGCTTATGAGCCTATGAGGTGTGCCTATATATACGGAACCCGTCTATAATTGTTTCTCACCATGATGATTATTGAAGACACTGATATTTACTTATAGATCGTGATTGGTCTCGTGTTTAGGATTACTGTATCTTTCTGGGAGTCTGTGTTTCTCGTCCCTTGGTGAGTGATGTGTGATAGATATTTTAAGGGATAAATCTCCCTACTTCTAACAGAAAATGGGGAAAATCATGAAGAATCGTACAGCAAGAGCTCCTCTTGGAAACATACATCGTCAAAAGATGGGGATTCATGCTCTACCAAATCTCATCTATTCTAAGAGCAAAAAAAAAATGCATTTTATGACCCTTACAATTTCGACGATGATGATGACTACATTTAAGGTTTCTCATTCAATCCAATGGTCTTATACAGTATTGAATCATGAACTCACACTTTGAAGGCAAGAAAATATTCCATACTAAGGCCAATAAGGTTCCGTAATGCTGCTGCTTCAACAGTTGAAGGTTTTTCATTCAATCCACTGGTCTTATACTGTATTGAATCTTGAATTCACACTTTGAAGACTGTTAGCATAATAATTTTAGTAATAAGGTAGTTGTCTTTTCATACTTATAGCCTATATAAAAGCTCTGGACTTATTTGTCATTGTAATGTTACGTTCGTTATTTTCTCTCCAGTAAAACCCTAGCTCTCTTCTTTTTGGTTCATGGCTGCCTTTGAATTCTCACAGAGACAAGTGATTTGAGAAACAATAATTTGATTTATGTTGCCTTAATTTCTGACTGGACAGTGGATGCAAGTGATTTGAAAATTGAAGGATTAGCTAGTGAAGCTCCAATGTTTATTGAGTTTCTCATCGACTATGATCATTTGAGAGCTAATCCAAATATTCAGGCTCAAGCAAAGTTGTGCAAAGATATGGCACTTGACTTTACCTCTTTATTGCCTAAAGCTATCATGCAAGTCTAAAAGTCACGTGAAGGCATTGGGTCCCGAGTATTCTCTTGCATCTGGGAAAATGACTTGGAAGCATCCAGTGTACTAGAAGGAAAGAGTACACTACAATGGATGTACTTCCATAGATCAACCTGATTGCATAAGAGTCATTTTTCTGCTGAAGGTCCTTAAAGTCAAACACAAGATACATAGCAAGACCATGATTATTTTTCATAATGTGGTAAGTGGTCAAATCCTCCATTCTCGTCTATGAACTAAAACACTTTTTGTGAAGGATACAAAAGAATCCTACTCTGTTGTAATTTAAAACTACATCAAGGATATTAGTATTCAAAGCGGATATGGGGAATGTTGAGCCCATAACCTCAAAAGCTTAGAGGGCCTTGCGCTAACCGAGGTACAACTAGGCTACGAGCCCATTGGTGATGAAAATGATTTAGCACCTCTGGGGTGGCATCTCCACTACTAAATTTAACATTTACAGAAAGAAACTAAGAACACTTGGATCGTAAGCGCACGGTCTCAGGACATAGGTTCAATCAAAACTAAGCACGATTTGAGCAAATAGATTTAACATAGGACGCCAAAGCAAACAACCGAAGTGATTCTTGCCCGTTAAAGTTCAATACTACTATCTCTTAAACAAAGTTTTCTTGACATCACATTCTATGTCAAGGAAGTTATTAATTTTTTCTCCAAAATATGTCCTTAAATTTTTTTATTTAAACTACTCATTCTTGTGAAGCTGAAGTTTATTAAACCAATTAAGGAACAATAAAAGCCATATATTTACAAGCCAGCCATACATTTTCCAGAAGAACTCCAACATACAGTATTCCTTGTGTTTGAAATAAGCTAATTAAAATCGTGATGGTGCAATAGTAGAGGCACTTACGGAAAAGAGCTTGAGCAATGGACAGAGAACAGACAAGAAATTCGTCGATGGGTTCTTGCTTCGACCATCCGTAGTGGGTTGTTGACTTCTTTCTGAATCAGCGGAGTTCACATGGAATCTGTTACTGCGAGAAGTCCAATTCCCGTTTGTCGGAATTCTGATTGTAAATTCAAAGGGTCCTGAAGAAGAAGAAGAAGAAGAAGACGAGGAGGAGGAGGTGGAGATGGATTGAGAAAGGGGTAACACTCCAACCCGGGAAGATAAGCGGCCACCGAAATAGGCCAGAGGAGGTGTGGGAAGCAGGAGGGAAACACTACTGGAGCATGTCATCGTTAGACTGGTTGTTGTGGCAGCTATTGCTCGATTTGAAAGGCGTTTTTTTTTTTAAGGTGCGTATGGGTAAAAGGAGAAAATTGGAAAAAAGAAATAATATTGGGTAAAAGACATTTTTCACCCTCAATTTATGGTTAAAATACATTTTGCCCCCTGATTTATGGGGTAAATACATTTTGCCCCCTGTCAGTGGATGGAGTCTAACGGAGGGTAACGGATGGTGGTATTTGACTATATTGCCCTCGTTCATTTACCTTCCCTTTTGTTATTATATAATTACATTTAATTAAATTCCGAAATACCCTCTGGTCAAATCTCTCACCAACCACCCACCACCCATTAATTACTACGAGGGATTGGAGGGGGTCGGTTCAATTCATTCACTTTCACTCGAACGGCCGACAGAGACAAGCGAGAGAGAGGGGGTGAAACCGCCGGAGGGAAGTCCGACGGATCTACTGGGTTCGCCAATCGGTGGCCATATTCTTGTTCGTCGCTCGCTCCCGTGCCTAACAACCCCCAATTTGGTTCGTATTCGACTGGTGTTATTGCGATGGATGATGGTACAAACTCTCTCTCTCTCTCTCTCTCTCTCTCTCTCTCTCTCTCTCTCTCTCTCTCTCTCTCTCTCTCTCTCTTGTGAAGTTCTTGCCTTTTTGTTGCAACAGTGGGTTTAGGTGTTGGATTTGAGAAGTTTTCTGGGTTTGTAAGAACTAGGGTCGTGCGTACGGGGTTGTGTGGATGAACAGTTTTTGTGGGTTTACGAACTGCCTCTCTCTCTGCTATAAATTTCTTCACTTTTTCTTGCAAATCTGGGTTTAGGTGTTGGATTTGAGAAGTTCTTCTGGGTTTGTAAGAACTAGAGTTCATGCTCAGAGTTTGTTTGTGGATGCACAATATTATGCTTCACTGTGTGATGGTTTTTGAAGAGATTTTGAGTGGGTTTTGAGTGTGTGGGTTTGAAACTGTGTGCTCAGTCTGTGTGTGTTAAATGTGTGTGGGTGTTGACAATGGGGGTTCTAATGTGATACCTAGGGTTTGATGTTGTTGGTTTAATTTGAAATGTGCCTATTTTGTTGTCTTTGAATTAGTACTAGTATGTGAATTGATTGCAGGTTGTTGGGTTGATATGCATTCATTGTTGTGTTTGACATATGACTGCTATGGTACTCTGGGAAGTGTGTTTAACCCTTGACTTGTATATTTTGTGGAACTGTATTTTAGTGGACACACACTCAAAGTATTTTTTACCATACTTGTATATTTTACACACACTCTAACCCTTGACGTGTATATTTTACACACACTCAAACCTTTGACTTGTACCTGTATAAAGGGAGGATGGTTTTTGTCTTTCACCCAATTGTTTAACACTTCTTCAGTTTTTAAAGTTCATGATTTGTGTGTTACATAAGCACATGTCTAGGTTTAAACATAATACTAGCATGTGTTAGATTAACTAGATTAAACAACATGTTGGTTTTAGTGTTACTTTTTACACTAATGTTTAACACTTCTGTAGCTTTTCATGTAGTTAATCTAACAGATGTTAGTATGAATTTGACTATATGTAAGTGTATTTCTTTAGTGATTTTTAAGTAAGTTAAGTGTTTCCTTATAAATTTCTCTTACTAGTTGTTCATGAAATGTATTAATTTCCATTAGTTTAGTAGCTGCTTACTATATGCTTAAATATGCCTCTTTTTTGTAAGTGTATAGTATTATGTATCTAATTAGTTGGTTTCACATATTTTTTGCAGGCTACAGGGATTTGCCAAACTTGGATTTACTTCGGGAAGATCAGGTTTGGTACCTACACCTGTATTGTGGAGGCAGCCTAGTTGGACCAATGGGGTATATAGATGCTGACACAAATTATCTAAGTCTTTTGGCTCTGGTAAACAAGACAGCTGAGGGGAGGTTGCCTAGTGACAGGCCTATCGGGTTCAAGGTGTTTTATGCAGATCCTTTAGCATGGAGGACACACATCCCCCTCAATACTAATGACGATGTGCTAGACATGCTGATAGCTTACAGGAGGTGGCAACAAATCAGCATCCATGTGACGTACGACGAAGCCAAGCCCCTCCTCACAATACTTCCTCCCCCTCCTAGTACAGAACCCCCTCTTCCCCTCCCATGGCCAGAAAGCACCCCTCCTGCACAATCTTTCCTAGGGCCAAGTGGGACAGAAACCACCCCCCATACACATGACACTCCTTCTGGTCCAGGAGGGACAAAAACCACCCCCCATCCACATGACACTCTTTCAGCTAGTACAAAAACCACCCCCAACCGCAACCTGCTTCTGGTCCAGGTGGGACAGAAACCACCCCCAATCCACAAGACACTCTTTCAGCTGGGACAGAAACCATCCCCCAACCACAACCTGCTTCTGGTCCAGGTGGGACAGAAACCACCCCACAACCTGCAGATTCCACCCCTGCTCAGAAATCCAACTCAAACTCTTTCACCCCACCTCCATGCCCTTCAAATTCAAAGAGCAGGCATAACAAATTGATGGACATTAAATCTGCAGCCAAAAAGACCCAAGGAAGTCCAAGTGTCGCAGCATTCACCCGACTGCTTGATGAAGCAACGTCGGAGGAAGACTCTCCTTCAGACTCTAGCGATGAGGATGGTGTTGCAGCACCACCTCCCATTCCAATTGATGAGGAGACTGAGAAGAGAAGAGCTTCTGAGGCGAAAGAGTACTTCAAAGAGGCAGATGATGTGTACGGGCTAAGTGATGAAGAAAATGATTGGAGGGAAGATGGACACTCTGATGGTTCAGATGATGACGAGTGGGATCCTATTACGTAGGAGGCAGATGATGTAGAGATGGTTGATGAGGAGATTGAAAGGGATGATAACGAGATGTCCGATTTCAACTCGGACGACAATGTTGGGGGAGATGTAAGCGATTCTGAGTTGGAGGATGGAAGTACAAAGATGTACAAGGCATTTCAAGGCTTGGCACCAAGGCTGGATGAAAAAGGAAATGTAGTTTTAGAAGTAGGAATGGTGTATTCTGATGGGCATCATTTTAGACAGACAGTGAGGGACTTTGCCATTGAAAATGGCTTTTCTATGAAGAGGATTAAGAATGAACCAGCTAGGGTGACTCTCAGTTGTAAGAACACTACTAAGGGTGATTGCTGCACTTGGAGGATTCATGCTAGTAGGTTGAGGGACAAGAAGACCTACAAGATCAAGACATTCAATGATGTTCATACATGTCATAGAATTGTGAAGAATTGTGAACCAAGTGCTCCTTGGTTGGATGGGAAATTGATGGATAGTTTTAGGAGGTATCCAAATATGTCACTTTCTGCGGCAGCTGATTTCTTGAAGGAGAAATTTAAGTTGGAAGAGATCCATAGGAAACAATTGTAGCGGGCCAAGGTAAAAGCACTTGAAGAGATTGAGGGTAGCCACAAAAAGTCATATGAGATGTTGGCTGCATATAGGGATGAGCTTATGAGGACTAACCCTGGATCTACATTCAAGCTTGAGTATGATAGAGATGGAGGTGGAACACCCAAATTCAAGAGACTATTCATGGCAGTGGCTGGATTGAAGGATGAGTTCATCAAGGGATGCAGGCCACTAATTGGCTTAGATGGGTGCCATCTAAAGGGTCCTTACAAGGTAAGAAGATTTATTAGAATTTCTGAAAGTTTATGAATGTTGTAAGTTAAGCTTGATATGTGATATTTTCAGTAAATTTTTCTAATTGTTTTCCTTGAAATGTCGTGTAGGGTACCCTTCTTACAGCAGTGGGTCTTGATGGAAACAACGGTGTTTACCCTATTGCTTGGGGTGTTGTTGAGGGCGAGTCCAAAGCGTCATGGAATTTTTTCATGAAACTGCTTAGAGATGTTCTTGATTTTGATGAAGTCAACACAAAGTTCGGTTTCATGAGCGACGGACAAAAGGTACCAATTAAGTATTTCTACTACATCCAGTATGCATTTTCCATACCTCATCCGAAAGAAGTTTTCACTTTCTACAAAAGAAAAACATTCTGAACTGATTTTATCTTATGCTCTTATCAAACAACTTTTAAAGAGATTTTAAGGAATGAGTAAAGAAGCATAACCTGTTACTTGAATACACCTCATTACACTTTCTCATTGGTGTTGTGTTATTTTCGACAAAGTATAAATTGAATACACCTCAGTACTGTATAATTGTTGTTGTTGTAATATAGATTTCATTTGTGAATAAGATATGGTCATGACATGTAATATTTGAGGACATTTAGCACCCCTGGTTTGTGGCAACTAACACAACATGAAATTTACCACCCCTATCAGTATTCGGTTCATATTATTTGACACACAGAAAAGTGATAGGGGTGGTAATTGTCCTGTTCTTTTAATTGCTGAAATCCAGGGATGCAAACTGTCCTCCAATGTCAACAACATATAGGCTGATTAGAGGGGTGGAATCTGTCCAGTGTAATTGTTTCAATATTAATCGGTGTCTGTTTACACATTGCAAGGCTTGGATAAGGTGGTTCAGGATAACTTCCCTGGTGCTGAGCATAGGAGGTGTGCCTGGCACTTGTTCAACAATTTCAGAGGAAAGCACTCGGGTGTGATGCTCGCCAAGTATTTCTGGAAGGCCGTAAGAGCATAAACTGAGTCTGATTTCATGGCTGTCGTGAAAAAAATCCGTGACATCAATGTTGAGGCTCATGCATGGTTGATTAAGATGGACCCCTCTCTTTGGAGTAGGCATGCCTTTGGGAAGGGGACCAAGAGTGACCATGTTACGAACAACCACACCGAAAGCTTCAATGGTTGGTTGGATGATTTGAGGGATAAGGCCATTGTGCCATTGGTTGATGGGATGAGGAGGAAGCTCATGGTTAGGACTCATACCAGGTTTCTACTAAGTGAAAAGTGGGAGGGTTCCTTATGTGACAATATAAGGAAGAAGCTGCTGAAAACTGTTGATGAAGGAAGAAAATGTAGGATTTGTGCGGGAAGTATGGTTGAATTTGAAGTGGCTGATGAGAACAATAGGGTCTTCAGTGTTCATTTGGGGAATAGGACTTGTAGTTGTAGGTATTGGGAGCTGACAGGTATTCCATGCAAGCACAGTGCCACATGCATGGCATATTGCAGGTTTGACGTGGTCGACTATGTCAACAGGTATATTTTCTCTTGTTACAATTTCATATTGTATCTTTCTTTATTTTTTAGTTTCATTCTCTTGGCTCTATAACACTTAATTCGTAATTGATATTTGTTACTAGGTGCTACTACAAGGAGACCTTTCAGAAGGCCAACGGAGAGTACATCGTGCACCCTATCCATGATCCACAGTTTTGGGGTCCGGGAACAGGGACAGTGCCAGATCCACCAGAGGTTAGGAGAGAAAGAGGAAGGCCCCAGAATGTTAGAAGAAGAGACCGCAATGTGGAGCAACCTGCTGTTGCCCGTCCAAGGGGGGTACTACGATGCACAAACTGTAAGGGATTTGGACACAATGCCAGGACTTGTGGAAGGGTACCTATCCACAAGATGATACAGGAAGAGAAGAGATCTCATCAGGTATGACTTCCCTTTTTTTTCACAGTTCAACATGAGGACAAAAACCACCCCCAAACTCAAAACAACAACTTATATAAATGGTCAGGGGTGGTTTCTGCCCACTTAGGTTTGTGTAGTTATGTTTGTTTCAGGTGGACAGAAACCACCCCTGTAACTATGAATAGCAACTCAGATAGGTAGTGAGGGTTGGTTACTGTCCACTGTTTGTAGAACTAGTATCTATATACTAAATCAGCATGGTATTTTACTAGTTGATCTCCACTACTGAGTATTTGACTGAGTGATTGAGACAGAGCTATTGGTGGTGTCATGGATAGCTGAGGGGGACAGTGGTGAGCGGCTGTGAGGGGAATAATGTGGTGCTAAGTGTCAGAGTTAGGGTCTGGTGCCAATTTCTTTTTATTTTTAAATTTACATCTTCTTTCTAAATGTCTACTTTTAGGATAAAAAGGCTTATTTATTTCTCAAAAAGAAGAACATGCTTAGTTCAATTTTATGTAAGTGAAGTTAGTAATGATATTACAAATGAGTGCTAGCTGTGGTAGAGTACTTACAGTCCCATTTTAAAGTTTCGAGTTCAAACTCAATGTATAATTTTTATAAAAGATTAGTAATGACTTTCCATCCATTTAAATGTCTTCTTTTTCATGAACTAGTATAACTACTATAACTGGTGGTTTTAACTCAACAGTTATAAGGCCATGTATAACTGTTGTTTTTCTGTTATAATTAACTGTTGGACAACATAAAGACTTATGTACAAAACCAAACCAAGGAACAATATTGTGCAGTGTGATGTCTTAACAATTAAGTTGTACTGTTTTTGTGCTTACTGTCCACTGTTTAGGTGTGTCAAACTCAACAGTTAATAAAGGCCATGTATAATTGGATTATAGTTGTTTGTAGAACTAGTATAACTACCACAACTGGTGGTTTTAACTCAACCGTTAAAAGGTCATGTATAAATGGGGTTTTTCTCTTGTAATTAACTGTTAGAAAACATAAAGGCTTATGTAGAACTACCACAACTGGTGGTTTTTATGGTGTTTTCATCATGTTCAAATGCTTCATTTTTCATGTTTTTTCTTACGTACTTCATGCCCAAAATTTTTAATTGAAGTGTTACTGTCCCACTTGTAGGCTACTAATCCACCCGGATCATCCCTGGGGAAAGCCAAGAAGAAGGCCAAGACAAGCTCAGGAGTTGCACAATCACAACCAACAAGGGTAATAGCACGTTCAAAGTTTGACAAATTTACTTACTTCTTTCGTTTAACTCAAACCTTAGTATTTGACACCTTTTTTTTACTCAATTGCAGGTCACAAGGAGTAAGAACAAGTCAGGAGCTGCACCACAGAGTTCATCCCAGCCTTAGCATCTAGGAAGTATGTAATGCATTTTGGTACACATTCAATGGTCTGTGTAGGTCTGTTTAGTGAGATACTGTATTGAGATAGACCAATGGATGTGTATGTGGGTATATTTTCGTATATTTTGTAACTATGTTCAACAACTACTGGGCTACTTATTTCCTCCACACAAGTGCTATGTGTTGGATGGCTTTTGTGAAGCTAACTTAGGTGTCCTCCACACTTGTGTGGAAGTGTTGGATGGTTTTTGTAAGGGTAACTAGGTGTCCTTCGCACTTGGTAGTGTTTGGAGGTTTCTGCATATCTAACCTAGGTTGCCTCCAACTTTTAATAGTGTTGGGAGGTATTGTAAAGCTGATGTAAGCTACATATTATTTTGGTGGCAATTGAAATTCCGATATCTTGAGTTTCCAATCTCTTATATTTTTAGTTTCCTAAGTTTTAATATTTGTAGTTCAATACCATTACATGACGAGTTTTCAAATTGCAGGCATGTAACCACAGTACATAATTTATATGTGCTTGTCATCTAGGAATCATTACAAGCAAGGTCTTCTAATACGTGGAACTTTAGTGCATCTTACGTAGTTAAGCTCCACATCTTACAACTTACTATTTCACTAGTAAAACAGCTAGTGCCAACAACAAGGCAATTGACAGAATCAAATTTGTTGGTGATTGATTTGACTTCTGAGTCTGCATTTGACCAACCGCCATTTCAACTCTTGTACACATCGATTCAACGTCACGTGAATCGGATGACGTTGCTCCCTGCCCGATTGGGTCACACCAATTCCATAACTTGCAACTATCATTCCTACAAACATAGTAGAGTCTACCCCGATTGCCGTATCTATTAGATTCCGTCACTCGTATGTCTGCCGGAAGGGGTACTTCACAAAAGCAAAACTTCCTCTCGTACGTTAGGAACTCTTCTCCCCGTCTCGTTGTTCGGCTTGAGGTAGACATTGTTCCTAAACAAACAAAAATATATTATTACAACACCACAAAAAGCAAACAAAGCAAACAAACGTAAGGAGCTTCAACTACTATTATTACCTTGTCTTGCTTGTTATGTAATAATGAATGGAGCACCAAGTGTGTAAGTAAGTATGTGGGAATGGTTGTGAAGATGAAATGTCTATAAATAGGACTTTTTTTTGGAGGGAATTTATTGGAGGGAATATTTTTGGAGGGAAGATTTTTGGAGGGAAGTTTCTTGGAGGGATGTTTTTTGGAGGGAAGGTGCTTTTTGGAGGGAAAAGTGGTTGAGTTCCAGTAATGACCCACCCTACTCACAACAAAATCAAGGAGGAACTGTATTTCACAAAGAGGGGTGCAAACTGTCCAAAAAATTGTCCAGATGAACAGTGAAAAAAAGGGATGGTAACTGTCCAGATGGACAGTACCAAGGGTGGTAACTGTCCTGATGAACAGTACCAGGGGTATATTGGTCTTTTCACAATTCGATCAGTGATGTAATTATATTAATAGGTGATGTCTAAATTGGTTTTAATTAGTTATATGGGCAAAAGGGTATAGTTGTCCTTGTAAATTGTAATTTCATGAAAGGGGTGAGGGTATTGAAGTAACTCAACCCTTCCAAGGGTGAAACGGTCACAAAAAATTCAAACCCTATCTGACACTAACAGAAGGGTGCAATGTGTCTAACCTCCATCCACTGACAGGGGGCAAAATGTATTTACCCCATAAATCATGGGGCAAAATGTATTTTAACCATAAATTGAGGGTGGAAAATGTCTTTTACCCAATAATATTTCCTACATTTTTTCTCTCTCTAGAAACTCGTAGCTGAATGGAAGTTGAAGAAAATTGGGTAACACCACCGCCTGGGCCGCCACCGCATCCAGGACCGCCGGGAGAGGGACTAGCAGGGGATCGTGATGGTCTCCGATGTAGTCAGCAGAACTTTAAACGCCGATTTGTGGCGAGCAATTGGGCTGGTGATGACTCTGAAGACGATTCGGGAGTCAGAAAATTTAGAGAGGCGCTACTTGCAGATCCGATAGGCATCTACATGGGGGATGACGATCTCGATGGGGATGAGCCCGTGGAGAAGCGATCGGAGATCCGATCGGAGATTCATCCTGATGGGAGTATCAGTGTTCAGATTGGAGGACGAACGCTGCAGCGGTTGCATAAACCATGGAGTAAGGCTTTGATTCTTCACGTTCTGGGGAAAAGCCCAGAATATCACTTTCTTCATGCTCGATTAACAAGTCAATGGAGGTTGCAGAAGGGTTTTGAGCTCACAGATCTGGCGAATGGCTTCTATTGTGTTCGTTTTTACCTCAGGGAGGATTATGAGCATGTTTTGCTGCGAGGACCATGGATGGTGCTGGGTCAATACATCACGGTGCAGAAATGGCATCCCCAATTTGATCCATATGGAGAAGTGGTCCTTACAACTGCTCATGGAACTTGGGGCAAACTTTGGGAAAGTTGTGAAGGTAGATCTCGCGACGATTGCAGCAGAACGAGGAAAATATGCAAGGATATGTGTGGAAGTGTATCTAGCGAAGAGCTTGCAGTCGGCGATTTGGGTGAATGGGAAGAAGATATTGGTAGAATATGAAGGTCTGGAGCAGATTTGCTTTGGATGTTGTATGTTTGGGCACAAACGGGAGAAATGTCCTCTGTTCACGGCGCCGATGGCGGATAGTGATGGAGGAGGTGAAGCAGCTGGTAACGAGGGTGTAGAAAGTCTAAGTTTGCAGAAGCCGGTGCCGGAGAAGGAGGTGGAGAAGTATGGTGCCTGGATGATTGCAACTCGGAAGAAGCCTCCCAGGTCGACTTGGAAGAAACCGCTGAGTCATTTAAATCATAACTCGGGAGCGGAAACAGGTCCACGTGGTGAAGGTATAAACCTTGGATCGCGTTTTGATGCTCTTAACGTAGATGATGATGAAGAGGTGCGTAGCAGGGGAGTTCCTCCTGATACACGTCATTTTGGAAAAATGGCCAATCATAGTGTTACACGTGCCCCACCTGGTAACAGACTGAATAAAGGAAAGGAAAAAGAAACGTCACAAGAGTTTTCGCCGACGAACCCTAATTTCCCTTTTGTATTTGGTGAGTCAAGTGCGACGTCAATTCCCGCTAGGGTTCCGTTTCAGAATTTGAATGGGAATCAGTACTTAGGTCTGTCATCGCCGGCGTCGAATGCTCAGAAGCATGGCGGGTCAACTCCTAAGAACTTTTTTGGAATCGGAAGAGGTCATTCTTCAGGTAGGGGAAGGATGGCATCATCCGGAGCTTACAACAACCGGACGGTGGATAGATTGGGTGGATTTCAGCCTACAAAAATTCTTCAACCCCCCAATAGAGTCGGTATGGCTAACATAAATGAGGTATGCACTCCCTCTGAACACACGAATGGTAATAAGCCTTTTGCTGGAACATCAAAGCAGTTTAAATCCTGCGGTGATGAGAATACCATTCCGGAGGGCCGGAACAAATCTTATTAGTTTCCCAATGAAGATTATCACATGAAATTGTAGGGGTATTGGTAACAATGATACCCTCCTTACAGTTCTGGAGATGTGCAGGCAACATGGTCTGGATGTTTTGGTTCTTGTTGAGCCAAGAGTGGATAGTAGCATAGCAGATGTGATATGCAGAAGATCAGTTTTTTAGAACTACAGAGTTGTGGAGGCTCAGGGGTTCTCTGTAGGGATATGGATGTTATGGAATAGTCATTCTGTTGAGGTTGAGGTAGTTGCTGCTACCAATCAAGTGGTGACTGGTGTAATCAAAAGAGAGAATCAAGAGGATTGGCTCTTTTCAGCAATCTATGCCAGTCCAATTCCCTTACATAGGGAGGAATTATGGGATTACCTTGTTAAGGTCTCTAAATGCCATGAGATGCCATGGCTTCTGGCTGGAGATTTTAATCAAGTGTCTAGTTTAGAGGAGAAAAAAGGAGGCAGGACTGCTAACTCCAGAAAATGTGAGAGGATGGTGACTTGTTTTCAAGACTGTGGACTATTGGATTTAGGATTTGAAGGTCCTACATTTACTTGGTCCAATTCTCAAGGGATTAAAAAGAGAAGACAGAGGATTGATAGGGCTGTCTGCAAGGAACAATGGAGATGCACTTTTAGAGAAGCCTTGATTAAACATTTGACTAGGGTGAACTCTGACCATCACCCCAGTGCTCATTGATACTGTTGGGTTGTCTCCTCCTCCTCCTTCTGTGAAGAAACCATTTAGAATGGAAGTAGCTTGGCTTAATCATGAGGATTTTCAGGGTATTGTTCATGATGAACGGGTAAGGGAGGATGACATTGCTGATAAAGTTCATTCTCTGGCTGAAACTCTGAGCAAATGGAATCATGATAGTTTTGGCAACATTTTTCAAAAGAAAAGACATGTAATGGCTAGGATGCTGGGCATTCAGAAAGCTTTGGCTGAGAGAGATTGTCAGTTCTTGGAGCAACTAGAGAAGAATCTTGAAATGGAATTGAATGATGTTCTAGCTCAAGAAGAAATGTTTTGGTTTCAAAAATATTGGGTGGATAAAGTCTTGCTAGGGGACAGGAATACAAAGTTTTTTCATCTCACCTTTATCATTAGAAGAAGAAAGAATAAAATAGCTATGTTGAAGCTTGAGGATGGAGAGTGGTGTGATGACATTGATAGGTTGAAGTCTGCAGTGCATAAGCATTTTCTAGAAGTTTATGCTGACAATGATGGGCAAGGTGAGGAGGTGTGTAACACCCAACAAGTCTTATAGGGATTAAATTGTAATAATTTAAAATTTTGAGTTAGTCACTGAAATATCCTGTTCAGCAGTGTGTGGTGACATTTGATCACCAGGAACATTCTATGGTGTGATTTTGTTGGGGGTTGTTACGCGATTATTGGAAAAAAATGGGGGCTTTTGTGTAATTTCTTAAACAGAGAATTTCTAGCTATATTTTGGCCAAAATAAGGTTATTGAGACATTTTTGGGGGGCTCTTTTGAGAGTATCTTAATTGTTGGGGGCAGAGGTATAAATCAAGATTACATAAAATTCTCTCAATTTCATTCGTACCATAAGTTCTTTAAATTTGCAAATAACCCCCTAGTGCATGAGCTCCACTTTTCATTCTCCATGGTATGTGTGGGCCATTTGTCCCTTGATGTGGAAACACCACACCCTCTCCAGCACTCAAAATCAGTTCCAACTCTCTCTTCACATCATCATCTCCTTATTCTTTACAATCCTTCATGCATAACCACCATCTCCACCACCATGCAACCACCAATCCACCTCCAACTTCAACACGTCGGTAACCGAAGCCTCCCCATACACCATAGAGCATAATCCCTCTGTCAATTTGAAGTTTCATCAAGTTGGTTATCGGTAAATCGAGTAAGAACATATAAACCCTAGTTTCTTCAATCGGTTAATTCCCTCTTATAGTTGTTTTTCAGTCATCCTAACCTATTCCATCGTGATCCTGAGGTCAAGGCGCGCTTGTTAGTTTTGATTCCTGTTGCAGAGAGTTCGCCGGAAAATTCATAGCAGCGCCTGAGGTGAGCCAACTCCTCCATTCCTTGCCTATTTTTGATTCCTGTTGCATATTTGAGGTCCCTTGGATCCATAGATTACGTCCAGGCCCTGCATGTCCACCCAGAAACTTGTTTGAATCATGTTTGATCCGTGAGCTTGATAATTTTTCGGCCAGTTTTGATCCCTGTCCGAAGCTGCATATCTCCTCCTCTGGCTACGGGTTTGCAGAGCTCTCTGGCTCTGTGGAAACCCTGGTCATTCGCCTTCAAACCCCTGGGGTTTTCTTGCTGTAGTTTCAGCTCTAAGCTGCCTGAAAATCGGTCCAAACATGTTAGGTTGGGATGGTATTGAACTGTGCTCTTGGCACAATTTGTGAAGCCAACTTTGAGGCAACAAATTTCTCTTGTGTGTTAATGAAATGATTATCTTATTTCCTCTGCATAATCCGTAGTCATAACACTACAAGTACATCATGTTTTTTTTTGATAAAATCAGCTTTATAGCCTTGAAACTTTGGTAGAAAGTAGGGGGTATGAAGACTGTTTTGGTGACTACTTCTATGTAATGATTTTTGCAAACTTTGAATTTGAATATCTTCGTCAATTCTTCACGTAACAAGATAATTTCTGGACCTGGTTACTCCCTAGATATCATGCTACAAGTTTGTGTTAAAAACTTGCACATATCAGGCCTGTAACATAGCTGAAATCCTTCCAAAAGCTTTGACATTTGTGCAGCTACATTCGTGTTCTTGAGCTGCTCTTGGTAGTCACTTTATAATTCTCATATCTTCGTTGTTATTGAATGGATGAGGGTGGTCTTTGGCTATATAAACTCCCTGTATATCCCTCTATAAGAATATGATAAGTGTCTTCCACAATCTGGTCTCTAAATCTCTTAAAATTCAGCTTGAAGTTCAAAGAAAATGAGCTAAATTTGCCCTGTTCTTGAACTATGGTTGGTGTCAACTTTGCAGCCTTGTATATATCACCTCGTTTGTTGGATTGAGCTCCTGTCTCTTCCTGGTTGTAGATGATTTGGTGGTCTTCAAATCCATGTAAAGACCCTCTCTTGAACAATTGTGTTTGTGTTTACAATTCGGTGTTAAAATGGTTGCAAAATTGTTCTGAAAATTGTCAACATGTGATTTTGGCTAAGTATAGAACTTAGCTTGTAATTGTCCAACTTTGAACTATAATATCTCCTTCAATATTTTGAGTCTCTAAGATATTGAATATGTTATGGAATCATTGTTCAGCCATCTTCGGGACCCTGTTTCCAATTTTCACAATCTATTTATCAGTTGTTCATAAATTGACTCTGATACTGGCTGTATTTGTCAATTCCACTGAATCTCATACTTCGAGTTTGTTAGTCGAAATGACTTTTTTACCATTTACATCCTTGAGCAAAGCTGCTCACTTTATTATTCTAAATACTCATGTCAAATTTGACTAATTTTATCTTCTAGAAAAATCTGTTCTGATCAAAACTGTAAGAGTTGAGCAAAACTGTTAGCTCACTTAAAAGTTGTATTAAAACTAAAATGATGTTAGAGCTATCAACATGTCATATGTGGATAATTGGATTCTTAGTAGGCTATCTTGGGTTATAGTTGACCATGTCAACTACCGAGGGGTCTTTCTCTAAATTTGCTAAACTTCAGGGCTAATGTGCAAATAACTTAAACTTGCAGTTTAACCCCTGTGACGACCTGAGAGTGTTTAAATGATTATTCGTATTGTTAAGCATAGTCTGACTTATTTGAGAAGTTCAAACTAAACCAGGGGCTAAAAATGCAATTTAGACAAACTTCAAGGACTTAGAGTATAAATAGTCAGAAATTGAGATACAATCTTAAGTTGACAACTTTGAGACTTAGTAACTCCTGAGACTAGTCAGTTATGCATAACTAAGGGGTTCAGAAACAGTTAGGGACAATACTGATAAGACTAAGACTTAAGGGGCTAAATAGTCATTATAGGCTAAACACCTATCAAGACACTTGCATCTGCATTTTACCTCACTAATGAGGACACGTACTAATAAATATATGTACACTCATATGTGTAGAGGTTGCTGGGATAGAGAATCAGCAGCGCTGATCAGGCTAAGATGACTATCAGGTAAGCACATGTTTGCTTATTTGCTATAGAGGCATGTTGGATTCGTGGTACGTATGTGTCTACGAGTATAAGATACAGAACTTGGGGAATAACAAAATCCTGAGCTGGGTCGTCTATACATTCGCCCAAACAGGTAAGTATATGTATTGCTCATGATATCTTGTATACTTATTTGATAACTGAATCCTGTACCCTAGACTGATATGGATAAGTATTTATGGGACCCGAACTACGGGCTTGATACATTTATGGGACCCGGTCTACGGGCTTTTAGCCGGTACATTGCTAGCTCCCGGCTAGACAACTAGGTTTCGCCTCTGGGTTGCGATCCAGAGGGGGTGTGCACACCTAAGGTATAGTATGTCCGGATGGATTAGGTTGGTACAGGAATGGGGAACTGAATATGGAATTGGGGGTAACCGTTTTCTTAACGGATAACTTAGAATTACTAGTAGAACATTCTCTTTACCACATTTTGTGAGACAGGATGATGGGACACTTGCTTACGAGTAAGGGTTTAAAGTTTGTAAAATTTCATCTAAATATCTATTTTTTATTAATTTTTTTTTTTTTTTTTTTTTGGAATCTGACGTAGTGACATCACTGCCTTTGATACCTGGCAGGTGAGTATGCGGGAGACAGGGAAGTAGGCAATCACCTAGAGGCTCGACATCCCAGTATATACAAAATATATAGTTAAGTTATTTTGGAAATTCAGTTTCTTTAATTCCGTCTTGTAACAGAACCGTTAGGATTAGACTCCTTGCTGGGAACTCACGTGCTTGGCGGAGGGCATCTCCGGAGAGTCTGGGGGATCCAAGTGCAATTCTCTAGTACTCCAGGATGGGGGTGTTACAAATGGTATCAGAGCCTGGTTCTGTGAAATGACAAAATTAGTAACTCAATTATAGGTGGATATAGTTTTCAAAGTTAAAACTGGATAGGGAACAAACTAAAACTGGAATAGCATGGTTGGGGAGAGCATTGGCGAGAGAGCTATATGTGCATTCTTGGGCCAAATAGGCCTTTGTTGTTGGAATCTAAGGCTGAGATTCAACGATAATAAGACTTCATGGCACTAATAGAGTGTATGAGACTGGAACTGCGCATGGATGATTTGCTACCGGTATGATCCGGGAATTGGATGAAAGAGTAGGCATGAATCCTTTGTGGTATGAATTAGTCTAGTATAGCAATGGAATTATTTGAGAATCAGCCAACAAAAGCGCTGGCATATGGTTTCATAGAAATCTTCTAAAATAAATCCATATTAACTTGCAAGGTTAGCTAGAAATTGGATTGGTTACGTTAATACATAATCATGTGGTTGAATGGCTGTCATGATAAAAGGAATAGGCATGAACTTGATATAGGGTTGACAAGAACATGGTATGGCATAAACCAATATGGTATAGTACAATAGTATCTGGGGATATATGTGTTGTCAGCAAGAGAGATGGAATGTAATTGGAGGAGAGATCTCATGAAATAAAACTAATGTTAGCTTCATAGTAGAACATGAATTGAAATGGTATATTTGGGGAAGTAGTCTTGTAGCGGGATGACCTTGCCATGCATCCCATGTCTGCGTAGGTATCTGATAAGGGGAAACGAATAAGAGATAGATATGATTCGTTAGTAGCGGAGCTAGAGTTGTATGTGTAGCATGAGTATGCACTTATAGTATGAAATAAATGGTGAGGAGATGTATGGGAGTTGTGGATCAGGGCATTGCTGGAGATTATAGGTGTCTAGCTGTGAAAGAGTTAAAGGATATGTATGAATGGATTGTACTCAGGAAGAAGAAAGGAAAGGATTCAGGTAGAAGTGATAAGGAGAGTGTATCAAGTGACTTCTAAATGTCGTACGATAAAGGGGATTGTGGGGATATTGGGAACATTGGTTTGGATGGATATAGGAAGTAATTGGTAGGGTGTTGTATACAGAGTTAAGGGTTTGGGGGTATCAGGTTGTGAGTAAAAAAAAATGGAAGATTCATCGAGAAGTGGTTGTACTCGGATAAGGGAGACGAAGGGATCATGGTAGAAGTGAGGAGAAAGTGGTATTGAGTAATTTCTAAATGTTTTATGAAATGGAGACACAATATTTTGGAAGGATAAATGAACTAGCGCATATGTGGTAATAGTACAAAATCTAGGAAGGGAAGCTACATAATGATTTAAATGGGATTGGGTGTAGTAGCAGTGGTTTGGAGTATGTTAGACGGATGTAAGGACTTGGATATATTAGAAATAAGGGATGAGGAAGATGAACTTCAGTATCCAAGGGTGAATGTAGTGGTTAAAGGTAGAGGAATTTTGATGGATTGTTAAACTAGGAAATACGAATCATGACATATTTTCGGGATTTTAAAGACATGGTGCAGAGATGGTGGGAAATCGTGGTAAGATTAAAGGAGAATAAGGCTTGGATTCACATGGATTTGGAAAGGTTAAGAGAGAAAAAACCAGTTAAGAATTAAGCATGGAAAATCAGAGTTAGAAGAATAAACGAAGATGGTGGTACTTCATATAAAGCATCATATATATTGCTCAGGTAGTTAAGTGTCAAAATGAGTGGAGGAGTGTAGGTATTTGGATTGGTTTAGGGAAAAAACGCATAATGCAAAAGACTTGAGATTATCATAGATCTGGCTACGAGAAAAGAATTAGAAAATGTATCACGGGTGCGGAAGGGATGGATCATCGTTCTTACAATCAACCGATATACGGGCCAGTAAGAAAAAGGGTGGCGGGATATGGAGAGGTTTTGAATCGGTAATAAGGGTAAGGGAAGTGAGACATATGAGAATGACAAGTGAAAGCCTAAGGGCCATGACAGGTATATATAGAAGAAAGGGAACGGGTGAGTGATGAAAGATCGAGGGGGAAGTTATGCGTCTTCGGGAAATAACTAAAGACTCATTCTTTTTGCAAACATCCGTAAAGATCTATATCAGTTATGGGGCATTTAAAGGATCGGACCAGTTATATGGAGCTTTTGTGGGTACATTAGAGTATATATCATGCGCATATTCCTAAACAACAATTTTTTTTTATTATTATTTTATCTAAACATATGTCAGGTGTTGGTGAACCGAGAAGGATTTGGGTGGAAGGAATTCAAGGACGCCCTCAAGCTAGGTTTTATCCGGAACATGAGCAGCTGCGGAAGTTTGCCGAATTACTGACTCTGAGACAAGGAGGTATGACCGTATCAGAATACTATGTCAAATTTACCGAATTATCGGGAATAACAAAGGAGTTCGTACTCTCTGAGGAAGAGAAGATCCACAAGTTCGTGTTGGGGTTAAGTAAGGAAATCAGGAAGGCAATGGGAATTCATGACTTTGAGACGGTGCAGAAAACGTTTCTCGAGGCCTGCCTCGTGGAACAAATTAAGGTGTGTCAGGGGAGCATAGGGCATGAAGACGGGAATAGGAATGGGCATGATCGAGATGTCATGGGAGAAGGGGTAAGCCACGCTTATAAGAAACAATTACGAGTAAAGCATGGGGGTTGCCTTGGCAAGAGACCAAGGAGACCAGGGAACAGGGTATACTACTGTAAGCGGTGCGGTCAAAATCATTCAGGGTTAGACTGTGATGGGAATAAAGTGACATGCTTCCGCTGTGGTAAGCTAGGACACCGGTAATTTGAGTGCAGGGTAAGAAAAGAAGAGGTGGGTGGAGAATGTACGCCGTATACTAGCCATTACCAAATACAAACCGAGGACAGGACAACAAACATGAACATAAGAAGATGAGAAACGACAACCAGGCATATGTGGCACCACCTCTGGCAGGAGGTAAGGGTCAGGACACCCAAATTACTAGGGAACTAACGGGGAACCAAGAGCCAGGAGGGCGCATACAGGGAAGCAACCTAAAGGAAAGGAAGTTAAAGCGTCTTGAATCAGCATCGACAAGTAGATCTGGCATTAAGCCTCCGATTATAACCATGTTCGGGACAATTAACTTTAGTGGTAATAGTAAGGTGTAAGATGACCTGAACTTGTAATATTTTAAGCAGATGGGACTGTTTTGTTTTGGATCATGCTAGCAACTTAATCTTCCTTGACTAACGAGGACGTACGTAATCTTTGATGCAAGAAGTTTCACATGGTATAGGGACTATTTGGGTATTTGCAAAAATTTAAAACGAAAAATGAAACTATAAAGCATAGAATAGCATTAAAGGGAATCATCAAGATTAGTAAGGGACTTAGCAAACAACGAAGTGAAGACCGATAACACGTCAGGGTACAGTCAAAACATTGTGCGTCAAGGCACCCAAACGCTGGCGCAACATCGTGTCGGACTACGGAGGGATGCAATTGCAACGTACCAAGGTATCGGGTCAGTAGGGAATCCAAAAAGAAATGGGCTACTTTAGGCGAAAAAATTACCAGGTCTGAGGATGGATTAAGGAAGAGGCTTCCAGGGATAGGTAGGGGTAGATGGTCTTCGAGGACGAAGATTCTTTTAAGGGGGTAGGATGTAACACCCTACAAGCCTTATAGGGGTTAAATTGTAATAATTTAAAATTTTGAGTTAGTCACTGAAATATCCTGTTCACCAGTGTGTGGTGACATTTGATCACCAGGAAAATTCTATGGTGTGATTTTGTTGGGGGTTGTTAAGCGATTATTGGAAAAAAAGGGGGCTTTTGTGTAATTTCTTAAACAGGAAATTTCTAGCTATATTTTGGCCAAAATAAGGTTATTGAGACATTTTTGGGGGGCTCTTTTGAGAGTATCTTAATTGTTGGGGGCAGAGGTATAAATCAAGATTACATAAAATTCTCTCAATTTCATTCGTACCCTAAGTTCTTTAAATTTGCAAATAACCCCCTAGTGCATGAGCTCCACTTGTCATTCTCCATGGTATGTGTGGGACACTTTTCCCTTGATGTGGCAACACCACACCCTCTCCAGCACTCAAAATCAGTTCCAACTATCTCTTCACATCATCATCTCCTTCTTCTTTACAATCCTTCATGCATAACCACCACCTCCACCACCATGCTACCACCAATCCGCCTCCAACTTCAAAACGTCGGTAAGCGAAGCCTCCCCATACACCATAGAGCACGAGCCCTCTGTCAATTTGAAGTTTCATCAAGTTGGTTATCGGTAAATCGAGTAAGAACATATAAACCCTAGTTTCTTCAATCGGTTAATTCCCTCTTATAGTTGTTTTTCAGTCATCCTAACCTATTCCATCGTGATCCTGAGGTCAAGGCGCGCTTGTGAAGCATAATTTTGAGCCCTGAACCACTCAAACCCGCTGTGGTCGCCGGATTCTGCAGAGAGTTCGCCGGAAAATTCATAGCAGCGCCGGAGGTGAGCCAACTCCTCCATTCCTTGCCTATTTTTGATTCCTGTTGCATATTTGAGGTCCCGTGGATCCAGGCATTACGTGCAGGCCCTGCATGTCCACCCAGAAACTTGTTTGAATCATGTTTGATCCGTGAGCTTGAGAATTTTTCGGCCCATTTTGATCCCTGTCCGAAGCGGCATATCTCCTCATCTTGCTACGGGTTTGCAGAGGTCTCTGGCTCTGTGGAAACCCTGGTCATTGGCCTTCAAACCCCTGGGGTTTTCTTGCTGTGGTTTCAGCTCTAAGCTGCCTGAAAATCCGTCCAAACATGTTAGGTTGGGATGGTATTGAACTGTGCTCTTGGCACAATTTGTGAAGCCAACTTTGAGGCAACAAATCTCTCTTGTGTGTTAATGAAATGATTATGTTCTTTCCCCTGCATAATCCATAGTCATAACACTACAAGTACATCATGAACTTGTTTGATAAAATCAGCTTTATATCCTTGAAACTTTGGTAGAAAGTAGGGGGTTTGAAGACTGTTTTGGTGACTACTTCTATGTAATGACTTTTGCAAACTTTGAATTTGAATATCTTCGTAAATTCTTCACGTAACAAGATGATTTATGGACCTGGTTACTCCCTAGATATCATGCTACAAGTTTGTGTTAAAAACTTGCTCATATCAGGCCTGTAACATAGCTGAAATCCTTCCAAAATCTTTGACATTTGTGCAGCTACATTCGTGTTCTTGAGCTGCTCTTGGTAGTCACTTTATAATTCTCATATCTTCTTTGTTATTGAATGGATGAGGGTGGTCTTTGGCTATATAAACTCCCTGTATATCCCTCTATAAGAATATGATAAGTGTCTTCCACAATCTGTTCTCTAAATCTCTTAAAATTCAGCTTGAAGTTCAAAGAAAATGAGCTAAATTTGCCCTGTTCTTGAACTATGGTTGGTGTCAACTTTGCAGCCTTGTATCTATCACCTCGTTTGTTGGATTGAGCTCCTGTCTCTTCCTGGTTGTATATGATTTGGTGGTCTTCAAATCCATGTAAAGACCCTCTCTTGAACAGTTGTGTTTGTGTTTAAAGTTCGGTGTTAAAATGGTTGCAAAATTGTTCTGAAAATTGTCAACATGTGATTTTGGCTAAGTATAGAACTTAGCTTGTAATTGTCCAACTTTGAACTATAATATCTCCTTCAATATTTTGAGTCTCTAAGATATTGAATATGTTATGGAATCCTTGTTCAGCCATTTTCGGGACCCTGTTTCCAATTTTCACAATCTATTTATCGGTTGTTCAAAAATTGACTCTGAAACTGGCTGTATTTGTCAATTCCACTGAATTTCATACTTCCAGTTTGTTAGTAGAAATGACTATTTTACCATTTACATCCTTGAGCAAAGCTGCTCACTTTATTATTGTAAATATTCCTGTCAAATTTGACTAAGTTTATTTTCTAGGAAAATCTGTTCTGATCAAAACTGTAAGAGTTGAGCAAAACTGTTAGCTCACTTAAAAGTTGTATTAAAACTAAAATGATGTTAGAGCTATCAACATGTCCTATGTGGATAATTGGAGTCTTATTAGGCTATCTTGGGTTCTAGTTGACCATGTCAACTACCGAGGGGTCTTTCTATAAATTTGCTAAACTTCAGGGCTTATGTGCAAATAACTTAAACTTGTAGTTTAACTCCCGTGACGACCTGAGAGTGTTTAAATGATTATTCGTACTGTTAAGCATAGTCTGACTTATTTGAGGAGTTCAAACTCAACAAGGGGCTAAAAATGCAATTTAGACAAACTTCAAGGACTTAGAGTATAAATAGTCAGAAATTGAGATACAATCTTAAGTTGAAAACTTTGAGACTTAGTAACTCCTGAGACTAGTCAGTTATGCATAAATAAGGGGTTCAGAAACAGTTAGGGACAGTACTGATAAGACTGAGACTTCAGGGGCTAAATAGTCATTATAGGCTAAACACCTAGCAAGACACTTGAATATGCATTTTACCTCACTAATGAGGACACGTACTAATAAATATATGTACACTCATATGTGTAGAGGTTTATGGGATAGAGAATCAGCAGCGCTGATCAGGTTAAGAAGACTATCAGGTAAGCACATGTTTGCTTATTTGCTATAGAGGCATGTTGGATTCGTGGTACGTATGTGTCTACGAGTATAAGATACAGAACTTGGGGAATAATAAAATCCTGAGCTGGGTCGTCTATACATTCACCCAAACAGGTAAGTATGTGTATTGCTCATGATGTCTTGTATACTTATTTGATAACTGATTCCTGTACCCTAGACCGATATGGACAAGTATTTATGGGACCCGAACTACGGGATTGATAAATTTATGGGACCCGGTCTACGGGCTTACAGCCGGTACATTGCTAGCTCCCGGCTAGAAAGCTAGGTTCCGCCTCTGGGTTGCGATCCAGAGGGGGTGTGCACACCTAAGGTCTGGTATGTCTGGATGAATTAGGGTGGTACAGGAATGGGGAACTGAATATGGAATTGGGGTTAACCGTTTTCTTAACGGATAACTTGGAATTACTAGTAGAACATTCTCTTTACCACGTGTTGTGAGACAGGATGATGCGACACTTGCTTACGAGTAAGGGTTTAACGTTTGTAAAATATCATCTAAATATCTATTTTTTTATAAAGTTTTTTTTTCGTTGTTGGAATCTGACGTAGTGACATCACTGCCGTTGATACCTGGCAGGTGAGTACGCAGGAGACAGGGAACTAGGCAATCACCTAGAGGGTTGACATCCCAGTATATACAAAATATATAGTAAGTTATTTTGGAAATTCAGTTTCTTTAATTCCGTCTTGTAACATAAAAGTTAGGATTAGACTCCTTGCTGGGCACTCACATGCTTGGCGGAGGGCATCTCTGGAGAGTCTGGGGGATCCACGTGCAATTCTCCAGTACTTCAGGATGGGGTTGTTACAAGGTGTCTTGGCTAGGAGGGGTGTTTCTTGAAGAAGATGTTACTTGGTTTAATACAGAAGTCACTGCTGAGGAGGTGTATGGGATTTCTAAAGAAATGGGGAGTCTTAAAAGCCCTGGTCCTGATGGTTTTCCTGCTATTTTTTATCAAAGGAACTGGAGTGTGGTAGGGGAGTCCATCTTGGTTAAGTCTGCTTTGAGTAATGGGAAACTGCCAATAGGAATAAGTCACACTCTGCTGGTGTTGATTCCCAAGGTGGATAAACCTGAAACAGTTAGTCAGCGGAGGCCTATTAGCTTATGTAATGTAACCATAAAGCTCTTTACTAAGCTTATCACTAAGAGGTTAAGACCCATATTAAAGAAGCTCATTTATCCATCTCAATTCAGTTTCCTACCAGGAAGGCAAGCTAGTGACAACCTGTTAATGGTGAAAGAGGTAATGCATACCTTGAAGCAGATGAAAAGCAAGAAAGGAGGTCTAGTGGTGAAGGTGGATTTAGCCAAGGCCTATGATAAAGTGAAATGGAGTTCTTTACACTCCATTCTGAAACAATTAGGGTTTAGTAGTAATTGGGTTGATCTTATTATGGATGTTTTGACAACTACAAGCTTGAGAGTGTTGTGGAATGGGGAGCAACTGGATTCATTTGTGCCTGAGAGGGGTATGAGGCAAGGGGATCTTGTTTCTCCTTACCTCTTTCTGCTAGTTATGGAACTTCTAGCACAAAAAATTCAGAGTGCAGTGGATGCTGGTAGGTGGAAGGGTGTGAAGTGTGCTAGAGGAGGCCCCATCATTACTCATGTCTTCTTTGCTGATGATTTGCTTTTGTTTGGTGAGTCTACTAGCAAGCAACTGAATGTGATGAAGGAGGTTCTTGCTGATTTCTGTGCTGAGGCAGGTCAGGCTATCAACCTAGATAACTCTAAGATGTTTGTATCAAATTATGTGTCTTCTGCAGTTGCTAGAGCTCTAAGTCAAGAGTTTGGTATTGCTCTCACAGGAGACTTGGGTATTCACTTGGGGATGCCCATCATTCATGATAAGTATAATGCTAAAACTTATCAGCTTCTTGTAGAAAGAGTCAGGAAGAGGCTGGATGGGTAGATGGTTAATCAGTTGTCATTGGCAGGGAGAGCCACCATTATTCAGTCTGTGGTGCAAACAATTCCTTGTTATGCAATGCAAACTGTTAAACTGCCAAAAAGTACTGTGGTTGATATGGATAAAGCTTGCCAAAAATTTCGATGGGGTGGTTCTATGGAGAAGGGTAAGCTGCCTCTTGTGGGTTGGGCAAAACTCAATTAAGCAAAGATAGAGGGGGGTTAAATATAAAAAATGTATCCCTCTTTAATACAGCTATGTTAGTTAAAATTGGCTGGAAGGTGTATAGTTGTAGTAATTCTGTTTGTGCTCAGCTTCTTAAAGCTAAATATGGGTCTGGAAAACCTAAGTCATATCATTCTAGAGCTTGGAAGAACATTTATGCTGCTATGGAAGCCACAAAGACTGGTAGGGTTAAGAATGTCATTTCAGGGAGGGATTCTCTGTTTTGGGCGGACCAATGGTTGGGAAAGTTTTCTTTTCTCAATGTGGCTAGTTCAGAAATTCCTGAAGATGATCTCTTAAGAGTTGTAAGTGATTACTGGGTGGAAGGAGTTGGCTGGGAAGTTCAGCATTTGAGGAGTGTGCTACCTGACAGTGTTAAACAATTGATTGAACTGGTGGATCTCAAGTTTGATGATGAAGTTGGTGATAAAGTTACTTGGCTAGATTCTAGCTCTAGGGACTGCACTGTTTCCTCTGCCTACAAAGAATTAAGAGGTCAGCTGAGTGCTTCTAGTAGTTCTTGGAAGAAGATTCGGGGTGTCAAGGGGCCTCAGAGATGGAGGATGTTTCTATGGTTGTTGAAGAATGACAGGTTCTGCACTCAACATCTTAAAGCTGTTAGAGGTATTGTTCACTCCTCTTCTTGTCTATTATGCAACCACATTTGTGAGTCCTCATTGCATGCTATTAGAGACTGTGAATGGGTTAAGCACATTTGGCAAGGTTTAGTGGCTAGCAACAAATGGGAAGTGTTTCGTTCTCTTGAGCTTGGGGACTGGATTTAAGCCAATCTAAGTGATGATTTTGGTGATTCAGATAATGGGATAGAATGGTCTATTCTTTTCAGTAATGCTGCTGTCACTTGCTGGATGTGGCATAATCTGCAACTTCATGATAACAATTTTGTTCTTCCTGGTGATCCTCTTGCTCATATTATTAGTGGTGCAAAGAGAGCTCAGAGGATTATGGAATTAAATTCTCAGAAGATCACAAAGAAGCCTATTTTGATTGCTTGGGAGAAGCCTCCTATGGGTAGATACAAAATTAATGTTGATTGTGCTCAGCTGGGAGGTGGTAAGCAGCTTGTTGTAGCAGCAGTGTGTAGAAATGACAAGGGTGAGTGGTTATGGGGCTGCAATAACGTTGCTGGTGCAGTTTATGTACTTACTGGGGAGTTATTAGGAATTCTTGAAGGTTTGCAATTAGCAAAAAATAAAGTTGTCAAGAATGCAATTATTGAAACTTACAGTGCGGAAGCTTTGGAGCTGATCAAGAATGGAGGTGTGACGCTTCCTTTCTGGGCTTTGGTGGGGGCTGCGAAAAATTTGATGGAATTGACCCAATCCAGTGTTAGTAAGGTTTGGAGGGAAGGCAACAAAGTTGCTGATACTTTGGCAAGATCTTGCAATGTTTATCAATTTGATAGCTACTGTTTTGATAATTTTCCTGAGGAGCGTAGGTCTCTTCTTGAGATGGATAGAAAGGGATGTGCCTATGTTAGGATGATTTTGTAGTTTTGTTGATTTTCTTTTAATACAAAAAAGGAGAAAATTGGGAAAAAACACATCTGGCCAGAATGTGCACATACTTTTTTGCCTTTGTTTTGCACTTTTTTTTTTTTTTGAAATAAAATATTTCATTCATTAAATAGATGATAAGACATTCAATGGACTACGTAAGAAACTAGGGAAATGACCCGTTCCCTAAGGGCACTGCCAAATTTAAATAACTGTTTTGTTAGGTTGAGGGAAAAAATCGGCAACATTCCAATTGTTTTATGAAAAAATATGTCGAACCTATATACAACAACTTAACGAAAGTAATATAGGCATCTCATAAAGTTGGATGGTACTAATTTCGTCATGCGATAGCAATCGCCTACACATTCCATGTACACTCAGGGAGTGAGAAACTTTACATGTCTAATACTATAGTAACAAAATGCGTATAAAGTCTATTTTAATTATAAAAAAAGGCACATTTGCACTACACATTTGGTAAAAACGGGCCTGAAAGCCACCAAAAGAGGGCAAAAAGACGCCAATTAAAAGCACGCTATGCAACGTGAGCACCACATCTCATATTGGAGTGCCATATCGCTTTGGGAAAGCTCTTTGTATTAATGCATATGTACTTGGGTGAAGAATATACATTCTGAAAAAGATAAAACACCCATTGTTAGATCAAATTTAAAGATGCACATTGTAGTTGCTTGGCAGATTTAGTGGGTTGCGTACCTTTATTACGACCATACGACAAAAGAATTTTAAATTATACAGTGTATTATTATTAATTTAATAAAGCGAGTCTGGTTTACAGAAGTAAATATATGGTCAATCAGTAGACTTACCTCTTGTTCTACTGCAACAAAACTGTTGGATAAACAATGTTTTTTGTGCAGCTAAAATCGTTTGATGAAAGAAGGCAACTAATTGAAAACGTAAACGTGTACCAAAAAACCACTATATAGATCGTAGAGAGATTAGGAGAACGAAAAAAAGAGTTTGTTGAAAACGTAAACATCTACCAAAAATCCAATGAGCAAGTTGAAGCTCGACTTGATAAATATGAGTAACATACCAAGGCCACAGATGATTTGTTTAAAAATTTAAGAATGTGACAAACATGACAACATAGAAGACCAAAACTCAGATCCCATTCAATTCAAAGTAGATAAAATAGATATGGTTTTGTTTAAACATTCAATTTTGGTAATTAGAGAAAAAATTAGAAACCAAACCACACGTAAGAGCACGGAATAGAATACTGGTTGTGAGTTTGCGTTATCCAAAGTAAGAGTTCAGCAAGCTATAATATACTGATCAATAAAACTAAATAATTACAGACCTAAATGAAATACTAATTGGGGGAACCAAAATTAGGCACATATAAAGTTCATGGTATAAGCACTAAGAACAGAGAGATCGAGAGATTAGTTTCAGGTATCAACAAAATATGGGTGAGAAAGGGGGTAAATACATGGATCACAACTTATCTCTGCAGTCAAAGGTCCTAGGAGTGGAAGCTCCCTCAACGTTCTCCGAGGTATTAATAAAAGCTTTGAGAAGTCACTTATACCAAAAAAGAAGAAACAATAAATTGGATTACAATTTCAGAGAAATCCCAAACTCAACTAAAAAAAGTTGAGGAGATACACTGAACAATACATAGCAGCCATATAACACAGCACTTTGGACCTCCTTTATCCCACAACACAATCCGTTATGACTGAAATGTAATTCACTGGACAAACCAAAAATTTCATTGAATTAGGTGACGCATTGGATGAAAAGGGGCATGTTTAATAACTATTAAATGTTGCTACTCAAGATACTACACATCTTTGCATTTCGGTGTAGGCCAACTGCAGGTTTATTAAGTGTTGCTATTGGCTGAAAATTATCACACATTTTACGCACGGGTAGTCACTAAAAACATGGAGATTTCCATCCGAGAATACAATGTTCATAGACAGACTAAAGATCGGAAGCTATGACATGAGTAGCATCAAACTAAGGTACGAACTTAAGATTAAATTATCATTTACCATGAATGTTAGAAGTATGAACTGAGTGTTAAGGGTAAAGCCGCAACAAAGCAGTTGTAGATGGTGAATCGTTCCTGCAGAGGCATAATCTCAAGTATGAAGTCATCAAGTGATAATGGGAACATATTGTGCTTAGCTGACCTAAATCTATTAAGACATGAATCCAGAAAATTATATACTACAAAATTATCTATTACACAACGTAATTTTTTTTATGTCTATATTGTTTTTACATTAATAAGAGTACGGTCGCGACGGAGTTTCATAAAAGTGGAGGTATCAACAACGAACAAAGAAGAAAACGGCGAAGGATATTAACAACGAAGGAGATAGTATATGATGAATAAACTTTGATTGAAAAAAAAAAAGAATAAACTGTATGTTTTCGCATAGATACAGAAACGCCTTCTTCAATTAACACCCAGTAGGTAATTTTTCTGAAAACTATAGTCATGTGATCCAAAAACACATTTTTCAGTTAAAGAGCACTAGACACCAACGGTTGGCAGATCAATATCATAACCATGCATAAGCAGATACATCAAATATAGTACTATATCAGAAAGCAACTCCTTAAAATTCTCCTTAGGAACTACACACCTCATCATGATAGTAAATAGAATTTTAGCTTTAAAAGTCAACACAGAGTGTGTTAGCTGTTTTGATGAGGTGGATGCATTAGGTAGAAATAATTCTTCCTTGGCCAATATTTAGACTTTAGCTCTGCTAGGATGATTTCCAGTGTTATACCTTTTAGGACACCCCAGAACATTAGCAAACTCACTGTGATCTAAGTCCATCTCTACTCCAGCAACCTTAGAAGAGATAGCTAGATTCAAGGTCTTGATTTGCTTCATGTTGAGATAGAACAGTCTGGTAAGTCTAGGGTATGAAACTTCTGATGGATTAAGAATTCTCCACAAGGAACTTTGTTTCAACCGCCTAATGCACTCCTGATTCATACCATTCAACATGCTAGTGCTGATGAAACTACAATATGCAATAGCAAAAGAGGCAAAACCATCTAACCAAATCCTCTAGTTAAATGACTAACAAACCACTTACTAGACAGAGCTTTCTTACCAGGAGAGGTTTGCTTTTCAGAAAATATCTTAATCTCCTTGATAACTCCTTAATAAGAGTTATCCTACGTATGTTTCAAATTGTTATTTGTGTGTGTTTCGGTGCAAAGTGATGGATTTTGGGCTAATTTGAGAAGAAAATGCACTTTTGGATGTTTTTGAGCTTTAATGCACAATTCGGGCGTTTCTTAATGGTTTTCAGTATGATTTTGATAATTTATCACATTTGATCTTCGCGGTAGTGTTCATGTTGTTGTTTGACAGGAATTACGTATGCGGGAATCAAGTGGAGAGAAGAAACGAGCTTCGAAATAGAAGAAAAGACGAATTTGGCGCGTTTTGGATGTTTTCGCCAAATATTAGGCAATAATTGAGAAAAACGAGAAAATGATCCGGAAAACGGGAATTTCTCTACATGGATGAAGTCTACGTCGCAAAAAGAATCTAAAGGTGCAAAAATCACATTTATCGGAGTTCGGACGAAAAAGTTATGTCAAAAAGGATGCTCAAAGAGATAATACGCGGCCACAAGCATCCGGAAATGCCAAACACGCCTTTCGAGGAGCTAAATTGATGAATGAAGGGTTCCCCGGAATTTGGGAATGTTTTATAGCATAAAAGGAGTCTCGAGGTCGAGGAGATACTTAAGGAAGCAAAGGCGCGGGCAAGGAATCGAAAATTAGTCGAAAAAGGATGTTTTTGGGTGACCCAGACTTCTCTTCGTACGAAGAGATTTGTCTTCGTACGAAGAGATTATACTTAGCCAAATTTTGAGTTGTTGAAAAAGTCTTCCTAAAACAGCTTGCAGTATCTATCTGGGAAGACCTTCCTACGAAGAGAAAAAGTCTTCGTACGAAGACTCTTCCTACGAAGAGAAAATGTCTTCGCAGGAAGACTCTTCCTACGAAGAGAAAAGTCTTCGTACGAAGACACTGTGCAGAGGCGGCCAAAATTAAGGAAACGATGCTTAAAACTTTCATAATTGACCCGGGACTCTTAGGGAACGTATTTTAGACATATTATGTCATATTTTCAGAAGAGAGACGCATTATTGAAGGACGGGACATAACCTGGGAGCTTGGATCACATCGTGGAGCTTGGGAAACCTTGTTTGATCTCTTTTCTCCTTCTTTTCTTTGTTTTTGATCATGATCACACGAACGCTTGTATTTGTGATCATGAATATGCATAGCTAAACTTCTTAGGTCAGGACCCGAATTTGGGGTAGGGTTTTCACATTGATTATGCGTTTTATGAATTGAGATTCATGTTTTGATAAACCTAATTGATGATTTTACGTTTGCTATGATTGTTTTGTGATCTTCATCCTATCTAGTTAATTGGAGACGTCTTGTTAGCTAGAACTTAGTTTGCAATTATATGGTAACTCGGTAATTGTTAAACCGGAAAATCAAACAATCACCCGTTCATAGGCTTGGTAACTCGGCTACGTCGAATGGGATCGTTAGAGTAGAATTCATCGTTAATGCATGTTTAGGGATAATTAGAACTTGGTAACTCGGTTTTAATCTAAACTAGGCATAGGATGCTCACTTGGTAACTCGGTGAGTTAGTATTGCTCGATTAGCAAAGTGAATTTTGTCTGTGTTTCACAAATCATAGAACGTCGTCAACAAGAAAATCCTATCAATCCCCCAAACGAGGTGTCCTGGTTGTTTCTCCCATATTAAATATTAATATTTAAATACTTAATTTGTCTTTTTAATTATTTAGTTTAGAAAAATCTCTCAATTGCTAGCCCGCATAAAGTTAATCATACTAATTAGTTCACGACAAGTCCTTTGGGTTCGATAAACCCGGATTACCGGATATTACTACACGCGACAGTCGTACACTTGCGGTTGAATCGTGTCAAGTTTTTGGCGCCGTTGCCGGGGACTTCAGTTGAATTAGTTAGAATTATTAACTTTAGGGAAATTTGTTTTTTGCTTTTGTTTATTTATTTGTTGATCTCAACTGCTTCCTAGCGAATTGTTGTGCAGGTATCTTGGTGGTCATGTGGGGGCAGAATTACTATGGGCATTCTTCAGGCTATTCACCGTACTACTCCTATGGAGATATGTACACCCCTCCTCCTTGCAATCAACAAGATGAGGAGATGAAAGAAATATTGAAGCTCATAATAGCTCAAAGGGACAGAATGGAGGAAGGGCTGGATAGGATGGAGGAAACTGTCATGCGTCATGGACAACGCTTGGCAGAACTTTCGAGTGCATTGGCATATGCAGATAATGACGATGAGCAAAGTAGCATCATTCCTGACTTAGTTGAGGAGTGCGAAGAGGAATACGAAGAACTCCCAGAGATCTATGTTTATAATACTGTCCATCATAAAGTAATAGATCCTCTGGTCGCTTCAGACTCAGATTCGGACTCAGATTGGGATGATATTGTGAAGCCTGTACTACTTGTGCCTCGAATAATTCCGGATCCATGGCATGAATGGGAGAGTGTGGACATCGCAAGCTTATGGCCCACTCAAGATATTTTCTTTGAGGAAGAAAGTCATGAAGCTAATGAATTACTGCATGGAGATGTTTGCAAGGACATGTATCATAAAGTTCCTCCGCCTAATTCATATCTCTTGGAGATCATAAAATTGGGTGAATCACATGAGAAAGACCAAATACCCCAGTTTTATGCAATCCATGATTTACCACCCGTGATTCCAAGACAAGAACGAATAAAGGAAGTAGGAAAGGAAGAACGCATGGTTGTAGTCGTTCCACTTGAGATACTAGATTCAAAGAGCCAATCCTCAACGACTGGAGTTTTGAAGAACTGGAAGAAGAAGAAGAAGAAGAAGAAGAAGAAGAAGAAGAAGAAGAAGACGAGGAAAGGTAGAGTGAGGCATGTGGCGGCTAACAACTTTTCTTTCTTCTTGCCATTATCTTGTGCATGCTCGCTTGAGAGACAAAAAGAGAAGCGATGGTGGAAGAAGAAAAAATGGAGAGAAAAAACTCAACATCTTTTGAGGTAACGGGGTTGGGTCGTCGACCTTAAATTACACGACGCTTGTTGGGAGGCAACCCAACGTATTTTTTGCTTAAGTTAGGGAGTGAGTTTTTAATACAATTTTGTCTTTTTAGTTATTTATATGGAGAGATGAGAGAGAGAGAGGGACTAATGATGTTTCCTAGTGACATACATGAGCAGGTTATGGTAGAATCGACCCCGGTGTGCCATGGCACACATGACCTTTACAGGGACTCGTGCATGCGAGTTGGGGATTCTTCAGACATGGATTTTAGTAGAGGAGGGCAGTCGACCCCGGTGTGCGAGTACACATTGACTGTATAGGAGCATGGTGGCACCACTACTGTGCTTGGGGACTGCTTGGCGTGATTTCTTCCCCACCCTTGAGGTGGTTGTGAGTATCTTTTCTCTTACTAAATTTTGTGTTTCTTTTATATAAGTATGTCATGCTCCATCTCATCTACTGGCCTTCCGAATTGATTGCTGAGTCCTATGTATACTCTCTGAATTCGTTGAGGACAACGAAGCATTCAGTGTGGGGGTGATTTATCTGTTTGCTAGCCATAGTGTCTTGCATAGCCACTTACATGTAGGATGTGTCTAGGTTGTATTGTGAGTCAGTATTGTGGTTTATGTTATGTTTTTCCTTATATTGTCGTATTGTGTAGAGTAGTTTACATACTGTGTGCACTTTTAAATAATTGAGTCTACCCACCAAAAGTTGAGTTGTGTTGTGTCAAATTTTTTTTCGTGTCGAAGCCTTGCATATAGAGTTAGGATAATATGAATAAAAAAAAATGAGAAAAGAGAAGGTCCATAAAAATTAAAATTTTAAAAAGTTGAGAAAAAGGCAATTGAAGATCTTGAAACTGAAGAGAGCTTAGTGAATGAATCCTTTTGAATAGGAAGTGTCGTAGTAGAGAAAGTTTTATTCTTTAATATTTTGTGTAGAGGGTTCACTAAGGATGTCCCAGGAATTTATGGAAGTTGTGAAAGAATGACATGAAAAAGTATACCTAAGTTTCCTATAGTGTGCTAATTAGATTGAGTTTTGCTTGTAGCTGAATATTCTGTTTTCAAGTGGAAACTTGTGGTCTCTTGTTGATCTGGGGTGGACCTTCGTGTAGAGTCGGTTTCATGTGGTACGGTTGCCTCAGCCTAAGTGAAGTTGGGGGGCGTACACCACCATCCCTTATGGTGGTCACAAGAGTTAACCGAAAAAGCCCACGCTTTCTGGCTCTACTGCACGGTTGTAAAAACAGAGGAGAAAATAAAAGAAAATGAGAAAAGCAAGAAAAAAAAAGAAAACAAAAATTGTGCTTCAAGGAGAAACAACCTAATGTGCTTCCGGTCACACGGAAAATTTGGATTCCATCCAAATAGAGCTTAGAGAGGAAAACTAGAGCCAAGCCTTATTTCACAGGAGTTGTGACTCCCTTCACCGGGACAATTTGCATTCAAACGCAATAAAGGCTAAGAGGGTCTGAAAACCTCAGATGATTCGGCGAAGAAAGGCTATAGTGAAGTTTGAGCTTAATTAGACTCAATGAAGCTTAGGACGTGTTTGTGTCTTGGTTTGAATTGGTGGAGGAAAGGGGACGCCTTAGTGAGATTTTGCACTGAATCAAATTTTTATTTCAAATTCTTGCTACGTGTATATGAATTTCAAACAGAATTAGTGAGAGCTTGATGATTTTTAGTTGATGAGAGGGAGATTGCCTGATCTTACCAAAAAGAAAGATTTAAAGCGTTTTGTGTGTTGTGTTAAGATAGAGTCTAGAATTTGCATTTGCATCATACTGCTGCATTGTTGTGTCGTGAGTCGTGTTTGAGTTGTGTGTGTCTTGTCGGCTAGTAGACTGACGAATGCAGTAGATGAGACTTTGCTCGGGACGCGCAAATGGCAAGTGTGGGGGTATTTGATAACTCCTTAATAAGAGTTATCCTACGTATGTTTCAAATTTTTATTTGTGTGTGTTTCGGTGCAAAGTGATGGATTTTGGGCTAATTTGAGAAGAAAATGCACTTTTGGATGTTTTTGAGCTTTAATGCACAATTCGGGCGTTTCTTAATGGTTTTCAGTATGATTTTGATAATTTATCACATTTGATCTTCGCGGTAGTGTTCATGTTGTTGTTTGACAGGAATTACGTATGCGGGAATCAAGTGGAGAGAAGAAACGAGCTTCGAAATAGAAGAAAAGACGAATTTGGCGCGTTTTGGATGTTTTCGCCAAATATTAGGCAATAATTGAGAAAAACGAGAAAATGATCCGGAAAACGGGAATTTCTCTACATGGATGAAGTCTACGTCGGAAAAAGAATCTAAAGGTGCAAAAATCACATTTATCGGAGTTCTGACAAAAAAGTTATGTCAAAAAGGATGCTCAAAGAGATAATACGCGGCCACAAGCATCCGGAAATGCCAAACACGCCTTTCGAGGAGCTAAATTGATGAATGAAGGGTTCCCCAGAATTTGGGAATGTTTTATAGCATAAAAGGAGTCTCGAGGTCGAGGAGATACTTAAGGAAGCAAATGCGCGGGCAAGGAATCGAAAATTAGTCGAAAAAGGATGTTTTTGGGTGACCCAGACTTCTCTTCGTACGAAGAGATTTGTCTTCGTACGAAGAGATTATACTTAGCCAAATTTTGAGTTGTTGAAAAAGTCTTCCTAAAACAGCTTGTAGTATCTATCTGGGAAGACCTTCCTACGAAGAGAAAAAGTCTTCGTACGAAGACTCTTCCTACGAAGACCTTCCTACGAAGAGAAAATGTCTTCGCAGGAAGACTCTTCCTACGAAGAGAAAAGTCTTCGTACGAAGACACTGTGCAGAGGCGGCCAAAATTAAGGAAACGATGCTTAAAACTTTCCTAATTGACCCGGGACTCTTAGGGAACGTATTTTAGACATATTATGTCATATTTTCAGAAGAGAGACGCATTATTGAAGGACGGGACATCAACTGGGAGCTTGGATCACATCGTGGATCTTGGGAAACCTTGTTTGATCTCTTTTCTCCTTCTTTTCTTTGTTTTTGATCATGATCACACGAACGCTTGTATTTGTGATCATGAATATGCGTAGCTAAACTTCTTAGGTCAGGACCCGAATTTGGGGTAGGGTTTTCACATTGATTATGCGTTTTATGAATTGAGATTCATGTTTTGATAAACCTAATTGATGATTTTACGTTTGCTATGATTGTTTTGTGATCTTCATCCTATCTAGTTAATTGGAGACGTCTTGTTAGCTAAAACTTAGTTTGCAATTATTTGGTAACTCGGTAATTGTTAAACCGGAAAATCAAACAATCACCCGTTCATGGGCTTGGTAACTCGGCTACGTCGAATGGGATCGTTAGAGTAGAATTCATCGTTAATGCATGTTTAGGGATAATTAGAACTTGGTAACTCGGTTTTAATCTAAACTAGGCATAGGATGCTCACTTGGTAACTCGGTGAGTTAGTATTGCTCGATTAGCAAAGTGAATTTTGTCTGTGTTTCACAAATCATAGAACGTCGTCAACAAGAAAATCCTATCAATCCCCCAAACGAGGTGTCCTGGTTGTTTCTCCCATATTAAATATTATTATTTAAATACTTAATTTGTCTTTTTAATTATTTAGTTTAGAAAAATCTCTCAATTGCTAGCCCGCATAAAGTTAATCATACTAATTAGTTCACGACAAGTCCTTTGGGTTCGATAAACCCGGATTACCGGATATTACTACACGCGACAGCCGTACACTTGCGGTTGAATCGTGTCACTCCTTGCCAGTGTCCTTTTGTACCTCAATCTCTTTGCCGGTAAACTTCTCTTTTACTTTGTTAGTAGCCTTTTCTTTTTCTTTGTCATACTTCTCACGCTTTTTCTTAGCTGGCATGGGGCTTCCAATATGAATCCCCTTTTGTTTCTCAGCACCAGCCTTTGAATCAGGCTTCTTCTGGCTTAATGTAGTAGTCTGTTTACCTTTGTCCTTCTTGCTCTTCTTCTTGGGAGGATAACGGGGTGGAAGAGAAGCACTAGGGGTTCTGGAACTTGATCCATCACTGATAGCTTTCACTTCCTCTTATGCAGTCTTTCTCTTTTTCCTTGAACTCTTCTTGGAGCCTCCAGCCATCTTGATTCTGACAGATGTTCTTCAGGAGTCCATTAGGGTTTGCGGTATTTATAAGAGAGAGGCATGAGTGATAGATACGAGAGATAATATAGAAGATAAGAAGTAAGAAGTTTGAGTTGGAATAGGAAACAAAATATTCCTATTTCGTGAGAAAGGAGTTTTGCCAGAAATACAAACTCCTTATGTAATTAAAATAATTTCCTACGAACTATGAAAACGATTTGGTTTTAATTTCAAAAAAATGTTAGGAAATTATCTAGAGAGATGACACCCATCATTGGTGATCCAATCATTGAGTATATAGTATACATATTTATTTTCAAAGCTTTGAAAAGGGTTTCAAGGACTTGAAATATGTAATACAGAAGAAAATAATATCAAGGCTTTGAAAAGCTTTTCAATGCTTTGAAAAACTTTCCAATACCTTGAAAACACATAACCTTACGTGATACCCCCCCCCCCCCCCCCAAACCAGTGCTTCCTTATTAAGCAGTGAGAAATTCTTGCAGCTCAGTAGACTTCTAATTCAGTTGAGCGTTAGTCAATTTCTCACCCATTGTGATCAGTCTTGGATTCCTTCTCGGTGTTCTGAATAGCTGTTATGGATCCTCAAGTGGTAGCACAAGGTCTCTAGAGATCCGGTGCACACACTGAAAACCTGAAACACAATCAGACCAAAGTCAGAAATAACAGAAATAATGAAAAAAAATAAAAAGGTAAATTAAACTAATTGCTAAACTAAGAATAGTAACAAATGCCTTCTCCGGCAACGGCTCCAAAAACTTGACGCGTCTATATTACGCGTGGTTGCGCAAGTATATGGTCAAGTAATACAGTGGAGAATTTGGGACTCCAAGTTATCGAACCCAAGGGAAGGTGCTTACTATTTCTAAGAGTAGCAACTAAATCTAATCTACTAAAGTGACCGGTAAAAAGGTTTGAAGAATTGAATGTTGTCACCCTCAATCAAGTGACTAGCAATTGTAAATAAATGGTGCAAAAGAAATGATTTTGATTAAATCAATAGAGAAAAATCTAGGATATCTATGGATCACCTAGGTCAGTTTTGACGATTCCGGATTCCATGTTCTAACACGATAACTCTTAGCTAACTAAGATGGGTAATAGCACTGACACTTACCTATCGGTGTCTTTTCGTTCTACACACCAGCGCCATTTTGTCCCTCTCAGGCCAACAACGGCTACCGACACGTTCTAGCAGGCTAACGATAGTGCATGGAATAATGTCCTTGCAGACCACCACAACACGAACACCTCACTAAGTCCTACCGAATCTACCCTCTTCTAGTCATTCCTACTTATCTCGCCTCTCGGTCTCATTGATTAGGCATACACTTGTTTACTCATCCCAACTAGGGTAGAGTTTCTTTCACACACTCAGTAGTTAATTAACAAGTTTGGGTCATGACTCCTAACTTGTTAACGATTAAGCACAATAAACGGAAGATTAACTAACTAAGATCATCTTTAATCCAAGTTTATTATTGAATGAAGAAAGAGATAATAAACATCACACATCTTGATTCTGCTTTGTCAATAGAAGAACTCAATATGGTAGAAACTAGAACAATCTTCATTCAATCATAAACCCTAAGTGTGAAAGTTCATCAAATCCTGAAAAACATCCTCATAACATAAACCTTGGGCTCTCCATACATGCCTAGGTGAGTTTAGCTAATCATTACAAAACTTAGCATGTTAAAATAATCCACACAAGAGAGAAAAGTGGAAAAGTAGATCAAACGCTAAAAATATGATGATGACCTTGATCTGGGCTCGTCTCCTTGCTTCTTGATGCTCCCAAAAGTCTTCTCCTATGCTCGCCTTGTTTTTCGTGGCTCTCTCTGCACGTCCTTAGTTGCCTAGGTTGAAGTTATGAAGTCCAAGTCTCAAAATTTGCATTTTAGCCCTACGCCCATCCCCGCACATTTCTTGCGAAATCAATCCTTCTATTTTGTGCGAAATGGTCTGCAGAATGTGTTCTTGAATCTTCAAATTCTTGGTTACAAGCCTCTTTCCTTGTCCTTCCTTGCTTCTGAAGCTCACGTTCTTAATTCCAATCGCTCATTAAGCCATGTTTCCTGTCAAAGACAACAAACACTATACTCAGCGATTAAATCTGACAAGTATAGAATAAATCAACATATAAAACGTGCATGGACTAGAATTATGCATATGAAGGAACAAGTGATAATGCATCATTCATCAATATTAGGCTCCAAACTCTCCCCAAAACCTATACATCATGTGGTAAATGCTAACGAAACATAGATCCTAAAAGGGCGCTATCAGTTGACTGAAAAAAGCACTTCAGGGTTATGCCAATATCTTGGATCATCTCTGATAAGCTGGAATTCTAAGAAAAAAATTCAGTAGATTTATCAACTGCAGAAGCTAAATACATAGCAGCTGGAGCTTGCTGTTCACAAGTTCTATGGATAGCTCAACAAATGAGAGACTTAGGCTTTGAATTCAGAGATATTCCTATCAAGAGTGACAACACTAGTGCGATTTCTATCTCAAAGAATCAAGTTCAGCACTCAAGAACCAAGCATATAGATGTCATACACCATTTCATCAGAGATCATGCAGAAAACGGTGATATATCTCTAGAATTTGTGCCTACTAACATGAAATTTGCAGATATCTTCACTAAACCATTGCCAGAGGAAAAATTATCACCCCGGAGATTAGAACTGGAGAAGGTCTGCTACTAGCTTTCACAAATCCAGTACTTGATTTCTTTGGAAAATTTGGAATATATCCAATGACAGTTTGGTGAACAGATTGTAGACTTCCTTCAAGAATCAGTTTGAGATTGTGTTCTGAGCCAGCACGCTTGGTCATAACATTCTTAGAGTATTGAAGTTTCTCAGTTAGAGTAGTCTTTTGTTCATCCAATTTATCATGCTGATGTTCCAGAGCAACAAAATTGTCACTCAAAAGAGAGTTCTCAGTGACTACTTCCTTGACTTGAGTTTTCAAGGCCTTGAAGTTGGTTTCCAAGGATTTGAAATCTCTTTTAGTTTTAGCTTGAGAAATTTCAAGATTCTTGTCTTGATAAACCAAATGCAAATTCTCTTTTGCTTGCTTAATAACTTTGTTTTACAAAGTTTTCATTTTATCCAAATAATCTTCCTCATTGTAAAGTATGATTCTTACAATTTCAGAAAGAACTTATGCAGGTTTGGACATAAGACTTTGTATCATTACCTGAATGTTCTTTTCAGAACCTCCTTCATGCTTGGCCATAAGGCAATGATTTTCTTGGTCTTCTTAAGATTCAAAATCGCTAGAAGAATCAGAATCACTCCAAGAAGCTACCATAGCTTTCTTTCATCTTTCATGATCCTTATTTGATTTTTTTTTTGCTTTTCTTGTGAGGGAAGTCTCTAATCAAGTGTCCTGCATCACCACACTCAAAGCAATTCATTAATTTAGGCTTATTACCACGAGAAGAAGATTTACCTTTGTAGTCTTTGCTACTGAAAGATTTGTATATGTCCCTGCTGAAATATTGTTTCCAAAGTTCTTCTTCATTTTGGGAATTCTTGTCAGGCTTCGGAAATAAGAGCTTTGATATGGTTCATTCTCTTAGGCCTTTAGAGATAGGTTCATCACACTCTATGGTAATTCTCCATCAACTTCATTCTTGGAAATTTCATGTGTGAGAAGCTTTCCTAGCAGATCATCCAGTTGGAGAGATGATAGATCTTGAGCTTCTTCAATGGCAGTGGTATTTGGTTCCCATTTGGCTTTGCGAAGACTTCTCAAGATCATTTTGACTTTCTCTTCATTTGAAAAGGATTTTTCCCAGGGAGTTCAGATTGTTGACAATGTCTGTGAATCTCTTGAACATGTCCTTGATAGATTCATCTCCATTCATTTTAACCAGTTCATACTATCTAAGGAATATGTTGATATTTGTTTGCTTTACTTGGTTGGTTCCTTCAAAATTCACCACTAGTTTGTCCCATATTTACTTAAAAGTTTTGCAGCCTGAGATCCTATTGAATTAATCTGCACTTAGAGCACAATATAGAGATTCATAGCTCCGTAATTCTTAGAAAATTATTCTAATTCAGAAGTAGAAAGTGACTCCTAAGTTTTGGGAGTTATAATCCCATCCTTTTCTGTGTTGAATGTATGAGGGCCATTCTGGATAATGGACCACAACTCTATATCTTGATCAACGATGAACATTTTCATCAAGTTTTTCCAGTGCACAAAGTTGTCTCCACAGAACAAAGGGAGGTCTGTTAGCAGCTCTTCCCTACATGAAACCACCATCTCCTATAATACTCATGATCGAAAGATTGTTAGATCTGTACAATGATACAAGCTCTGATACCAATCGAAAGACAGTATGTAGGTAGCAAGTACAAGATCAATAGAGTATGGCAAATTTTGCCAAAGAAGTGGTTTAAGCAAGTTTGTTGAAAACGGGAAGTATTTCAAGGCCTTGAAATGAGTTTCAAGTTCTTGTAATCAAAACAGTTATTTCAAAAGTTTGCTGATAGTTTTCAAGGCTTTGAACAGAAAATCTAGTTCTGAGTAGATAACTTGAGCACTTTAGAAACTGAAATGTAAAGAGCACTAGAAACAAGGATTTTACAGAGTTGAGTCCTCAATGACCTACGTCTCTGCCTGAGGGATCTAGTCCCTGCAGGATTTCAAACAGACTTCTTATTAACCTATCTAGTACCTGCTCTAGCTAACTTGAGATCAACAGCTAAGCCTTAGATCTCAAGCACATAGACATCTCTTTCTCTGTTACAGCTTGTGGTTGTCACTAACCTATCTAGTACCTGCTCTAGCTAACTGATTCAACAAGAATCTCTTGTTGTTCCTCGTGAACAACACCACGACATTAAGATAATAGAAGTATAATCATAATGATATACAAATGAGATACATAAAAGAATAACACTGTAAAACAATGAAGCAGTTGAGTGTGCAGTGATCTTGTGATGCTTGGGTTGTATGAATTGAATCTTCTTCTGTGTTGCTTGTCAATCATTGAGAGTGTTTGAATGTCTTGTACAATTTGTGTACGAATTCTCTCAACAGTCCTCTTTAATTGCTTGTTTGAAGTGAATATTATATAGGATCTTCTCCAAATAAAATTGCCTAAAATCAAGCAGCATATCTTTGACTCTCTAACTGCTCACTCCCAACGACTAGTTGCTCAGTATCTTCAAAGATACTAATCTCATCTTTTGTTATCAAGTCTTAGGAAGGTCCAGACAAGATTCCATAATTGTAGGATCCTTCTGAAAGATTGATTTCCTTTCTGCATACATACAGATTAGGAAAGACGTCATGTATAAAAGGCAGCTAACTAATCCTTCAAAAACTAAGTCAGAAAGTGAGATTAAGCATGCTAAAAGCATCAGATTAGTTTGTCTTTCATCATCAAATAAAATATAAACAATCAACGGAGAATATAGATCAAAGCAGAAGGGAAACTCCTCCTAAGTTTATGATGTCCAATGCAGTGCTATTTCGAAGGCTTTGAAATCTGTTTCAAGGCCTTGTATTAGACTATGAACTTACACTTGATTCTTCAATGCAATTAAAGCTGGTGTGCCTAAAATAGGGTAACTGTAAGACTTCATACCCGTTCCAATTGGGATCCATTTATTATGGTAGACTAGAGTTGATTGTCCATTTCTAATGCTATGTCTGCTCCCTTGGATGATAATGTTTCTAGATTCGAAGAAACCTTTCCATAACCATGAAGCATTTTTCTATTTATCCACCATTAAAATTGTATAATGTTTTAAAATATTTTTCTTTGAGTACTCTAGAGACAAGAATATTTGGGTTACTCAAAATTCTCCAAATCTGTTTTGAAAGCAAAGCCATATTGAATGATTCAAGATGTCGAAATCCCATTCCTCCATTCATTTTGTGTGAGCACAGATGTAGCCAAGAGTGCAGTGAATTTTATTTTTAGTAGCGCAGACGATACTCTCAATTTTATTTTATTTTTGTAAGAAGAAGCAGGGATCTTGAAAACTGACATTACACAGGTAGGTATAGCTTCTATAACATATTTTAGTATGATCTCTATGCCTGCATTGGACAAATATCGCTCTTTCCACTCTTTAATCTTCATCAAAACTCTATCCAATAAATAATTGAACACATGCCTCTTGTTTCTGCCGATATTAATTGGTAGGACCAAATATTTAGATATATCCTCTGTTAATTGGTTGGAGATTTTAGATTTGGTGTTTTGGTGAAACGTTATGCTGAACGAAAGTTGGGATTTCTGGGTGTTCAAATGTTGTCCTGAGGCAAGAGAAGAGCCACATAAGTAGCATTATTTTTTGTTGCTTCTCTAAAAATTAGGCAGTCATCCGCAAAAATGAGTTGAGTAATTTCTGGGGTTGTTTTTGCAGGTTTGATTCCTTTGTAATTTCTTGTAGCAACAACATGATAGAAAAGACTGGAGAGGCCTGCTAAAACCAGTAGAAAGAGGTAAGGAGATAAGATATCTCCTTGTCGAATTCCAATTGTTGGTTTAAAAATAATTTGTTTTGTTTCCATAAATAAGTACAAAAAAAGACACTGTTGAAATAAAATGCATAATTTTCTGAATAAAAATCTAGGGGAAACCCAATTTGATCATAACATTTTCCAAAAATACTCTATTCGACTTTGTCATGTGCCTTTGCCATATAAAGTTTCAAAGAAAAATAGCCCGTCTTGGATCTTCTTTTCTTCATAGTATCAAGTGTTTCATAGGCTACTATCTCATTGTCCGTGATCAGACTTTGTTGGATGAATGGACTTTGAGATTGATCAATGATATCCAGAAGATTCTGTTTCAGCCTATTAGCAATTTTTTTTGCTATTACCTTATAGGTAACATTACACAAGCTGATTGGAATAAGCTCCGAAACTGAAATTGGATTATTAACCTTCGAAATTATGGAATTAAGGTTTCATTGATACCAGTTAAATCACTCTCTTTTTAAAAAAATTGAAGCACCATGCTTGTAATACTATTACTAATCTCTTTCCAGTTATGTTGGTAAAATAAAGCATGTAAACAGTCAACTACATGTGCTTTCAACGGATCCATTTGAAAAAGTGTGAGTTTAACCTCCTCTTCCGTATAAGGTTGAATAAGAATATGAGCAATGTGACTAGTAATCCTGGTAGGGATCATATCAATTACAGGGTCTGAAAAACATGTAGTGGAAGTAAACAAATTATGATAATTATCAACAAAAATCTTGCTTACCTCCTCAATGTTTGTTTTCATTACCCCAATGTCTTGCACTTCTATTTAGAAACGTATAAATCAACCATTTTCTGAAACCTCAAAAGAAACAAAAAATCAACCTAATAAATGTGGACAACCTGACTACCCTTCTCTCACACTCCGTCATTCGATTTCTCTCCCCGTAGTCTCTCTCTCTCTCTCTCTCTCTCTCTCTCTCTCTCTTATGGATTCACCATCAGAAATGTGGACAACGTCCTTGAAGAAATCAAAGAGACCAAAACCAGTGTGACTTCTCAACCTCCTTCTCCAGCGCCGGCTGTGGCAGCGTCCATGGCAACTCCTCCTCCTCTTGCTCTAGCCGAAGTGTACCAAGGTTGAGAGGTTTGTAGCTTATTAGTTAATTTCTCAAAACATCAAGTTTTGGGGTTAATTTTTTTTAGTTATGTAATGTTTTTTTTTCCAGTAAAATTGACGAATATATATTCATGTTGTTCTTAGCTCTTATTGTTCGTCTCTTGTATTTGTATGTGAATTGGTGAATTTGTTAAACCACAGTGCGCCCCTCACATATGCCCCAAATTTTGGGGCTCACAGTGTTGGGGCGCATAGAGTTGGGCGCACCGTGGTTACATCCCCCCCCCCCCCCCCCCCTACTCTTTGTGCCCTAACACTGAGTGTTTCACATAGAGAAGGGTGAACAAGTGGGCGCATAGCAGTTATGGGGTACGCCCCTACAGTGTGCCCATACAGTGTTGATTAATTTCACACTTGTGAAAAAGATCTTCAACAAAAAATGTTAAACACTTGTTGCATTTTTTGAAGAACTTGTCAAACTTCTTTGACAAGTTCATGTCCACCTAAGCGCTTATTTTGAAGTAGAGATCTCTCGATTCTCTAGAGTCATGTAATCAGGGGTTAAACGCTTATTTTCACTCAATTCATGTCGACATAAGGCGTGCAATTATCTTTCTATCTTGTACACAAGCAACCAAAGTTCAATTCCACTTTTTACAATCCCTAATAAATCTCTCTCAAGCAATAACTTGGGCTCATAATCATCTGTCAAGTGATCAAATTGCTACAAGCATGAACAATAAAATTGATAGAAATCAGCAAAAATCATAGCATTAAGGCATCAATCCATGAATTAAGGTAATTCAAGTCATAATGATAAGATTGAAGCTTACTTCAAATCCCAAACCCTAACATGAATCTAAGTTAACATAATGAAATTATGAAGATATTGATAGCTCCTTCATAAGAGTTATCTTGCGTATACTTTATATTGTCATTTATGTGCGTTTTTAGGTGCAAAGTGAGAAGATTCGAGCCAAAATATGAAAAATGCACTTTTGGATGTTTTAAAGCTCTAAAGTACAATTCGGGCGTTTCTTATTGGATTTGAGTATGATTTGAATAATTTATCACATTTGATCTTTGCGGTAGTGTTCTTGTTGTTGTTTGACAGGAATTACGCATGTGGGTATCAAGTGGAGAGAAGAAACGAGCTTTGGAATAGAAGAAAAAGGCGAATTTGGTGCGTCTTGGAAGTTCTTGCAAAAATTGAGCAATAATTGAGAAAAACAAGAAAATGGTCTGGAAATGAGAATTTCTCTACATGGATGGATTCTACATCACTAAAGGAATCCAAACGCGCAAAAATCACATTCATCGGAGTTCGGGATCAAAATCTGGGTCCTTATTTGCTTTTCCGCGATCTCAAAATGTCCTGAAAATCCTTTTCCGAGCATCCTTTTGAGCTTCCAATCTATTCCAACACCCTGCACCATCCTTTCTTCTGCAAAATCTAGTACCTATAACCTGAACCTACAAAACCCAGCCTATCTTCAACATCTAATGACCACCAACACTCCTCTAATTCCTCCTTAAAACCACCAATATACTAACT